>JAPWTK010000164.1:622500-712500 GCA_029963805.1 Aromia moschata
TATTAGGAATTACTCAGGCGTTTAGATGCAATAATAGGTTTAAACCCTGTGACGGGTGTTACTTGTACTTTTGCAAAATATGCTACCTTGTTGGGTAAACATCAGAGTTCAGCTAAATTAGAAGTTTTTGTAAAAAAATGAATAACTAAGTAGAGAGATAAATGATCTTCATTTCTGATAATTGTAAGAGATTTGTGGATATATTGTTTTTTACATATTTTTTTTTGCAAGCAAAACTTATGACGGGTGTTACAAGATTTGTGACGGGTGTTACGAGTGCAAATTAAACAAAAGCATATGTACACTTTGAGGCTTTATTTATTAATATAGACTATTAAAACTAGTATTATTAGATTTTAGATATTTTCTGTTCTATAATTTTTATTGTTTTTTTCGGGTTTCCTTTTGCTTCTTCTGTTCTTTTCTATGTCGTGGGTTTCTCATATGTTTATCGGCGAAAATATTGATGAATTCCTTTAGAATTATGAAAATTGAGAATATAATACCTGTTAATTTTCTATTTTAACATATATTCACAAATTATTTTTTTTGCTCCTTGGTATCGATTACCGCGGAATGACCCTTATACTATAATTTAATTACTTTATATTTTCTTGTTATGTAAATAAGTCATGGATATAAATAGAAAAATATTAAAACTGAAGCTATATGTGTACAACAGACATCGGCCAATTGTGAAAAAAGACAAATGCTACAGTTCTCATTCTAACGACTAGTGCAGGTGGTGAGAGGGCCGGCCTTATTCCCTCACTACCTTCAATGTGTATGCCATTGCTTCTTATCTGTCATCTCACTTCTATTTGTGCTTTTTCATAATATTAATTAACTCAACAACTGGTTATTTTAGCAGAATATCGTTTTTCACTAAAATAGCTGTGTGTTTTGGTTAGTTTCTATACTATTCAACTGGTATGTAAAACTAACCAAGAATGGTGGCTGCAGTACAAACCAGAAAGAAAGTGTACACAATAACAATCGCTTTTTGTTAGTTTGTAAACTACTCGTAGGGTTTGGATACAGTTTATATTTAACATATGTAGCTAATAATACAAAATGTTTCTGTGGCTAATTCACGAAAAACTTAACTAATACGTTTATGCTTTCTAAAGCCTTCAGATGTTTACAAATAGAAAGTAAATATTATTGTGTATACTTTCTCTCAGGTTTGTACTTTAGCCAATTCTTGATTAGTTTACATACCAGCTGGATAATATCCAAACTAACCAAGACACATGGCTGTCTTAGTGAAAAAACAATATAATAAAATTTTGAAAATTTGAAGGCCGTAAACACAGTACAAAATCAGGAAACATATAGTAATAAAAGAAATCATATATGTAATATGTAATACCCAAGAGTCTTAACATGCAAAAGATATACAGGGTGGAGCAGAAAAAGTACCCTGATTTGGAAACCGTCTGGCTATGGCTATGGTGGTGGTAGCGCAGTGGGGGATATATCATTTGACATGTGTATTCATGCCATGTTTAGTGTAAACCATGGCTTGGTCGGGACAGCACCGCACTTTCGTCGTTGAAGAGTTTATTCGAAATGGCGGTTCTCCGATAATGACTCACCGTGCCTTTCGCATTCATTTCGAGCTCGGGCGACATGATCCGGTTCCCGATAAAAAGACAATTGGTAAATGGGTGTCAGACTTTAGAGAAACAGGATTGGCATTAAAAAGAAAATCTACTGGTCAACCTCGGACAGCGACAGGACCAGCAAATGTAGCCGCTGTGAGAGTGGCAATTCAACAATCTCCGAGGCGCTCTGCACGTAAACACGCGACTGCGTTGCAAGTATCAAATCGAAGTGTTCGGAGAATTCTGCATCGGGATCTTCATTTGCACCCCTATAAAATTGCCATTGTACAGGAGTTGCGTGAAAGAGACCGTGAAACCCGTACCACTTTGTGTCAAGAACTTCGCAACATTCCTCGCATGGACGTTTTGATCTTTACTGATGAGGCACATTTCCACCTTTCAGGCGAGGTCAACAAACAGAACTGCAGGTGCTGGTCTGAAGATAACCATCGGGAACTTCACGAGCGGCTACTTCATAGCCCTAAGGTTAAGGTCTGGTATGCCATTTCTAAATTTGGTGTGTGGGGTCCATACTTTTTTGAAGATAACGGTGCTACTGTCACGGTAAACGCAGATTGGTATTGTGTGATGCTAGAGAACTTCATACGGCCCAGAGTGGATGCTCTTGTTGGTGAACATGGACAGGAACGTGTGGTTTCAACAAGATGGGGCAACAGCCCACACAGCTCGTTGTTCAATGACAATTCTGAGAGAAATGTTTCCTAGGCATGTTGTCTCTGTGTGGTGACATCGGGTGGCCCCCGTACTCGCCGGAATTAACCCCATGTGATTTTTAGCTGGAAGCTGTAAGCTCTTAGAAGCTGTAAGCCCTGGAAGCTCTTAGAGAGACGATAATCAAGGAAATTGCTGCCGTTCCGCCTGAAATTATCCGCAGAGTGATGGAAAATTATCGGGAGAGGCTCACTCAGTGTATCAACAATGGAGGCGAACACTTGAGTGATGTAATTTTTAAAACCCATTGATTTAAAATGGAATTATGTATGCTTATTAAGGAATAAAGATTATTTTTTACATCTTGGTTAGTTTAGTTTTTATTAGCTTTCCAAATTGTGGAACTCTTTCTGCCCCACCCTGTAGATAACAAAAAGATAAAGATAAGATATAGAAGAAATCTATCCATTTACATGGTCATATATAATGATATATACATACATATAATGATATTTACAGGGTCATATATACAGATTACTGCAGATGGACCCTGTAGATAAAGTCAAACTGGCATCAGTGACTAAAAGTTCTGTTACAGATAGTCAAGAAAAAAATCTAAGGCAATCTAAGGCCAAACCAAGCATCTCAAGTAGGGGCGAGTTTATTTGGCAACATGCATAATATAACTACACTCACCGCTTCATTATTGATGACACAACCCTCCATCGGCAAATTCTGAATGCATAGAACCATTTCTTTGTTGAGTCCCAGATAATGCGCCGCCAGTATCATACTGGTCAATGACCTCGTTTCATTTGATATAACGAACAAGAGTACCCGACTCTTATCCATCACCTTTTTCCACTCTAGAACGTCGGAATCTACCGTTTCGGAATCGTACACTAACCTATCACTATCGCCATTTAAGGCATCGTCCTTAGATTCACCGCACTCTCTAATCGCGGGGTTGTAATAGATCAGGCCATGTTTCTTAACTAAAGGGATGGCAATGTCCCGTCGCCACGTGACATTTGATGACGATGAGCCCCCAAGGAAGATGTCGACAGTGTGGATGGTATTATTGTCAGGGGGCGAAGAAGGGGGCTTGATGAGGCAGCTTATGTGCGAGCTGCTCAGGTTGCACGTGTTGTTGTTCGTTGAGCACTGGCGCTGGAACGGTTGCGCTGCCCAAACTGTAAGAATACGACAATGTTTAGAATTCGTTGAAAATAGTTTTTGTAACTGAAGGAACTGATTTTGGATTAACGCTTTGAGGGGCACATTTTTATATAGCATCTACCCCAGATATGAAAGTGACAATAAGTTTTTGGGGTTGCTGATTATGAAGTCAGATTTCAAAATTGAAAATGGTGGATCGAAATCCAAATAACATTCATTTTACGAAATTTTCATTTTTTTATTTGAAAAAAACTGAAAAAACTGCACAAAATATATATTATAAAACTATGTATGACGAATATGTAGAAAAAATTTCTACATATTTACAATATTTCTACAAAGCCTCTGCTGTCAACGTTACGGAAAAACAGTTTTTTTTTTTCTGAAGAAAAAACGCGTTTTTTCACATTTACTGTTTGCAGCAAACATAGATACATAGATTATTGCAATTTTGCACCAAATTCTGATAACTTAGACTTCCAAGAGTCAAGAAAGTATTTATGTGTATGTATAAAATGCAAAAATATATTGGAAATATGAAAAAAAAAACAGACAAAAAAGGTGGTACATATTTGTACCACCGCTCCTCAAAGGGTTAAGGATCAATTCAGATAATCCATTAATGTTTGGGTAAAAAATGTCGAAAGGGATAATGATTCAAATTATACCATATATGTTAAAGGTGAATAGAGATTTTTTAATTTTGAATTTTTGACATCACAGTTTAGACATCAGTACTTTTTTGTTAATGACGACAAAATTTGTTCCTCTATTGTATTCATTTTCATCAATAAAAATATGTACAGATTAGTTACAAAAAGAAAAAAATTAAGGCATTAAAATTCACATAATAGTGATTCTGATAGTTTTCTGTTCGAAAAAAATTCTATTTCAAACAGAAAATGTAAGTACCATTACTAGACAGTTTTGTAACGGCCAAAATTAAAATTATTATATTAGTTGTAAGTCCTAGTATTTGTTAACAAAATGTATTTGTAAATAATAATGGCATTTCTGACCAAGTTTTTTTTTTTTTTTGTAATATATCATTTATTTTAATGGCTGATAATTATGTTCTTTTTCATACTTTTATTTCTACATGGTTTTGCTCCTTAATCTGAAAGTATATCAACGACAATTGAGGACCCTGCTGCAAGAACGATGCAGCTCCATTTTCAACACATGACGAGGTTAGCTGCTTATAATTTCGATAAAAATATTAGGCGTTATTTAACGCAAATTCCACACATCTCAGTGCATGGAGTATACATACTGACATATGCTGAGCTGTGTCGAATTTACGTTAAATAACGTCTAATATTTTTATCGAAATTATAAGCAGCTAACCTCGTCACTGTTGAAAATGGAGCTGCATCGTTCTTGCAGCAAGCTCAATTTTTAATGAATTTTTTGTGTCTGTAAGAAACTGCTTAAATGGAACAAATTGTTTTTATTCAAAAATCTTATTTTGTGAACCTTAAGCTCAACAGTCCCGATATAAAAAATGAATAATAGTCAATATACTTAATATATTGAACCTTTTATTTGAACCAGAAGTGTGTAAAAAAAGTTACTGTTAATTTCACACATCTTGTCTCTTTTTTTAATTTTAATTTGTGATATAATCTGTAGAAAATTGTGTATTGTTGAAAACACATTCAAAAGCTCTAGGGAAATGACAGATAAAAAAAATGATTGTCCTTTAAACAAATTAACATAACTTATAAAATTTAAAATAATTTTAGATTTATTTAATTTTATTTCTAATAGTCGAACTTCTGTCAACTCGAATTTTCTGTAACGAAGAAATTTTGTCAACAGCGTTTGCTCTAGTAACAAAATATTTTTTTTAGTAACTTGAAATCTCTATAACACGATTTTTTTTATGGGCAAATGGTAGTTCAGGTTACAGAGGTTTGACTTTATTTGGTAATTCTCCTTTCAAATACTCTGGTGAAAACATGATTTTTGTTTCATTTTTCGATATTTTTTTTCTTTTAACGATAGTGAATAGTGTATGTGATACATGAATGTCAATGAAAAGGCAGATGTGTTGTCAAATGCAATTTTAAAAAATAATTTGGAAAAATTCCAAATTATTTATATTATTTATTTAATTAACCATTTAAATAAATTAGATATTATATTATGTAAATATATTATAGGGAAACATTTATCAAATCAAATATCAAATTTAGTTCGATAAATATAATATGGAAATATGAGTTTTGGGAGTAATATCAAGTTAATTGTCACTTTAGAACAAAAAGAAGAAAAAAACCATTATGGATGTTAGCAAAAGAGATGAATTATTATTCAACAATGAGTAATACTCAACTGAAAAAAAAAAAATAGGAAAGGAAAATAAAATAAAACTGAAGGACAAAATGAACACTTTTGAAAAACCAAATAAATAAAAATGATGAAACGATAATTAAAATATCGAAACACTCTAAATGCCAGATACCTAAAGCATTAGTTATAGGCCGTAAGAGAAAGGCTTTGAGCAAGTATCGGGTCTTCAAAAGTGCACACGTCCAATACAAAGCACTATAATAGACTCTACCATCCGCGGTGCACATTTCACATCCGTCTGTTGTGGAGAATTCTGCCATTAAGGCGCAGAACTTTTCGAACGTTATCGTTGAGTTTGTGATGTTTCCATTTTGTGGACTGAGGTAGTTGTACAGCCTGCTGATTTCTAAAGATCTGTTCGTCAACTTTTCGTACGCTTCCAATACGTTGTACAATTTCATTTCGCCTCCATAGGAGTCATATATATTTCTCAGTTTCCTATAAATAATAAGACTGGTAAATTTTATGTGTTAACCAAAGTTGGGACAATGCTCAGTTTGGGTCAAAATATCCCATCATGTTTTAACGTCCCGAAATTAGATTATACAAAATCTAATAAAAACATATTTTCCCATATGATGCCAACTTTCGTGACACACTGTATATGCATAGAATTAATAATTTTAAAAGGATAATTTAAAATAACTTAATATCCAGTTTTTTTGATAATTTGATTGGCCTGGTTTTAATAGATCCAGATTGTCGTCACACTACTTAGAGTATTGTGACATAGGCCCCAGCAAGAATTGTGACATATTGCACAGTGAATAATTTTGAGTAGACAAATCCATTAGAGCAAATGCTCAAAGCGAACATTTTGTGACATCATATGTCGTATAGGTTTGCGTCAGACCACTGGGGCCTTTTCTGTTTAAAGATACTCTACTTACTAGATACTTTTCTTTAGAGCTATTCAAATATGAACTTAAAGAATATGATAGAGTATGAGAACATTATTTTTTTAACGCAAATAAATGCATGAAGATGTTTAGGAATCCCAATTTATTCCGGCCCCATATTGCGATAAGCTCTAGAAATTAATATTTTTTTACTCTTTTTTCTTTAAATACAGATTATTTTTTCAAACATATTTGATGGCACCAATCCCTTAGAGATAAAATTAGAATTATTATAGGTATGATAAGAGATAAAAATAAATAATTTGTTAAGAATGTGGAGTTCAGAGCATGCATTACGTGTAATTTCTCCATAAAAGATAAAGTAATAAAGAAAAAAATGAGATCAAAAACCAACCTGAGCTTATAAGTAATCTGTTCCTCTGTACTTGTTCCGCTATTAGACGAATTCCTTAAAATATTAGCTGTGCACTGAAGGGCAGTAGGTAGATTGGTGTGGATTTTAACCCCTCGGCCTTTTACTAGATCCAATAGGCTCTTCTGGCCATTGACTAGGTCCCTATATTCCCTACAAATAAAATAAACCTGTACAACAGTCAAATCCAATATTACACATAGTTCAGAGAACAATGAATATTATATAACCATTGGAAAAATAATAGTAAAAAAGCACTAGAATTCTCCTTTATAGACACATTTGCTAATGATAAACCAGTATAAATTACACCTTGTGAGAGAAATTAAAATATTTTTTGAGTTTATTAACAATTACTGTCTTACCACATAAAATTACGTTTTATTTGGGGTTCTGATCTATGGATATTTTCAATGTGTTAACAATGTTGAAGATTGAAAACTATCACTTCTGTGGAGTAGTTATAATTGTACATGTCCAGTACAATTATATAAGTAGTTTATAATATACCGAATTTTAAAAACTGACACTGCTTTGGTAAATATTAAGCAGTTATGTTCTACTGAGCGCAGGCAAGGGTAAGTCATACTTTAATACACGGTAGGCTAAAGAATTTGCAATTTATTATATAATTTTTTTATGATCATATACTATTATACTTTCAAGTATTATTGAGTCATATGAAATTATTTAGATATGTGTTCGATTCAATTTAGATACAAATTTTATTCACTTACCTATCTGTGATGATTTCTCCCATTATACTTTGTCCCTGTTTATATGGTTGCGCTACGACTACGACACACCTTCCTGAAGCCACCAAGTAGGCAACTTCAAGCATTCCCACCGTACTTCGCGTCTGACTATCGATAACGAAGAGTAAAACAGACGCTGCTTGCTTAGCATCATGTTCCTGCGCTAATAATTCAGGTGCCCATATTGGCACTTGCTGAAAAAAAAGAAAAAATACTGTAGCTGAGTACTCATACTATTTTTCACTGTTTACTATACATTATTTTTATATTTTGTATATTTAATGAAAGATAGTAGGTATTAATTAACACAAACTTTTGACTAAAAATTGGAAAACCATTTTTGTCCTGTTATTGGAAAATGGGTCTTACTGGGTTATAGAAAGAAATCCCATGTTTTTGAAGCTCTGGAATAGCAGTGTCTGTTCGCCAAGTCGTTGGATTACAAGAACCACCCAAGAATACCTCGCACTTGTTTGGACATTCTACAAAAATACAACTACACTGTTGGATGTACATCGAATATCACAAAATAGTTAAGAGACAGCAAATTATTTTTTTCTTAAAACATAAATCCATAGCAGTCGGAGCACTGATGACGAAACATATGTACTCACTGTTGTTAATTTTCGGTAAGGACGATTTCCTTTGCTGTTTTGGGCTCTGGTTTTGCATTTCTCTGACGAAAACGCAAAACTCTCCAAATGTGATGTAGTCCGTGGCCCCATTTCTTCTACCGCATTGCCTTGCACACTGAAGCATTTTTGACACTATAATAAAAATTAATTTTTGATAAAGTCATCTCAGGACTCGGCTTTGTTTATTTTTAACCTAGACGGAAAGGTGGCAACGTCATATTGTTAGGTTATGATGTCGATTTTTGATGTTTTGTTTACGAATTACAGGTAATAAAAGGTGAGGTCATATCATCTGATATCGAGGTTGGTGGATCAGTTCCGAGCGACGCGATATAGAGAATAAAAGCGACATGTTAGGTATGTACGTATGTAGGTGTCAAAGAGATTTGATTTTTCTACATTTTTAAATGAATAGTAACACGTATCCCGTTAATTTTAATACCGATTTATTTTCACACCTATTTCGCACGCTACACGTATTGGTATTACAACAGCTAGCGGCGTATCTACCAAATATTAACGGTAAACCTCGCACTAAATAAATACAAAATTGAATGGAAATTTTGCCGTACAATTTTTATGTTCATTATAAAATAAATAAAGTCTATAAATAATGTCACTGAACTGTTAGATTAGTTTATTGGGCTATTATTTTAGAACGTTTTAATTGGAGGCATCTTCAGAAAAAAGGCGTTATTTGCACGACGCGACGCGACGGTCGAAAATATTATTTCAAAAACTAATTATGTACCGTTTAAGCTAAATAAAAGTTACCTGCTAGTTGTCTCGATCGAACATGAATAAATCTACCATCTCTACCATAGGTAATTTAAAAGGACTGTTACTTGTGTTTTAGCAGAACTTAAACGCTCGAATGTATTCGCGGAGCTGCTAGCATTCAAATTAGGTGACCGCTAACATTAACATTCAGATATAATAAAAAAAAACTCATGTACTAAAAACGAAATAAATTATAACTACCGACCTTGTGATTTGGACGGATAAAGATGCATATCATTGAACAAGGCTTGTACAGAGTCTTCCGGAATGTGTAGAGTATCCCCTAATCGAACGCAAATTGCATTATACACCTCCCTGAAAGAAGAAAGAATATATAAAATATTAATATTTACGAGAATACCTGATTTGCAACAAGTCGGAACGGGAAAGGTTACGACTCAATGAAACCGATAATTTCAGTATTTTCATTTGTTTATTTTGTAACAAACGAACTTCGCGATTCTAGATTCACTCAAGCGCACTTACTTTATCGTCTCTCTCGATTTTGTTGGCCAGGATTTGTTTAGGTTCTTCTGAACCATTTTGGCTAGAATGAGTGTTAATTTTTTTCAAGACTGCGGAGATACTTCTCAGAACTAGATAAAAATTCATACTAAAAGCGTTTGATATGCGAAGGTGGGGGTTTTACATTTTTTTTATCTAAATGCCTCCTTATTCGATGAGATTACAGTGTGATAGAATCAATATTGAACGTAATTACTGAACTGTGATCCATCTGGGTGTATTATCGCATTAAAAAGGTATTTAATTTCGTAGGTACGATATCGCTGTCTTAAATATTTTAGAAAAAACAGTTATTTATTGACTTAATACCAATTGTTTATAAAATAAATGTTGCCGGTCACGTTTTCCACTCTGGAGGTCAAGTAGGTACCAAGAAATAATTGATGTTCTACTAATGTCGAAATATATAACAAAAACTAGCAGTTACGGCTAGTGGAATTTGACATTCTCGTTTTCGTAAGGAGGCATGGGAACCACATCATATTTTAGGGGGTGATTACTAGACCTACAATAAGTAGAAGGCTATTGGCGTCAGAATTTAAGGTGTCAGCGCCAGTGCGGAAAAATTGCGAACCAATGATTGGGCCATTAGCAGTTTGTTTTTACATTGCTTTTAAAGTATTTTTATATTCAAGTTGCCGCTTTAATTTATTATTTATTTTATGTGTAGTATTTGATTATTTACTGCATAAAAACACATTTATGTCACTGTCTATACGTTCCTTTTGACCAAATTTATTTACACTCGAACCCCTCTTAAGTCGCCAAATCCGTGCATCATGACCTCGCTTAAGTAGCGAAATTTTGCCTCTCTTAAGTCATCAGTTAATCATAACCTCAACTTTTTTGTGTTTTAACTGCAAAAAGAAATATTTAGAGATATACCACAGCACTTGTTATAACGAAAAATGAGCCAACTGAACGAAAAATCAATGTAAGTATACCCAGTCGTGCGTGACAAAGTTCAATTTTCCACTTGAATGGATATTTTAAAGATTAAATATTTTTAAGACACCTTACCTATTTTAAATCAATAAATGTATTACACAATCATTTTTTTCAATAAAAATTGTACATATTCATGCGAGAATACAATTTCCAAACGTAGTTCTAAAACTTTTACAGGCGGCGACTTAACCGGGACGGTTTCGCGACCTAATAGGGGGAAACGTGGTGAAATAACAGAGGATGTGAATTAAGCGAAGATGAAATAAGAGGGGTTCGAGTGTATAAGGGAAACTTGATGCTATCCTTGTTCAGGAAATATTTGAAAAATTAATTGGGGATCCCTCTTAATCCAGGACGAACAGCGAGGTACATAACAATAGTGATTCATTCTAATTATAAGATTCACAAAATAACGCTAATATTATAATTTAATCAATACAACACAAATATGAATGGAAAATTTTCAAAATACAATGGCACTCAAAACAGACGTTTGAATAAACGATGGCCCAGTCATTAGTTTTTTTGAGCGACCACTAGGGAGCGTAATTTTTAAATCTGGAAATGTTATGGTAATTTGAATTTTTCTTTCATTCCAACATTTCGTTTTTGAGATTTTAAATAGTTGTATCTTCAAGCAAAATAAAAATTTTGTATTCACTTGGTATTTGCGAAAAAAAAATATTTGGCAAATATTTAGCGAGGCAGAAATTTTTTGAAAATAAAGAAAATTACACGTTTCTTTTTGTTATAATAACCTTTTCCTTAGATCTAATAATCACACCCCCCCCCCCCAAAAAAAAATATGACGAGTTGGATGCTTCCTTAGGAAAATACGAGAATGTCAAATTTCACCAGCAGCCATTGAAAACTAGGTAGCTAGGTACATATTTTTCCAGGTAAAATTATTTTTTACTTTGTATCCAGTGATGTGAGGATACCTGCACTTACCAGGTTAGCCAACAAATTAGTTATCAGGATCGTCATTATTGCTCTTATCTTTAATGATAACATCATGTCGAAAATAGAAATCAATTATTTTCTTAACTATAAAATTTATTGCAAATATTTTTTATTGTCTGGATATTGTGCTCAACTATGCGATTCACACCTTATGCAACCAACACTGCAAGTTGAAAAAATTTTGGTTTTTTGTCAGTTGTACACCTAGGTACTACTTATCTACTAGGTACATATATTACTAGATACGTATATATGTATATCTATTATGTACCTATCTATTTGCCCTACATCTAGATCATACATTTCTTTTTCTTTATGTACAGGATTAATCAGTTAAAATTGACATCACCTTTATTTCTCTCAATTTTCATCAAACCGGAAAAATTCAAAAAAGGATTTTACACGATTTTTTATGAATTTTTATAACACTAATTTAAAAAATTTCTCAATTGTAAGGGCGCATTTTTTTTAATAGAACACCCTGTATTTTGAGCTTAAACATATCCGTAAATTTCTGATCACAAAAATATTTTATTATTGTATATTACTTCAACTGTTTTCGGGATTTATCGAGATATTTTGTTACATAGGTATTTAGTACAATATATGTTTAGGGAACGTACCCATACTACGTGACCCATTTTTGACAATTTTTTACCCCCTCCCCCCTCTCGGTGACCACCCGTAGTATATGCCAATACCCCCCCCCCCTCCCCCCTCTAGTTTTCACGTAGTAATTCATAAATATGGTTTTAAATCATTTTTTGCAAACAGAAAGTCCAAAAAAAATAATTTGGCTCATGTGCGTCAGTGTTGCCATCTGTAGGTTTTAAAAAGCGCTAAACGCCGCGCGCCATATTTGAATATAGCTCAAAAAACGCGCGAGATTTCCCAAAAGGATATTGACTACGTGATGAAAACATAAGACCCCCCCCCTGAACGGGTCACGTAGTATGGGTATGTTCTCTTAATGTTCTCTTACAAGTTTAATGCAATTCCATAAATCAGAAGAGTAATAATATCAATATAATATAAAAACAAGATATCTCGATATATCTTGAAAACACTTGACGTAAACATACTAATGTAATCTACAATAGGTAACAATGCCAATGCAATGCTATGATAGAAACCATTCCATTAGGCCTGAATGAGATGATAATATATATATATATATATCCATAAATTCTTTAAAAGAACAATAAATTAGGAGAGAATAATATCAGTATAAATTTAAAAACAAGATATCTCGATATATCTCTAAAACAGTTGAAGTAAACATACTAATGCAATCATACAATAGGTAACAATGCCAATGCAATGATATGATAGAATGGTTTCTATCATATCAACATATCTTTCATTAGGCCTAAAAGAGATGATCTATAGTGGCGGACTAATAATTGTAAGATAAGGAAAGCCATATACAATTATTATGACATATCTTTCTTTCTAGCTTACTTACGGAGTCATATTTATATAGTAATTAGTAATTGGCGAGTTTTACATTATCCTCCAGATTTACCTCGTTTTTTTTTGACATTTTATTCAAAATAGGAGCCTATCAGAATCCGCCCCGGGCCTCCGAAGGTGTTAGTCCGCCACTGATAATGTATATCCATAAATTATTTAATGAACGATAGGAAGGGCATAGTGGCGAAAAGTATTTAAAATTATTAATTAGACGAATTTTCACAAAACGTACATAACTGCAACTATATGATAACCACTTCATTAGGCCTGAAAGCATCTCTTTCACCAGATGACGTCATAGTTCGAATAAGAAAGACGAACTGGAAATTGCATTTACTGAAAAATACGGCTTTTTGAAAAACAACATTTATTTAGGTATTTTCTTTTTTATTTACTTTAATCTATGGGTTTACACCCAACTACAGAGCAGAAGGGTACGAACAGGGATTAAATAAGATACTAAAGTACCTAATAAGAAATAACATGCAGATACAATCATACATATCCAACGGCTATAATTTTGAAACAATATTATCAGGGAAAAAAAATTTTTTTGCTGGGTTTTGGTTTTATTGCTCAGTATGATACTTAAATCTTAATCGACATGCCCAAGTATTCTTTTGTGAAAAATTTTCCAAAAAGTGACCTATAGAATTTATTTCAAACTTTACGACCTCACGGTATGTATATATGTAGGTGTACAGGACACGTAATAAAGCAAAATAATGTGTGATCTAGTAAATTCACGCACGTACGATATAGTAAATTCAATTTAATTATTTAATTCAAACATGAATACGCTAGATCTTGGTAACTGTATACTGTACGTACATGGACACATATGTAGTATGTATGTACATTTATGTAGTTTGTTTAAGCGAAATTAAACGAAGGAATCAAATATTTTATTACGGTTTCACGTTGCCTACATAAAGTCAAATTAAGTGACGTTATCTAAGAATTGGAGATCTATCACAACTCGGGAAAATTTAAAAAATAAAAAAGTAGGCTGATTATATTAGCAAATTATTGAGCTTTTTAAGATACACTCACAATTATATTATCGATATTATTTGTATTATGACTAGGGTGCTGCAACGCAGGGCTCGGCATTATAAAACTCTGTGATAATGACAGTATAAACCGTATTTTTAAGCGCCTTGTAAATTATATACGGTTATTGTATACGGAGGATAACGCTCCAGAATTCGCGCATGCGCAGTAGTACGCCATCCCGTCGCGGGAAAACAGGATATTCTGAGGCAGTTTAACACGCGAGACGGCAAAAACCCCGAACCGTAATTATGACCATAATCACACTATACCTTCACTAGATACTCATTGAAATAAACATTAAATTTGTACTTGTAAGTCTGTATTTTTTTCTGACCCATTAATAATTAATACAGCAAAACTGCAGATTTTCTTGGTAAGAATATTGCGATTTAACCAAAATTACCTCAGTCCAAAAGTAACAGGTATGTTGTTAATGTCAAAATGTTATTATGTCACAATAATTTTATTTTCGATTTTCGTACCTAAATAACTTTTTTAAAAATCAACATTTTTGCAAAAAAATTGGTGACGTAGTTTTTTTGGGCTGAGGAACTTTAATTTGTCATGAAATTTGATGTAGACTTTAGAAGGCACTCTCTGCGGCATTAACTAGATATTATACAAAAAACTGGTGTAACTGTTTTATACCTTAGTACCTATTTGTTTTTACTAAAATAAGATACCTTGTATATGGAAATGTTCATTAATACTTGTTTATGTTTAATGTGCTCAATCATTTAACTCATGATGACTATTATAAGACGTGTGCATTTCTTCATAATTCTTTGAGTAAAACAATGCAAAAAAACCCTTTCCAATTCCCCTTTTTTCAAATTTTTTTTCGTTTTTTTTAATTTTGGGGGGTTTTTTGGGGGTTTTTTGTTAAATTTTAAAAAGTTTTTTTTTTAAAAAAAAGTTTTTTTTAAAAAAAAAATTTTTTTTTGCAGGGGGTGGGGCATTTTCAAATATCATTTCTGTGCTCTGCATTTATTAAAATTCGTTCTTGTGCATATAGCATAGAATACCTAAATGGTACAAGTACTTATACCACAACTCACATTTCTTCATTAGAAAATGAGTTACGTTGCGGCATATGTAGGTAACTCAAGGGCGTAGCCAGTATTTTTCTTTAGGGGGGGGGGGGATCATCAAAAAAAGGTCATTGGAGGCAACGGCAAGCGCAATCCCCCCGACTATTTTGGTTTTTACTTGACCATTTGGGGCCCCCCCCCCCCCCCCCCCCGGCTACGCTCTTGAGATAACTTAACTTTAATAAGCTTTTTTCAAAAACCCTTTGAAAACAATCACAAGGCTGATGAACCGCAAGAAATATTGACATAAATAGAGATGGAAAGCGCTTTCTTTGCATTGTTTTAATCGAAATCTACTATAAAAAACTGTACATGTCCATGATTGAAATAGGTTACACTTTACCCATAAATATTTCAATAACAGTTATGTACATATGTATGTAGGTACTCGGAGCGACATGTATTTTTAGTTTTGTTATTATAAGAAAATATCTACCTAAATACTTTGAGGTATAAAAAGTTACACCGATTTTTATGTACAGAGAATGTCGCAGAGAGGACCCTCCACAATCTACATCAAAATTATTAATAAATTAAAAATTCCTCGACCCAAAAAAAACTGCCGATCTCTAAATTTTTAGCAAGAATGTTGATGGCAAAAAAAGTTATTTACGAAAATTAAAAATAAAATTGTGTTAACTTTGACACTCTGTAGGATCTTGGTTATTATACCTACATGTATTAATTTTGGACTAATGTAAGTCTGGTTCAATCACAATATTTGTATAAAAAATATCTGCAGTTTGCAATATATCTGCATCAATAATTAGAAACAATCCAACTGTGTCTCATTATTAATGGTACACCCTGTATACCTACTAATTTATTAATATATTTATTTTCATACTACCCTACCCATTACAAACACGCATCAAGCGGCTGCATCCCTGTTATATAATTTTAAACTTTTAAAGGTTTTGTAGTTCGATATGAGTGTAATAGGTATACATAATGTATATAATTATTAAAACAAAAAGTCAATTATGTACTGTTAAAAGAGGCATTCTGTAGGTACCTACATCAAACGATTTGTTGAGGTCAAATAGTTAAGAGGCATAATTTACATTTTGTAGTTCAAGGAATATGCAGGCAGATTTTTTTTCCGATAAAAAATGAATAAATTGGATTAGATAAGAAAACGATAATATTGGATAGATTAATATAAAAATTTAGAAATATACGCGTCATTTATATGATCTAACCGGCATGTGTTTCAGTATTATTTGTTGAAAATTTCTCCGCAGAAATACCTAATTTCATACGCCTGTGAGCTGCTCTCGAAACCCACACAAGTCCGCGTCCCGCGCGTCCGTATTAAAAATAACGCGCAAAGATTAATAAAAGCCAAAAACTTACAAACACACAAACACAATAATTCGCACAACGTACTTTTTCTGCACCATGTTCCCAAGCTCCGATGCGGGGTCCTCCGTAATAAATGCACGAGAATACTACACGATAAAGATTCAACAAGACACGCTAACTCACAACATTCTCTTCTCTTTACTTAACACCAACTGGCTGAAATAAAAACACTACGATATTTTATTATCTTTAATTTGAGGTTACGCTGACGACGTTTATACCGCCGCGGCCCATAGACTTGAATGGATTTCGCTGACTGCGCTCGGCATTTCGCGTTAAAAAAAAAGCCGCGGAACGACTGCCAATTTGTGTGCATGTTATTAGAGTTCGTATATTTTTCAACACTCTTGCCTTAAAATAGGATTAGTTTATCGGGCAGCTATTTTTTTCTCAATGATTAGTGATATTGGATTAATTTGGTACGAGGATACAAATAAAGTAATTGTACACTCTACAATTTCAGGCCTTTCCAGGAACTAATCAAAATCAATCAGTAAGCGAATGACACATCTCATTTTTTTTCTCTAAACGGGACCACCATATTGCCCTCACAAACGCTCAGAAAGGTAACTGGTGCCCAGGTGAGGAGCCTACATATAGGTGAATTATGCTGGATGTAAACACCAGACATGTACATATGTAATAGATTAAATTAAAATTAAAGTTTGCTCGCACACTATTAAAAAAATATATGTGGTACAATAAAAAAAAATAACTAATTTACATAATGGTGGGTTCATGCAGAAATTTTTAGTAATAAGAATAAGAATAGTAATAAGCATAAAAGTTAAACCTTCGTTTTATAATGACCCAGTTCATGCAGCAAATCCTTATTTTTAAAATTATTACTAAAAATTATGTTTACTGCATGAACTGGGTCATTATAAAACGAAGGTTTAACTTTTATGCTTATTACTATTCTTATTCTTATTACTAAAAATTTCTGCATGAACCCACCATAAATCTTGTGTAAAACACACGTAACATGTAAACAAAGAAAGACCGCGAAATGTGTTCAATGGAGAAAAGAAACTTACCTAAACAAAGGGGGCACGTTTTGTTTTTATTGAATTGTGAATATAGTGAGCGTAGGAAACCAGAAATCACAAATATACTGGGTGTTTATCAGTGGCGGCCAGTGGAATTTGACATGCTCGTATTTCCGTAAGGAGGCATGGGACCCACACCATATTTTAGGAGGTGGTTACTAGACTTAAGTAGTGGCAAAAACATCTTCAGGGAACACTTGCGAATTTTTTTCCGAAAATGGTTGCCTCCGGACAGATCTTGGAGACGGCTTGCAAAATATTCGCGAAATATTTTTTTTCATAATCACCGTGTAAATACAGTCTTTTTATATTTGTGATTTTTGCCAAATTCTTATTTTGCTTAAAGATACATCTATTGTAAAATCTCATAGACGAAATGTTGGGATGAAATAAAAATTCAAATACCATAACTTTTACAGATCTCAAAATGTCGAGAAAATCACAAGCATAACAATACTTTGCATTTACGCGGTGCTCACAAAAAAACATTTCGCAAACATTTTGCAAGCCGTATTCAATATTTCTGGAAAAAAAATCCCTGAAGTTTTCCCTGAAGATTTTGTCATTATACTGTAGTGGGTACTGGAACCTTCGGCGTAGAAACAACTTTCGTACAGGAACTATACTGGAACCACAGCCGAGTTTAAACAAGCAATAAAGTAATTGTGGCAACGCCGCGCTACAGCTACCTTGGGGTCCGGCAGCGACGATTTCAGCGCGCCTTTTTTTTAGTCTTTTTCGATTTATGTAAAAAAAGTTCTCATTATTTTTGCATGGAATTTTTACTGCAGATAGGCGCGACCAGAAGCTACAATTTAGGCTAAAGCAGAAGTTTCTGCGACCGTTAGAACCCTTGTAATTCGATTTCAAAAAATGGGCATTTTTCATAGGTTTTTATTTTTTTTGTGCAAAACTTCTGAACCGATTTTGATCACCAAAAGCAAGTTTTTTTCTCGTTTTTTCAAGCGCTACAACATGCTATTTTTTGTTTTACGAAAAAAATTATTTTTCGTCCCTTAATCCGCAAAAAAAAAAACGGTTTTCGGCACTTTTATCGATTTTTTAGCTAAGGTTCCTACATACCGATTTTATCCAAAATTATTTTTGCATGGAATTTTTTATTGTAGATAGGCGCGACCAGAAGCTACAATTTAAGCAAAGCAGAGAGAACCCTTGGTAATTCGATTTCAAAAAATGGGCATTTTTCATCGGTTTTTATTTTTTGTGCAAAACTTTCTGAACCGATTTTGATCACCAAAAACAATTTTTTTTTCGTTTTTTCAAGCGCTACAACATGCTATTTTTTGTTTTACGAAAAAAAATTATTTTTCGTCCCTTAATCCGCAAAAAAAACGGTTTTCGGCACTTTTATCGATTTTTTTTGCTAAGGTTCCTACATACCGATTTTATCCAAATTTCTTTTCATTTCTCCTATCCGAGTACTTGTATTATGGACAAAATACCACAAATTTTTAATAATCTCGTAATAATTAACGTTTTTCATCATTCAACAATAGCAACCATGAAAGATTTTAGTTATAATGATACTGGTGATTTTTTGGAGAATATTAAAAATTGGTGGGATGTTGTCCATAATACCTGTACTCGGATAGGATATATGAAAAGAAATTTGGATAAAATCGGTATGTAGGAACCTTAGTAAAAAAAATCGGTAAAAGTGCCGAAAACCGTTTTTTTGCGGATTAAGGGACGAAAATAATGTTTTTCGTAAAACAAAAAAATAGCATGTTGTAGCGCTTGAAAAAACGAAAACAATTAGTTTCTGGTGATCAAAATCGGTTCAGAAGTTTTTGCACAAAAAAATAAAAACCGATGAAAATGCCCATTTTTGGAAATCGAATTACAAGGGTTCTTTCTAATGGTCGCAGAAACTTCTGCTTAAATAAAAAAAGTTAAAAAAATCACAAAGCTTAAATTGTAGCTTCTGGTCGTGCCTATCTGCAGTAAAAATTTCATGCAAAAATAATGAGAACTTTTTACATAAATCGAAAAAAACTAAAAAAAAGGCGCGCTGAAATCGTCGCTGCCGGACTCCAAGGTAACTGTGGCGCGGCGTTGCCACATTTACTTCGTGGCTTGTTTAAAGTTGGCTGTGCTGGAACCTTCGGCATCTTCAGGAGAATATTAAATTTGAGTTTTAATCTTCTGAGTTCTCAAGGGCATATTCTTTTTTATATTTATGTTTCACATTATTTATATGGCGGCAACAATCGCGTTTGTCCTTACACAGCAGTTTTTCCTTACAGACTCTACACATTACGGTGACGCCGTCGTAAAATAAATCTTCGAAATCACCGATGAATGTATTCACTTTGTCAGCAAATAGTAGTTTTTAGGACTTTGCACGTGTGATGCGATTTAGACGTTTGCGCGATTTTATTATTAACGCAATACTGACGCCGACGACATAAACCCCTCGAACACACTAATAATAATGCGGTCGGGCGAAAATACTAAACCCAATGGCCTGCCCGTGTCCGCCGCGCGCCCCTATATTGCGGCACGATCGGCCAACTCTAATATCATATCATAGTAGATCCGACCTACCGAACTGGGAAGACAGGGCGACATACAGGTGAGATGGGGTGGGGGTCATATCCAAAACTGTGCGAGATACCCAAAAAAAATAACCCAAAAAAAAATGCCTCCCCCATGGCTCCTATTGGCTAACAGCCATCTATCCAGAAAAAATATGCCCAATTCTGATTGGTGGAATATCATTATGTGACGTCATACTATGAATGATACTCACGTAGGATATGCCTCTATCAATCCACATTTCAAATTTATATCTAAAACCCTTCAGGTTAGAAAATGTTTTGTGGGTGACTTTTTTTACCAATTAATTATTATTAAATGTATTTGTTAGAAGTAAAATTATTTAAAATTTCAAATAATTCGAGAACAGTCGATGTATTTTCAATCTAAAAACCGATTGGATTCACCACGTATGTAGGTCTAGCTACATTTCAGATTCGTACTTAAATCATCAAGAATTAGTACCAAACAGTTTACAGTTTGAGTTGTGTTAGTTGACCGGATTACACCTGCCATTGAGCTTCTGACAAACAGTAAGGAACTGTTTTCTAACTATTACCTTTCTGCGCCATTCAACTTTGTTAACAAGCATTTATAAGGTAAGACACCGGTTTATTATACGTAGGTAATAGTATCGGCTAGTGCGACCCTCTAATGGCCTCACTTTGGCGATCTCTACTTATTATCACTAGGATTCGGAATGTTTGACATAACGCGTGTTAAACTGCGTTTAACTATCCTGCTCTCCCATAATGGGACCGCGTACTACTGCGCATACGCGAGTCCCGGCGCGGCGCGTTGTCGGGGATGGTCAGTGGCGTACGAATGAATGGACAATAAATACACGCGTATATAATTTAAAAGGCGCTTAAAAAATACTGTTTATACTTTAATTAGCATATGGTTATATACTGGCGCCCATGCGTTATGATTACAGACCCTAATTATCACATTAGCTGTTTTCTTTCGCTCTGCACTTCCGAATCGCTATCGGAAAGAAATTGGATCATGGTGACGGAATCCAGATCCAAACAGACGATACAAAGGAACAAGGTTTTGAACATAATAACTACACTTGACATTCTTCACAATACATTCTAATTTCTAACCTTGCTTCTAGCGCATATTCCAACAAAAACAGCTAAATACATTTTCCAACGTCGTAGAGGATAGGAGGTTTGCCTTTTGATCACAGAATTTTTCATAATTTCGAGTTCGACTTCTATGGTCCAAATCCGCCTATTCGGTACAGACAAAAAAGTACGACTCATAGGGGTTACCGATCGTGATCTGTAGGGTCCAGAAAGTGTGCCACAACGCAGGGTCGGCACAGTACAACTCTATGGTAATTAAAGTACAAACAGTATTTTTTAAGCACCTTGAAAATTAAATACGCGTGTATTTCTAGTCCGTGCATACGTACGCCATTGACCGTGCCTAGTAACGCGCACTGGAAGTCTAGTACCCCATTCCCATGCGGGTGGTCGGCAGGGCCGTAGTTAGGTCGCTACTGCTGTCAGGGTCTTACTTTTTATAGCCAGGGCATGTCTTAAATTTTTGGGACCGGGACAAGGGGACACCCGGAAAAAATAAAGTTGCGTCGGTAGGTGCGAAAATAGCGCCGCAGACGAAAATTTTTCAAAATTTCAAGGTCACGCGTTTTCCTGGCATTTCAGAATTTCAATGAAAAAATCATTTATGCAAAAATATAGACTCCCAAGAATAATTTTTGAACTTTGATCCGGCCATAAAAATAATATAAACTTTGGCCGGGGGTTCACCGAGAAAGTTAAGGTGATTGTGTATATAGAAAATGATCACACTGGCGCCCGCAGGCGAAAATTTTCTAAATTTTAAAGTATGTTTTGTTTTATATTTTTCGAAAAATAAATAAATGGAATGGAACAATGGAATGTTTTAATAATTCTATCTAGTTTTACAAAAAACAGTAATTATTTATTAGATTTTCGTCTCTAATTTTAGAAGTCTTCTGTCAGGGCGAAATTTCGGCCTGCCAGGGCGCCCTGATCCGCCCCCATCTGGCTACGGCCCTGGTGGTCGGGATACGTGAATGCAGTTTAACACTGCGTTGTGGCACACTTTTCGGACCTTAGTGATCTATCCTAACGAGTGCCTTGCCACGAATTTGGGAGCGAAAGAAGAGAGTTTTTTCTTACGGATGCTATATTAGATTTTTATGTCAAATTACTTTAAATAGTTAGTTAAAGGATAAAGATAAATATTTCTCCGTCAATATTAAAAAATTGTCCTAAAAAATCTTATTCGATATGTATATCTATCATTGATCAAAGTTTGATTATTTATTCATATGTATGTGTATGTACATACATATATAATTTGCTGGTCATAGACTCAATTACACATAATTTTGTATTCACCATACATCTATCTTCATCTTGGATTTCCACGATTTATAATTTCCTTACAGTTCAGTTTTTTCTTTCCATATGCAGCGTAATTGAATCACATCCCCTGATGAATAGAAATGATCCCATTTCTATAATATGCATAACATGAATACTTACTTTATGGGGGGACAATGTGACTCATGTAATAATTATAATACCTATAACAGAATTACGCAGAATATAATACTTAACAGGCAATGAGCAATAAAATAAAAACAAAATACCAATAAAAAACAGATTTTTACCTACGTCATCATCAAGGTATATCTTTTTTGTGGCTACATATATTTGCAATAATTATAATATGTGTGAAGTAAATGGTATGCTTATTCAATTATACTAATAATGTTTATTTATAGGGCAAACTTAAGATCCGTAGGCTGTGGTCATTCCTTTATCTGAATGGTAATACTGAGGTTACCTTATCGTCAGTAAGCTACTTCAGTTATATCATGATTTATTCACTCATAAAAAAAGAATTGTGTCGAGAAAGATCACGAAAGGTTTAGACCAAATTGGAAAATCATATTTGTCACGGCATTATGTTGGATTAAGGTCACGGCATTTTAAAACCCTCTGACCGACAGTAATTTTTGATGATTCTCACACGATCATTGAAGTGTTCTAGCTGGTAGATATTTTTCAATAATAATAAGTACTTTCGATAAAAATCGTTTCGTCTATTCAATAGGAATAATTCACATGATTCGTAATAATAGAATCTGAGGGTCCAATACGTTTCATTAATGTGTGCAATGTGAAATATGGTGGTAATGAAGATGGACAGATCGATTTATTGGAAACGCATAAGATGCTATAATATAAACTAATAAATAAATATAAGAAATAATTGGTAAATGTGGACTTGTGCGCTAAGTGCCGGAGAGCTAAGAGCTAGTTTGAAAGTAGAAGTAGAGGATTTCAAATATCACGTCAGCGTTAGCAGTATATCAAATGAGAATTACGTCATTAAAGAAAAATATGAGTGGTAGGTTTTAAAGCATTATATTTGGAAATAATATCTCAGGCAGAGGTTTTTAGATTTTTTTAGTTTCTAGATTTTAGAATTAGAACATAGGAAATGATATTATGCTGAGGACAGTCTATCTTATACCTATCCTATAATTTCCTAACTATCCTATAATGAAACGTAAAAAGCCTTCGTGTTGGTTTTCTAATTTCTTAGAAAACCAACACGTAGAGCAACGTTTATATCGTTCATGTAGTGTCTAAAGGTAACGCTAGGTGTTAGGTTATATTCGTAAATATCGTGGGCTTACTGCAAAAACCCGTTAAGTTTTAGGACTAGGGACATCTGAACTATTAAGCCAAAAATTAGTACAATTATAAGAATAATTATAATGCAATTTGTATTGCCCTTTAAACGAGCTTTTTTAGTTTTTCTTAAACTAAATAGTTTAATGAAAAAAGCAGATTTTACCGTTGATAAAAAATATTAATGTTATATATCTCGACAATTACTTTTTGGATTTCACGGATTTTTGCAGCAAGCTCACGATACAACTTCTATTACATGACATTTATGATCTTTATGACGTGTGGTCTGTATGACCAAAATGAACTTTTATGCCTTCATGACTTCTATGACCCACATAAAATGAATGAGGTTTATCTTTACCTTTATGACCTATATCATCTCTATGACGTGTTTTACCTTCAAGGTCTATATTACCTTTATATAGCCTATATTACCTGTATGAAAAAATTAACTTTGTGACTCTTAAGGCTTTTATAACCTATATGACCTTCATAACTTGTTTGAGCCATATGACGTTAATGACTTTTATGACATATATGACCTGTATGACGTATAAATCATATAGTTCATACTTTATGACGTATAAATCAAATAAATCATATAGTTCATACAAGTCAACTTGTATGAACTATATGATTTATTTGACATAATAATACATTCATGGCCTATATGTATACGATCCTTTCCGATACGATATGTATATGATGTCATTTATTCTGTAAGTATATCTGCATGTATTGGTCATTAATTTATGATCAATAGATATAACCTGTATTGAAAATGGATATGGAAGTAATAAGAATAAAGGCTTAATAATGTGTTATTTGAATTTTTATACCTCAAAAACCTAGCGGACACCATCAGGCTACACTATATTTCAGTGGCTGTTGGTTATATACAGGTTACAGGCAAGGGCGTGGCCAGGGGGGGCCATCGCCCCCCCCCCCAAAGGGTCAAGTAAAAACCAAAATACTCTGGGGAATGCGGTTGCCGTTGCCTGTAGTGACCTTTTTTTTGGCTTTTTTGTTTAATCTGCAGCGATCGCCCCCCCCAACCGCCGACCAAAAACCCCCCCCCCCCCCCCCCCCCCCAAAGGGTCAAGTAAACACCAAAATACTCGGGGGCTTTCGGTTGCCGTTGCCTCTACTGACTTTTTTTTTGGCTTTTTGGCTTTTTTGTTTCATCTGCATTGAGCGCCCCCCCCCCCCCCCAAAGATAACTACTGGCTACGCCCTTGGTTACAGGTGCGCAACCTCCAAACAATCACCAAAACGCCATATTTATTTAGGAAATGTATTTTTTCTTAATAATCAAGTAAATACAAATTATTTTTATTCTTGTGTTTTTCGAAATTTCGAGATTTGTTATAATTACGGATATTTGAATTTTTACTTCATACCAGCATTTCGGTACTGGGATTTTGTAATAGTTATAATTAAAGCCGGCAGATCCGGGCGGCCGGCCTTAATCGTACGCGTCATACTACTTACTACTTGTATGTGCAAAAACAAAATTCATGAAAACAATAAACTGTTTCAATTTATAAAGAGATGTGTTAAACTTACCCTGTTATTTACGTTGATGTGTGAAAACTTTGTGGGCCGCCACGCTGTTTAGTCGGCTTTAGTTATAACTAAGAAAAATTTAAATTTTGCAAGAGCCATAAGAATAACAAGTTTTTATTTCCACATAATTATGAAAAAATAAAATATACGTCACACATATTTTACAACCCGCGTCGAAGATTTTCAGGTGTTGCACATTTTTTTGAAAATATTTTCGCAAGTTTTGTGGTGTGGGTCCCAAGCTTCCTTACGAAAATACGAGAATTTCAAATTCCCCCAGCCGCTACTGTGAGTGTCTTTACGTCTTTCTTAATTCACATTAAGATGCAAGCATGCAACCCCCTCGCGTCGCCCCTCCCATGTGGTAAAAATTAAATAATAATTGCAGTGTAATTGTACAAATTATAATTTTGAAATTTATTAGTCTTTCAAGTTTTCATTCAATATCTTGAATTCTGAACGATTTAGAATGATGTTTTCTAACGACTCCGCTGATAACCAGTTTATTAACCCGATCAACTTCCGTGATTATATACATACGTACATATACCTAATGCAATGTTATTAAGTACCCTGTTGTCTGTAAGATTAGGTCATTGTTTGCCCTATAGCGCACTTTTAAAAAACCCTGTGTTTACCAGTTCAGTTTACTCGTTTAATCACCGTATCAGTTTAAGATAATAGCTAAAGCATTGACATACATTTTACCGAGGTAAAGTTGGGTACTACGCGAAAATTTCCAACGGCTAAATTTAAAGTGTGGAAGTTGGAAGTTATAAAACGAAATTGGATTACCTCCAAACAAATGCTTTTCGATGAAAAAAAAAACTTGGGACAATTAATCTACGTGCGTTTCCTACCACATAAACGTCGGATAATCTGGAACAAAGGTTGGCAGATAATAACATTTTTAAATGTAGGTATATATATGCTGAGAATCATGTGTACGTTTCACCTTAGTTTTTAGGTTAGCGTGTGTTTGTTAAATTTTTGAAAAAAAGATCTTGTTATATTTTTATAATCGTGAATGCACCTGAGTTGGAGACTAGTAAAGCGCTGCTCGCTAAGCACATATGTACGTGGATTTTCATTACGCCTCTTCTACCTACCTGTTAGCAGTGCACCTCTCACTAGTGCACATGATTTCTAAGTACCCTATTCTATCATAAAGTATTATGGATGAAATAAGATGTTATACCGTACCGATCCCTGATATAAGTAATACAAACATTTTACTTGAAGTTATGTGGCGGTACTTACATATAGATACAGGTTATAGGTTGCAAAAGGTCATATGTAGGTGAAATAACCTGTAGATACCTACATGTTATTTAATCTCTCCTTGCAACATGTGTGTGAAATTTTCTGGTGCGCAATCGGTGACATTTCGAGCACTAGTAAATACGTATAATGTGGGAGGAGCTTTAGCCTAAATTTAGCTAAAGCTTTAAGCTAGCTAAACTAAAGGTCCTCTCCCATATTATATTTACTCGTGCTCGAATGGCCACCAATTGCGTGTTAGTTATGAAAAAAGGTGGTTATTTGACTAATTTTTATGTACAAGGTTCCCTCACATTAAACTGAAATTGTGTTATTATGACGAAACATACAAACCGAAATAAACTAACCAAAATTAAGCATAAGAATAATAAGAATAAGAAGCATAATATATAAAATATAAGAATATTATATAAGGCTCAAAAGTGTCGAGCCTAGCTGATATGTTAAGTACGATTATTTATTTTATAAACAGGAGGAACTTACTTTAATACTTTAGAATGTAAGCGCCATCCGACTATATAACTTGTCGCCAACGAGTAGCCAGACTGTGGATACCACGTTCCCAGAACTCACGTGGTTGTGAAGCGAAAAAGTCGTGTATGACTATTTGTAGATGGTGACGATTGTCAAATGATTTATTAATTAAATGTTTGCTGAGGGCACAGAACAAATGATAGTCAGTGGGGGAAAACTCTGGTGAATACGGTGGATGGGGCAGAACTTCAAAACCTAACTGCAAGAGTTCAATTCATGTTTGTTTTGCTACATGGGGACACGCATTGTCATGCAGTAGCATAAATTTGTCCAGTCG
Organism: Aromia moschata; assembly: GCA_029963805.1. Lineage (NCBI taxonomy): Eukaryota > Metazoa > Arthropoda > Insecta > Coleoptera > Cerambycidae > Aromia > Aromia moschata. The sequence goes on from JAPWTK010000164.1 coordinate 650,150, forward strand.
CGGCCGCTGAAGATCGATCTGGATCCACGCCGCGAAGGCCCCACCAAACTGATCACATCAACCACCAAACATCACCTTTCTCGAGTTGACGTCAGATTTAGGTACCGATTGTGCTGGGGTGTCTGCGTCAACCTACTGGCGCTTACGGCTGTGATTTACATAAAGCACCCACTTTTTATCTTCGGTAACAAAATTGTTCAATCAGTCAAAACGACGACTGCGGGAGAAATTTGTGTGCAAATGTTACTCCGATGCTGCCGATCGGCTTCGCCTAATAAACGTGGTATCTACTTGCCCAACTTTTGGACTTTGCCTAGCGTTTCGAGTCCACGTACTACTGTGGCCTGGCTACAGCCGAGCTTGCGTGCCATCGTTCGCGTGGTTCCATACAGGTTTGCTTCGACAATACGCAAGTACGCAAACGCTCGATAGCCAGTTGAGGTGGCCTATCAGATCGTGGTTTGTCGGAGATGCTGTAGTCGCCCGATCAGAAGCGTGTGAATCATCTTTTGTATGTTGCTAAACTAGGGGCGTTGTCGCCATACGCGGCCACTAGATTTCAGTGTACTTAGATTGTATTATGGCCTAAACGAAATTCATATAATAAAGCATATCGAATCACTTGAAGTGTCGCTTATTTTCACGTTGCACATTACAGTTAAGCATTGAGATTTAATAATGTTAACGCACTTAGGTGCACGCTTTATATAACCTATAAGCATTGTACTTTACAAATTAACCAAAAACATTTTGGTTAATTTGTTACAGTTTATATGGTCGAAATAACACTATTTCAGTTTATATGTGAACGCACCTTGTACATAAAAAATCATCAGCTCAGCTTTAGATATGAAGCTCTTATTTGAAATTATACCCCCTACTGAAAACATAATATTTATTTTTTTACTCTACTGTTTACTCTATCTCTATGTACACGTCAAACTTTTAGCTAACTCTAAATTATTTTCAGTATATGTCAAGATTATAACATACGTAAATACATGTTTTACTGCTTATTGCGTCATAAAATCTGGGAGAAATGTGTACGGTACATATTTAATTATGTAAATATAATGGCAACGTGCCAATTTTTGAAACTGGATTTTTTATCACGTATCACTAGCATTTTGATAAAACGTTTAGTAATCGTTATTTAGCCATTACTGTTATTAACCTGTTTTTACAGAAATAAGATTTTAAAGAGATTTATTCACCCTTGGTTTTGGTAAATAACTATATCCATCATGTTGTATTTTAACATTGCAAGTGTTCACAGTCGAGGTGTAAACGGAGACAAGGCATAGCATCAAAACTTGTTTAAAAAAGCTAATACAGGTATACTGAAAAACGGTTAATAGTAAAGAGTCTGCAAATGTACATACATTATGTATGTATGTACATTTGCACACACATATGTATGTATGTTTATTTAACATTATTTTATTAACATAAGTATATAATATAGTTTGAAGTAACTTAATAATAATTATTAATAAATAACTTATAATATAGTTTGAAGTAACTGTGAAAATTATCTTACGAAAATATATTATAGACTATTTTACAATACTCTCCCCACTATATAAGATAATGATAAGGATTTACTTATTTATTAATCGACAAAATTTGATATAAAAAAAAAATAAAACGTAATACCACCTCCGTAGTTTTACAATACCCAAATAAATTTACTGCTATGTTCCTTTTTATTTATAGGCGATATTTTTATTTACATTGCCAACTACACTAGACTATACCTACACACTCCTTCGGTGCGGATATTTTTATCAGGCACTGAACTACACAGTGGCTATAACCGTGGCCCTGATGTCATTTCTATATTTATGAAGAAAGGATGGCTTCCCCTCTCCCTTTCACGCTCTCTCGGTGGCCATAGGAGAGTGTTTACACAGTAAATAAACGGGCTCTGACCTTTCCTGTATGGTCTCTTTTTGTGTGACAAAATGAGATCAGCATTTTATAAACGGCATCCAGTTGTTTACCCATCGCATTAATGTCGATTGGTGACGTGGTGTTTTCCTGGTGCGGTGTCTCAAAGTTTTCCCAAGGAGGACAGAATTTTTTTGCGTAAATACAAGAATTTACTTACTGGAGTAATCTCGATCTCTCGCCTGATGCATTGAGCTATCGCCACCGCAGAACTATTAAAAGCATAAACATGCAGGTTTCAGGTTTTTTTTTACAGCGTTACAACCAGGGAGCATTGCGAAAGGGGTTAGAATAATTATATGGTTTCATATGAAGACTTATACGGTGGCGGTCACATAATTAGAAACGGCATTGTTTTAGCATAACTTATGCACATTATGTCATTTAGTTTTTAACCCGTCCCAACTATATATACAATAAACATGCGTTCTAGCGAATCAATTCGTAACTTATTTTGTGCATCCGTCTCAGTTCAACTTTTATATTTATAATTGCCATTTACCTACCATTTTTCGAAGGACACATAATTAGAAACGATATAGAAAAATGTTCATTATTCAAGAAACTCTGTAACATACATTCATATTTTGTTGCATAGTCATGTTTCTTTATTACTTCTGTGTATCTCCTACCCATAGAGCTTATCAAAGTTTGACATAACTCTACAGGTATCGAGTACCAAGCCTCTCTAACAGCTTCATACAATTCATCAAAATTTTTAAACTGACGCTGACAAACTCGCTGTTTCACTTCACGCCATAGATTCTCTATGGGGTTGAGGTCAGAGCTACAAGATGGCCAGTCAATAATAGATACGGAGTTGTTAATTAACCACTGTTTTACAGATTTCGCAGTACGTCTGGGATCATTGTCTTGAACAAGCTTCCACGTAACAGACATAAACTCGCCAGCGTATGGTTGCAGAATATTTTCCAATATGTTAATATACACATACTGGTCCATGATTCCCTTTACGCGATGTATGGAGCCTACACCTCTCCAGGAAAAGCAACCCCAGATGACGACATTTCCGCCTCCGTGTTTTAACGTTATGGTTGTATAGTTAGGATTCTATTCACACATCTGGGGTTGCTTTTCCTGCTTGCAGTAAATCAATATAAAAAACTTAGAAATATGCTTCTTCGACGTACTATGATTTTTACACTGCTGTACGCGGAAATCTTTCCGAACCCGTTGAAAAAAACTAGGGTTTTCGTTTAAAATATGACTGATGACGTCATACTCAGAAAATAAAAGATAAGACAATTTAGAGATTTATTGGAAAATGTGTCCTCTTAAAAAAACAAAGTCGACGTTTGTAAAGATTTTCTAAAAAGTGATGTTGAATTTATTACACACTTTGCTAACACACAAAAGCTTATGATTTTTATAGTTATTGTCTACTGTATATAGTTTGTTAAAACCGGTTAAGTATACCGGTTCCATCCATTCCAAAGGTTCTAAAGTATCCATTTGTCTTTGTTGCACATGAAGCAAATCTGAGAATCTGTAGGTATAAATAAATCCATTAGAAATAAAACATATAAAATGTGGCATTTCATGAATTACATAAAAGCAGGGCCGGATGCAGGGGTTTCGGGGCCCGGGGCAATGAAAAAAGTGGAGGCCCTTTCAATCAATAAATATCCATCGATAAATTTATTTTTACATTTAAAAAACAAATTTCCACTATTAAGATACATACTATTTTTTGTAATTCCCTAAAAATCGTTATTACTTTCTGACGAGTGGTGAGCGGGGAAAAGTTGATAGACTAACTATATTTAAGTGAAAGACACTTTACGTGCTTTTTTAGAGGCAAAATCATTAATGAGCCATTTAATAAGTCATAAAATAATAAGCCCATTTCTCGAAGCCTTACTCGACGCTTCCAACCAACCTTTCTCGAAGAAATTCAAGGTTTGTGGAGGCCTTCAATGTGCGGAGGCCCCGGGGCTCCCGCCCCGGGTGCTCTGCCGTGCATCCGGCCCTGCATAAAATACATATCCAAATTTACTTGTGGCTGATAACTTCTAGATTTTTAAAATGGATGAGTCAAGTACGAAAATATAAAGATCACAAGCATATAAGGCGGATAAATGCGCAAACGTCAGTAACAGTGCAATACGAAATGCATACATAAAATGCTTAATTGTCTATAAAAATGAAAACTTTCCTCTGCACAGGATTACGTCAAATTTTTAGTCATCGCTATTTTCATGTACATTTATTCGATCCATAATCTCAAGTAGCGAAATTGTTGGCTATCATTGGCAAACAATTATTATTTATAAGTATCGTGTGTACACTCTCTTGACGTACAACTAGTGCCAAGGATTGACATTTAACCCTCCGATATTTTACAGTTATCTATAAGATAATAATTTATGAAAAAAAAATCACTATACAGGGAGAATAAACAAATATCGTGTGTCCCGTAATTACTTAGACAGGCAATATATCGAAAACGGTTTGACGTAAAAAGAAATCTTAAGCAGAAAAGTCATTATGTTTAATAAAATGGATCAACCATTTTGGGTGCTTAAAAAATGCCACCGATTATTCAACATTACATTTTCAAATGGAATACCCTGTATGTTTTTCCACTTTTGGATTCCCCATAAACTGAACAAGTTTTGTGAACCTTGTCCTATCCCTATGTTTAACCATTTGAGATATTTGCAAAAACATGTTTGAGGTAACATTTGTGATTAAATACAATAAAGACGTTCGAACTGGTGATTTTCATCTTCACACAACTCGTGCCTTCTTAAAAGTTCTCTTGTACAAGAAGCCCTTGTAACCCATCCTAGGTTAGTTGGCTACAAGCAGGAGTTATTCTTTTCTTCAAATTTTCAAGATTAATTGGTTTTTCGGCCTACACAACTTGTTTTTAAGTTTTCAGAAATTTAAGAAAAATAAAAAATGAGAAAATATACATTGTTCCATTTCAAAAACTAAGTATTTACCAACTAAACGGTGTGATAACTCGACTAATGAAAGTACAATAACAAACTGTATACATGAGGTATACCAGACTTGTATTGTTTTGCAATAAAGTGTGTAGCACCGTATTATCTATCACTAGCGACCCGCCCCGGCTCCGCATGGAAATATAAAAAATGGTTATTGTGGGTTATCCCTAAGAGATAGACATATACCATCGCGGACTTTTTTGTAGACCTTTTTTAAGGTGTACAATATTGTAGTACATTATTTTGATCTATCTCGTAGGGTTCAGCCAGCGTTTGCAATGTAAGCGCAAAAAAATGTGTTTATTTACGACATCACATTAGAAACCTCTAAAATTATCAGCGTTTCTCTACTATATTATGCATGTATTATACATATAAACCTTCCTCTTGAATCACTCTATCTATTAAAAAAAACCGCATCAAAATCCGTTGCGTAGTTTTAAAGATCTAAGCATCCATACATAGGTAGTAAATAGAAAGATAGATAGGGACAGACAGCGGGAAGCGACTTTTGTTTTATACTATGTTATGATGATGATTATGATTCACGAATTTGCACTTTCAGTAGTTTTCCAGAATTGACACGGTAGTGGCTAGTTACAATTTTTCCACAATTTTATCAACATGCGGTTCAGTCGGTTTTCTTCAAAACAAAATCACATTGTTTATTTTATCGGCGAAGTTTGAAACAGCTTTGAAGTAAATGGTTTTTCAGATGACAACAGACGTAGTAAGTACTTAGGATTTGTGGACTTTTTCGAAGTAATACAACAACGCTTGTTTTAATAGCAATGTCGGGATGATTTAAACATGCAGTGTTTAAACCCGGAAGTGTTTTTTTTTCTCTGAAAAGGAAAACAAGATATATTGTACTTGCTCTGTAGATATAGCTGGTGCATACAGTGCTTTCCAAACGAAGAAAAAGTTTACGCGGCGGATGTGGAATATACTATTTCAAATAAAAAACATACATATTTCTTTTCACTCATCATATAGGAATAAACGATTTTTCCATTTGATTCGAACTTTTTGGAAAGCGCTGTATATGAATCATGGATTACCATGAGTATAGAGACCTCCAAGATAAGTAGGATATATTGGGAGAAATATCAAAGTCAGCAAAAGCAAACGAGATATTAGTGATACTACAACAGGATGGAAAAATGGCACAGGCAGGTGTAAAGTACATAGTGATGAAATGTTAAAATTTTGGATTTTAAGGCGCAAAATAATGCCTAGAATATTTTGTCCAATTTGAACAGAAATTACAAATTCAACACTACTACCAGACGCACATGGAAGCCATCGAAATGCTTCAATTCAATCGAAAATCGAAATACAACAATTAACATTTTCAACTCACGATATTGTTAGATAACTATTAACTGAGCCTTTTTGCAGAAAATGCCTTCATACGAAAATACGCGCATGTCAAATTCCACCAGTCGCTACTGTTTAATTCTCTATTATTTTCTATTATGAAATACTATAACTTGATGAACTTGTTATGGGATTATCGGTCAGTTTATAAAAACAAAAGTTTTTGTTTTCTAACGTTTCGGCTTTATTCAGCCATATCAGAGATACTATAAATTATATACACTATAATCACTGCACTATAACCACACATATACACTATAACCACTGACGCTTCGGTTAGCTTTTAACTATCTTCAAATTAAAGTTTTCTTCATGTGCTATTCAAATTAAAGTGTTTCGAATAGATACTAAATATTTTACTCTGAACGAAAATGATTAAAAATAAATGATTTATTATGAATGTATAATATGATCAAGTAAAATTGAACATACGACTTTCCTGTGTTACATCCGCATCGAGACATTGTTACGAAAAAGAAAACAGTTATTATTAGTTGTATGTTAACCGGGTTTGAGCTGAATGTAAACATTGTTGTTTACCCGCTCCAATTGATTCGAGAACGATTGTTTGCAGGATGATCGTCCTGTAAGGTGTCATATTTAAAAATAACCATTACTAACGTCGTAGGTAAATTGTAATCGTTATTAGCGGTAATTATATTATTGCATGTCGATACGATCACCGAACCGAGAAATCATGCGATGCCGTAACGTATTCTATTTAAAAAAATTAAATAATAAATTATTAATCTACATCCCAGAAATACTTTTGCTAGTTACCGCGATAGAAGAAAACAACAAACAAGCCCAATGTCGGTAAATATGCAGTCATTTTATTTGTTTGTTGGCAAATCCGCAGCCCTGGAATTGACCGTCGACTTTGGAATAACGCTAAATTTGTAAGCCTAATGACGGCGTAAATGTTTACACATAACAGTGAGTACACGATTGTTTGTCATATTTATGAGAACGTTTATCTGATGATTGCTTCTATGTATGTATTTATATGTATGTATATTACTTTAGTCACGATAGAAATTTTAGTATAACAAATTGTAATTAAATAATTACAGTCGAGAAATTTGCGGACGCTAACAGAACCGTATTAAGGGGAAGTAGGTAGAAGTGACGGTTGGTGGAATTGTAAATTCTCGTATTTTCGTAAGGAAACGTAAAACCCTAATTATATTGTAGGGAGTCACTATTAGACTTAAATAAAAGGCTATAATAGTAAAAAAACAAACAAACCTCGCCAAAAAAACGCCTCGTTTGCCTTATCAGAAAATTCTGAAAAATATTTGTAAAATAAAATTCCTCAAAATTAGCGTAACACTTTTTAGATTAGTGTCATTTGCGTTCTATTCGAGTTAGATACTTGCGGTTTTTAATTTTCGGTAGCCTATAGGGTTGGTTTTGAGGTGGTCAAAAAAAGAGGGTGATGGGAAAGAGCATTTTTAGGGGTGGACTGAGTTGAAATCTTTGCGCTCAATCGGCCGTCCGCAGTTTTTAAACTTCGAGAGTCTTCAAGTAATACCATGACATGAATTCGAGACAAAATGACATCCCACGCAGCCTTCTACAGGAGGGGAACCAGAGAGGGTGCGAAGGCGATTGGTGTGGGTGTGGCCTGGAGGGGCGCTTGAGTTGTCAAAGAGTGAAAGTGAGTTGTGGCATCCCACACCAATTTATTAGACAGCATTAGAATCAAAGGATTCGCAGCAGAAGTCAAACCACGCAAAACCCTGCGTAAATGGAAAGGGGTGGCTTACGGGGTCTGGAAATGCGTTGAAGAGATGGGACAGCGACTAAATATACAGAACTTATTGGAGAGGTCTTAATGTGTGCCAGGATGGAGTTCTTACCCGACAGCGTCCTTCTTATTGTTAGTCGATCCTGTAGGTCTCTGAATTTGGCGTCAAAATCTTGCGAATTCAAATTTTGACCTAGGGTTGTTTTTTGGGGTGTGGACGGTGAACCGTTTAAGTCACAGCGTAGCGACTGCGGGGCATTAAAACCAACCCTATAGACTACCGAAAATAAAAAACCGCAATACTTTTTCACAAATGTGAAGTGAATATAAGGACTGATTAGAAGTTTTAAGTTTATTTCCTATAATTTTGTTCAACTGTTGTTTACTGTTTCAAATAAATGATTATTGAAACGTAATAGAAAAAGTTTCGAAAATGAGGCTGATCACTGTCTATTGTTTGTTTATTTCAAAAAAAAATATGTCCAAAAAAATGTTCTCTATTAAATAATGGCAGTTTTGTAATAACAGACTTTTTTTTTATCGAATTTAAAAAAATTTTAGTAAGTTAAGATAAGTTTAGAGAAACATTTCTAGTGCATATTATTAATAAATGTCTATTAAACAATTAATTAAAAAGTTCTCTATTAAATAATGGCAGTTTTGTAATAACAGACCTGTTTTATTTTTTAATCAAAAACTGTTAGAAAAAAAATATTACAGATAAGTTTTAGAGAAAAAACCGAATTTCTAGTGCATATATATATATATATATATATAGATGTGATTGGAAACAAGTTATGACTAGGGTAATGTTTGCCATAATGCGTCTTAAACTGCGTGTGACTATTCTGCTCTCCCGCAACGGGACCATGTACTACTGTGCATATGCGACTCCCGGCGCGTTGTCGGGGATGGTCAGTGGCGTACGAATGCACGGGCAAGAAATACACGCGTATACGGTGTGTAAATGTTACAAAAAACACGGTTTATACTTTAATGATCATATATAGAGTTGTATACTGCCGTCCATGCGTTATGGCGCACATTTCCGGAACCTAGTTATGACCTAAAAAATCAAAGTCAACTCTTAATTTAGCCTATAGTTTGAGATAACTAATATAGAATAAAAATATGGAAGAAACGACTCTGATAGTCATAAAATTTATAAACTTAAAATCCAATCATGCATATTAAAGAAAAAATATAATATGTTCATTTATGTGATAATTTCGCCGGAGTGGACTGGGATACACTTTCATTGTAGCATTTCCTGAAATAATGAAATGAAGTCAGGAAACACCCTGTATAAGGTGTTAGGTCGGAGATATGTACATAATCATTATTATTGGGCAATGCTACATCATTTTGATTTTTTTTTTTTAGAATTGGATACAGTGGTCTTATTTTTTTTATTCTACATAATATTTTACATAACCACTGAATTGCCAGTATAATTCATTCATCATAATCATTTTCTTTTTACATTATTTTAAACGATTTCACGAGAATAACCACGAATATGTTATTAAAAAAGCTTTTATTAATGACATTTCACTACTTTCCTGTACTGTAAAGCAATTACTCTCCTTTGTTAGTTTAGTATTTCTAATCTTTATAATAGACCCATCAATTATGATATATACAACGTACCACCCTCATACATTTTAATACTACTAAGATCAGAATTTCAACAATTCTCTTCAAAATTGACATATCCGATGATAAAATGTTAAATAGTTCCGTGAACCTTTCTACATTATTAATTATTACTGCGAACGACTGCAGTGCAATAAAGTGACTCCTTCACGTCTGGAGCACAAGGATGTCAGTGGCGCGGTTAAAGGATTTACAAAGCTAAAAATATCGGGCACTCAAATTTGGTACATACAAGTATGTAAATTATGAAATAACTTGTTGTGTGTGTTACGCAAAAGGTGTTACCCAGGATATAAAAAATGAAATGAACTTAACTTATTGATATGTTCATACGTACATATCGTCGTTCATATTGTTACGTATTTCTCTTTAAACAACTTGCTTCTTCACTTCAAAACACTTTTGTTAATACTCTACAACTCGCCGATCTTAACTGTATAACATTTAAATCATAACTAACTCTATTCTAGCAACAACACCACTATTTATAGTTTTTACATGTTCTAGGTAATTCATTAGACATCTAGAATATTTAATATGTCATTCCATACAATTCTTTACTAACAGCTAGTGCATAAACTAAATAGACTAAGTATGTCAAATATAAAACTGTCAGCTGTCACTAATGACACAACAAATGTCACACTGTTCCCCTCTTCAAAGTTATTCGCCCCGAATAACACTGCCTTCAGTCCTAGGCGGTGGATCTTCGACGACAAACCAATCGGGTGGCTCATGTCCTGTATATCTTGCGAATCTTTCTAGATGGACCACCTTCGGCTTTCTTCTTGGACAAAGCTGAATGCGCTGGACCAGGTCGTTAATTTTCTTTATAATGATGTACGGGCCTTCCCAATTCCTCTGGAATTTTGGACGTCTTCCTTTCGTCCTTTTTGGGGCGTACAACCATACTGCATCACCAGGCTAAAATGCAGTCTCTGTTGATGAAGTGTCGACACGCTGCTTCATTTTATCACACTGCATTTTCAGCTTCTCCCTGGCAAATTCGTGAACCCGGTCCATTCTCTCTCGCAAGTCTTCCACAAATTCGGGCAGAGATCACTCTTCAGTTTCTTCTAGTGGAAGGCCAAGCATGAGGTCAGTAGGCAGCTTCATTTCTCTTCCAGAGGTCAGTATAGACGGAGTGTAGGTAGTTGATTCATGTAGGGAACTTCGATATGACAGCAAGAACAGATGCACCAATTTGTCCCAGTCCCTTTGATTTTCAGACACGAATTTAGACAGGTAGTGGTATATGGTTTTGTTAGGGCGTCAACCATGCTATTCGACTGGGGATGAAGCGCAGTAGTTCGGGTTTCCTTACTGCCCATCATTTTCATCACTTCTTGCCATAGCTCTGATTCGAAGTTTCTTCCTTGATCGGAATGCAGCTCGAGAGGTATTCCATGTCTAGCTATGCCATTCTCGATGAATACTTCGGCTACAATTTCTGCTTCTTGATTGGGGAGGGGTACTGCTTCGGGCCATTTTGAGAAATAATCCATTACCACCAGAAAATACTTGTTACCACGGTCGGTTACAGGTAATGGTCCAAGAATATTTACTGATATCCGCTCGAATGGTGCTCCGGATAAGTACTGCACCATTTTACCACGGCTTCTTGTTTTTGGTCCCTTTTTGGCAGAGCACAAATCACATTTCTTGCACCATTCTTCGACGTCTCGGCGACAGTTTACCCAATAAAATCGGTCCCTTACTCGAGCCAAAGTCCTGGTTACTCCAAAGGTCTTCCAAAAAGTTTTTCTAGCACTTGGTGGACTCTTGCTTTAGGCAAGACCAACTGGTAGACTGCGGATACTCTATGGGGGCTACTACACTTCCGATGAAGTAGGCCATCGTGAAAACAAAGGGAATTCCATTGAGCCCAGTATCCCTTGATAGGTACATACTCCCCAAGTTGGTCGAACTCTATTCTTTAACCAGTTCCGGATTAATTTCAGGTCACTGTCTTTCTTCTGGCTCTTCTTTAATTCCTCCGAGGACCATCCATCTTCGACGTGTACTGTTGTTGCCATTAACAGTTGATTGCAGGTCTTATTCGAAGAATTGAGTACAGGTAGAACTCCTTCTTCAGGCTGTCCGTGACGTTCATGCAGATGGACCTGTTCTTGTTTCTTGATATCTCCCGACTCGTTCATCATGCTGGTCACAGATAAGTGCTGTTCGGACATTTCATGCACCTGTGCATCGTGATTCTCTCTCTGAATCGCTACATCGCTACGTATAAGTAGTCGACACGCGCCCCCCCTAGCATCGACCAATTCTCGACTCGCTGTGATCTGGAACGAGATTCTCGCTTTGGGGAAGGGAAGCGACCATTTCTGTCCTGTGTACTCGTCGGTGTCCTGTTTTCTTCTCTCCAGTTCCTTTCATTCGGGCTCCTGGATCTTGATCCATGTTCCGATTGTTGATCTGGCGAGTATGATCTTGGCACCTTGTCTTGGCTCTGCAAGAGCGCTGTAGGTGCCCAATTCTACCACAGTTGTAGCAGCGCCTTGTCTCCTTTGGTGGTGAGTTCGACTGTCCGATCTCATTTAATGTTTCTTGTATCATTTTCTTTATCGTGTCTTCAAGTGACTGGCATTCGTCAAATTTAACTTTACTAGATGTTTGTAGCTTCTCGAGGCTTCCTTAGCTGCTTTAAATTCCAGGGCAGCTATGAGTGCATCCAGACGTAGTGTGTCTCCCAAGCCGCAAAGCTTGCTGCATTTCTGTGTCTAGTAGTCCATCAATAAAAGTCTGGATGCCAATTTGTTCTAAAAATTCCTTCGGTGCCTGAAGGAATAAGAAGTAAGCCAAAGAGATGAGACATTCGGTGTCAGCTTCGTATTCTTGAAGGGACTCATTGGTTCTTTGTTGTCTACTCTTGATTTGGGACTAGTAAACTTGACGGAGATATTTGTGTCCATATTTTATTTCCAATGCTCCTAGAATCCTGTCGTAATCGTTTTGCTGCTCTTCCGGGATGCTCTGTAAAATTTCTAGAGCCTGACTTCTGAGAGATACGACAAGCGAAGTAGCCATTTCTTGGGAAGTCCATCCGTTCGCTTTTGCAGCAGCCTCAAATTGTCTGCGGTACATGGACCATGATGACTGTCCATAGTACGTGGGAGACTTAAACACTTTGTGTACTGACATTTCCGTATGCATTAGACTTGAGTATTGTAAGGGAGTACCTTCGATCTCCGATGATTCGATAGTCGATTCCGGAATCGACTATCGACGTACGATGCAATTGGTGGCCCAGTCCTTCTATCCTTTCCTGTATTTCTCTCTGCACTTGCCGTTTGGCGTCTTCCAGTTTTCTTTCCAATTCTTCCTTATTCTCTTCAACCACCTTCAAATATCACAATCAGGCGTATGATGTATCATTTGCCGTTATTTATAACACCGCTGTTAACCTGATTGGACATGAATTATAACATTACTGTTATAAATAACGTTAAATGATACATCATAGGTCTGAATATGTACGACTCAAGTAACACCAAACCAATTGCACTCATAACTGCACTCGTCTAACAAGAGACGAAAAAACAATGATGTTTCAATAACGAGTCATATGCTAAATAAAAAGTAGTATTTTATATCTTTTAAACTTCTTGAAGTAACTCTTTCCTCTCTTGTTTTTAGAAAATCGCAGTTTTTTTAAGAATTGGCTTGATGTTAGTTAATGAGTTTTACCTTACCGACGATGTACCTGTATATATGCATGCATGTATTTTAAAGATTCATGATATTTCAAGTTGCATGGAATAATACTTATTTTTGAAAATGGTAGAAAAATAACAACAATAAATAAGTACAAAGTACTGTTACCCGTTCAGTTTAATCAATAATCTAAATATGTAGAACAAGTAATAAAATGGTAGATTCTTTGTCATATTTATTTATGGAAATTATATTTCCCGATTGGTTTACGCAATAAAAAGTATAGCGTCACATCCAAATATGTTAAAATTATGTGAAAAATATATGTATTTGTTGTGGAATGGAATAAGGTGACAAACCAGGTTTGTCAGATTTGTCTGATATAATTCATGTAAAAGTTCATAGCATTTTTTCCTTCATCATGCGTATCTTCTTTAGATGAATTCCGTCAATTCGATTTGACGAAATTAGAGCACAAAATAGTGCAGAAAATAATTTTTTATGAACAACAGGTCTACTTAAGACAGTGGCGATTGGTGGAATTCGAAATTCTCTTATTTTCGTAAGGTGGCATGAGACCCACCTCATATTTTAGGGGGTGATTACTAGACCTAAGGACAAGGCTATATTCATATAAAAAAAAATAGTAAAAAATGAAATGAAACTCGCGATTTTTTTTTCCAAAAAATGGCTGCCTTCCCAGAAGATCTTGGAAACGGCTTGCAAAATATGTATTTGCAAACGTATTTTCTTAATTATTATATTTAAATTTATTAATATATTTTTTTTCATAATACAGCATTTGTATTGATTACAGAATCTGTATTTACTAGGGAGTAAAAGCAAATAATTATTCATTTAAAACGAAACAAATGCTTTTGCTATAACCTTTTGCACTAAAATCTCAAAAACGAAAATGTTACAGACAGAAATTTCGAGAAAATAACAAGTATAAAAGACTGTATTTACTAGATTATGAAAAAAAAATATTTTGCAAATATGTTGCAAGCCGTTTCCAAGATCTTCTGGGGAGGCAACCATTTTTTATTTTAATTGAAGATTTTTTTGCCATTTTTTGATTTTTCATTTGAAGATAACTTTATTCTTAGGTAACTCTAGTAACCACCCCCTAAAATATAATGTGGGTCTCATGTATCCTTACGAAAATATGAGAATTTCAAATTCCACCAGCTGCCACTGATTTGCTGTTCTTGATTATCATTCCTGGCATTGCCTTTGTTGTCAATTTATTTCGTGGACTAACTTATAAGTTACAATCGAGTGCTATTATTGCTCTGCACTTTGATTTGTGCTTGTAAACTGAAGTAAGCATTTGCCTGAAGTTGTGACATGAGACACACGAATTGTTGGATTTTTCTCTACACATGCATGAAAATATAGCATCTGCAATGATTACATACAGATCTACACTATGAAGTAAAAGTCATTATTCATTTAAAACGAAACAAATGCTTTTGCTTCGAAGCATATGATTTTACTTTTATTTCGAACATACATATATACGTACATATCTATTTTATTCACAATACCCATTTTCTTCTAGAGCATTCCTATTTTTTTTTTCATCTAGGTTAAATTAAGTCGAGTCGTCTTTGATTTATTTAGAAAATACGCATTACTCGATTGATCAGGAACGCTGCTTTGAGGTCTACAATATCCTCTTTGAGATAAAATAATTTTGATTAAAAGTGGTCGACTACTGGACAAACGCCTGCACAATCTAATTAAGTATTAAATATCCTCTTCGTTCTTGATACATTTCATCGAAAAATGAGTTGTAGCTTTTATATTCAAGATAATTTAGCGGATTCTAGGTAATCGACGGCGCCACTGTAAGAAGAATTGCAATCGCGATAATTATGGAATGCTGCAAAGTGGCTCGACGATAGGTATTAGTTTGGTGAACTTATATTTTGTTCGTTTCATCATTGTATGCGGAAATATACAATTTTATTTATTTAATTTGTAATTAACGTTGTTTATAAGTATATCAATAGAACACTAAACTTCTGGCATTGACAATTTTATTTATTATCTATATTTAAAGATATACATAAACATATATGTATATTTCAACAGTTTAAGGTGTTTACATATGTATGTAAGAAGAAAAGGAAAAATGTGCACGACAACCGTAAGAAAATCTTGTGAAAAATCGATATTTCGAAAAAAAATCTGTTGATGGTAAATGAGCACTTTGTAAATGTAGTCCGGTTGGGTTTTATATTTTGCTTTACAGTTATAGAAAAGATAAATAATAATGATGTTTTTTTTTTGGTAAGTTGTAAATTCCTTTTCTAGAAAGATAATTTTTATGTTAAATATATGTAGATATATATATAGATATATTTTAGCTGTTATTAAACAACTGAACACGCTTAAATGCGTCAACGTGTGAATGTTATTTATGGCAGTAGTCCACGATTTTTAGTGGAAGCATGCATATACGTATGTATGTAATAACATGATCATTATCATTATTTATTATCAATTTAGGCTTTCAGAATCATTTTAATAATAATAGTAACTTAGTAGTACGTTCATAATTTCCCGAGTAAATGATTACACAGGTCAACAAGGAACAAGAAGCAGACACACTAATATGCATTCCCGAAGGATTTTGGTGTGCTGAATCTGAATCTGGCCGCAGAATTGTTCTATCACGTCAGGTTTTTGAAATATCCTAACCTAAAAGTGAAAAAAAAACACTGTTTTTCGTCATATTTGAGGTTATGTAGTAATGCCATCTATTCTTTAAAAAAATACATATAATTTAAAGTACAAGGCTCCCTCTTTCGAATGCCGTTGAGTTTGCTCAAATATCTTTTTTGTTCGTTGAGATATCACATGTTGAAATTTCAGTTTATCAGTTCATCAGTATCAGAAAAGTTTATCAGTTTCTTAATATGCGAAAATGTACTAAGGATCCCTTAGACGTCAAACAGTTGATTGCAGTTCAGAAACTTCATACTCAGAAACCTTCATACGAACTCAAACTCACAAACCCCTAATCCACAAACGCACAAATCCCAAATCCACAAACCCACAAACCCCAAACCCACAACCCTAAACCCACAAACTTTAAACCCACAAACCCCAATCCCACTAAACTCGAACCTACAAACTCCAAGCTTACAAACCCCAAGCCCACCAACTCCAAACCCACAAACCGACTGTTTGATGTCTAAGGCATCCTTAGTAGATTTTCGCATATTAACTGAGAAACTTCAAAAATTTCAACATTTCAAAAAAAAAAAAAAGATATTTGAGCAAACTCAACGGCATTCGAAGGAGGGAGCCTTGTACTTTTAAAGTCAATGTATTAGTTTTTTGAAAAAAGAATAGATGGCATTACTACATAACCTCAAATATGACGAAAAACAGTGTTTTTTTGCACTTTTAGGTTAGGATATCTAAAAAATCTGACGTGATAGAGCAATTCTGCTGACAGATTCGGATTCAGCGCACCTAAATCATTCGGAAATATATACATATTCAAGCTTCTGCTTCCAAAAAAAGTTAAATTTTGTTGGTCTGTGTTATCAGTCAACAGTGACATTTTTGCTTTGAATGGCGATAACTCAGCAAAAAATCATCGTACAGGGGCTCAATAACAAGTCAAATTAAAGAGAATTAAATTATCTAAAAGACCTTTATGACGAACATATCGAAAACAATTTATTGAGATCCGTGGACCTTTTAAAAGATAAGGAAAAATTTCGAATTTTTTTTTAGACGGTTTTCTTATGATTACTCAAAAACTGCTGATGCTAAGAAATTTTAAACTCAAGATCCAAAAAATAGTAACTTGGAGCTGTTTTTTTTCTTTTCCATACGACCATTTTCCCCCAAGTTTATCCTTTAGTTTATATTCCTTAATTTCTGCGCCTATTGTATATTAGTCCTTTGCGTTGCAAATACAAAACACACGTAGGCGTGGGTTTCGATAGTGGTGCTGTTACAGTTATTAATAATAATACGCGAGTTTGGTCTGATGTTTTATTAGCTCAATGACATTATGAAATTAAAATGGCATTAAAGAGAAGCAGAAAATTAATCAATGAATGTGATGTGATCACTGAAGGAACAATGTTGCTTTTTGTTGGCAGTAAAAGTACGGTCAGTTATTAACAACAATGGCAAAGCTTACAATAACACGTTCACGGTCGTGGTAAGATTTACGTATAAACATATCGCAAATAGATGAAATTTACACTACACACTAAGGTATAAAAAAATCGTATGTCAAGGCTACACTGGAAAATATTCTCAAAACACTTTTAAAAGCAGTGTTATTAATAACTTCTGTGTAAAAGTGTCGAAGATATTTTTTTTAAAACGATTTTTAATGCTACTCCCGATACAGTGAGGTCGTAAAGTTGGGAAAAAATTCGATGTCTCTTTATTTAAAAATGTGATTTTCCTTTCCAAAATTTAAAAAAAAAATGTTATTTCCAGATGGTCTTTCTTTTGTTTTCCAGAAACGACGTGATTTTTTAAAATGACAACCCTAATTTTGGACGGACGTTCCTGTTGCTACGGACATGTATAAAAAATATATATCCATTCAGAAATTCTTTCAGTTTTGTCAGTCTAAAATGGTCCTGGAGTGGGTACAGGAACCTTCGACGTAGAAACAAAAAACTGAATGTTTTCCACGAAACACCGAACTACTATACTTTTATCGACGCGCGTTTCAACAACTAAGTTGGCATCTTCAGAACATTAGAACTTCAGTAGTTCGATGTTTCGTGGAAAACGTCCAGTTTTTTTATGGGTTATTATGACCTATAATATAAGGTTATACATATCATAAAATATTACATGTTAAAGGCCACGATGTTCACAAAGATCATAAAGGTCACATTAATCATATACATAGGTCACGGAGGTCTGTTAGGTTATAAATGTTATATATTTCATAAAGAGTACATATGTAATAAAGGCCATAATGGTTGTATACAAATAAAAATAAAAAATAATGTTTTTATAGATTTAGTCTGATTAATTATGGAAAAATTTGATGTAGTGATTCCTTAGGCAGCGGTTTTACTCTTACATATATTATAATTTGCTCTTATATATTTTTTCGCAGTATTCTATATGGATAAGTAGTAAAAATAGTTTTTACGAGATAAATAGTAAAAAATGCTTTGACAGAAATATACTAAATGAGTGTTCTTGAACTACTTAATAAAACAAATATGTAAATATAATCAATGACACACGCTTAAAATACTAAAACCTCCAAAATGATGGTTATCGCCACATGTTTTCAATCAGAGTTTATTATTTATATACATATGTACCTCCTCCTTCCGCTTTTCTGACGGACATTTTTTTATAATACTACCTTTGCCCCTCAACAAAGGAAAAAAGTCACCTTTACTTCGTTTGAACCAACATTAAACAGTTTTACGTAAACAATATATAAGTAAATATGGTAATTAATATGATTCGGAATGTTTGCCTTCTTGAGTGTTAATCTGCTTTAGACTATGCTGCCCTACCGGGATGGCGTACTACTGCGAATACGTGGGTCTTAGTGTGTTGGCAGGATCAGTCAGTGGCGTACGTATCCAAGGACAAGAAATACACGCGTATATAATTTACAAGGCGCTTAAAAAATATTGTTTATACTTTCATTATCATGGAGTTTTATAGTACCGACCAGGCGTTAAGGCGCACATTTCCGAACCCTAGTGCTTATACAGTAAGCGGCAGCCTAATGCCTACATAGGCGGATATTAAATACATATTAAATGATACATTTTTATGTAATAGGCGAATTTACTTGGGCCGGGGAGGTTTGGTTATACATAAAGCTAAGAGGGGGTTAGCGGAAATCTAACTCAAACAGCCCTACCGACAAACCGGATGCCTTTCATACGCCTGCGCTAGCGATTGGATCGCGATTGGTTCTCACCTCATGTTTACATCTACTTAACAAAGAAGTTAAATTATCAATTGCCCTTCGTTCGACTATGTACGCATTAGGGTGCCGCTTAATGTATAACTTGTTAGTAGATATATTATGTTTGTTTGGGGGGTGAACAGGTCCTTCGGGGGGTAAACAGAGTGTGGAGGGGGGGGAGGGTAGATAAATTACAGGGCTTATATAATTATATAAATTTTATATTATATAAAAAAAAATATAACTATTTATTTCTGCGGCGGAGATCCATTTACATTTTGTACACATGTAAGTATCTGTATGTATTGTTCTGAATCCAAGTTAACAAACTTTTTCATTCCCAATAGTACACAACCTATTTAAGCAACTTGCTTTGAACTCAACTGATGAGAGTGATGAATGCTGAGCTGAACTGCAGTGGGATTCTAATTATTCAATAATTAAGTCAATAGTATCGAGTCGATACCTTCGAATCGAAGGTATATTAGAAATCGCAAAGAAATCGATTCTAATTTGTTTTCGACACGGTCTACAAATAACTCGTAGTTTTCGTAATATCGAGTGTCGATTAGGTCCGAGAAATCCCAATATACCTATATAACGACAAAATCAGTAACCCATAGCGTATGAATTAGAAATCACTGAAATATTTTACAAAATTATTTTTTTAAATTTTGGATATCATAGGTTTTTTCTAAGTTTTTCTATGTTGCCTGTAATATACTATAGGTAGAAAGGTACAAAACATATAGGGAAGGTAACATAAAGGAAAGTTTAGAAAGAGAGGCCTAAGCTGGGAATAACCCTCTTAGGAACCAACGAATATTATTAAGGGACAATTTTAATCTTTTTTAATTTGCCCGAAAAGCGTTTTATTGAATTGTTCTAGCTAAACAAAGCCAGTGTTTATGAAATAGAACAGTTATTAGCACCATATTTACAAAGAAGTTGGTAGCAGAATGCTGTGCATCCATTATTGAAATTGTTTCAGCATTGCGATTCTTTTCGACGGGCTCATATCAGAAATCATGAGGGGAAGACTTTAATATAAGTATGAGCCACACCGCTGTGCACAGGTGTAAATACATATTAATATTTGTCAAACATTACATTACATATACATTTTTATTTCAGATGCATACATGAAATAACTGAGTTAATTAATGAACATGTAACACCTCTAAAAATTAAATTTACTAAAGATTGGAGGAGCATTAATATACATATATAAAAAAATGTCATGGCCAAGTTTAATTTCTCAGGCGTTTTGGGATGCACTGACTGCACACATGTGGTCATACTGAAGCCTGATCAAGAACATACATTTCTTAAATAGAAAGGGTTACCATAGTTTAAATGTAAAAATCGACACAATTTATCACTTGATATCTAGGTTATGTTTCCTAAACTTAACGCACTCGATAACGTTCCACTATTCGAGTAAAACTGACATTTATATTCGAAAGAATTGCGTCACCAAATGTAATTAGAATCGCTTTTAGTTCGAAAACGGCTCGATTCGCATCGAATCGAGTAATTAGAATCCCACTGCTGAAGGGGTGACCGTTTGAATCAGAATATTTTTTTTATTGAGCGCACGCGCTTTAATATTCACAATGATGCTCGCCGCGCGAATCATTTAAATTTAAATTTGAATTAACCATTCCTCAACAATATTACCGTGGTAATTACAACATTTGCGAAATCAACATTCACACTATTATGTAAATAATAGTTGTGAATAACGTATTATGTATTATGTAAATGCAATAAAAAATAATTATGTAAGTAACGGTGTTTTAAATTAATATTAATCCACGTATTTTCAAACGCAGTACATTAAGAAATATCTAATAGTTACTAAATTCTAATAGCATTAATCTGTATGAGAATAAAACGGAAATACAATTAATCTGCTTATTACAAAAACGAAAATGATAACTAATTACAATTACTAAACATTACATTGAAATGCAACATATTATTATATTATAAATTACGAGTATACAGGGTCCGACAAAAGTCTGTACTAATATCTGTATGGATATTTTAACCACAGGTTTTATAGGAAACATTTTCAAATAAACGTTGATTGTTTTATTTTTTTTGTATGTCCTGGCGCTCTTCATTGTTTTATTTCTTCAATTCTTTTACAGCTGTGACAGTCATCAGTTTTTTTTTAAATAGCAGCCTGTTTTTCAATTTTATTTTAGAATCAGTCCAGTACTACTAAATGTAAAAATAAATAATAATAAATATTAATGTAATCAATACGACTAAATGTTATTGGT
Organism: Aromia moschata; assembly: GCA_029963805.1. Lineage (NCBI taxonomy): Eukaryota > Metazoa > Arthropoda > Insecta > Coleoptera > Cerambycidae > Aromia > Aromia moschata. Next base: position 671,759 of record JAPWTK010000164.1, read on the forward strand.
CTGTAGCCCTTCCCTCTAATCAGTGGATTACATCAATTTATAGACCAAAGATCCGACTTTGCCAACAGGGTATGTCGTCGGATAAAGGTAAAAAGTGATTCTAGATAACATTCAACTGTCTTAACATAATTCCATGGCACACTTGACTCATCTAGCGACTTTTAAACTCGATATTTTGCGCAACTTTGAGATCGTATAGAAAGAACACCTTGTACATTTGTTCAAATTTCGCATACGGGAGTTTTGAGAAGTAGTGAATAACGTTATGGATTCAGGATTATGGATTTGTACATAAATAAAAGTAGACACCCTGTATATTTGTATAATGATGTGTACCTATTTAATACATAAATCAAGCGTCAAGCGTTCGAAAATATTATTACTCGTTCACAGATATTTCTTTCTACCCCTTATTGTTTTTCTTTTATATTATCTTATTATACGAAGTGTACGAAGCCAAACTTTTATCTTGAATTTTAACACTTAAAACTGTTGAACTTCAAAAGTATTCCAACGAAACTGTTGATGACGCGCGTATCCTAGGTCAACCGACTAAAAATATATCCTAGCCTACGCCGTGCAAATACAAACGAAATTAATTACTTACGTCTTATATACAGGGTTTGTCCGGAAAGTAATGTCAGTGAGCTTTGAAAAATGGTTTTTATTGGTTCTATGTGTGCAAATATTTAGAAACTTTCAAAATACATTCCTCCTGCGTCCACACATCGGTTCCAGCGAGTCTTCCACGCATCAAAAGCCGCACGGTAGTCGTTTTCCGGAATCGCCTTTAAAGCGTCGGTGCAAGCCTTCTGAATGTTTTTCACCGACCAAAATGCTGTCCTTTCATTGGCGTTTTGAGGCGCGGAAACAGAAAAAAGTCTGGGGGGGGGGGGGCACATCGGGGCTATAGGGAGGCTGAACAACGGTGATGCCTGCCTTGACGAGGTAATCGGCCACGAGGAAGCAGGTGTGCGAAGGCGCATTGTCGTGGTGAAGCTTCCAGGATTTTGAGATGTCTCGGCGGACGCGATTCACCCTGCGTTTCAGCCGCTTCAGCACCTCGACGTAAAACTTTCCGGTTACGGTTGTCCCCTGCGGAACGAACTCATGATGGACCAATCCCCGGCAATCAAAAAATACAATCTGCTTTGTCTCGATCTTTGACCTGGACATCCTGGCCTTCTTGGGGCGAGGGGAGTTCGACGTGTGCCATTCCGCACTTTGCCTCTTCGTCTCCGGATCGTATTCAAAGACCCAACTTTCGTCCCCGGTAATGACGTCATCAAGGAAAGCGGGGTTGTCTTCGCAGGTGTCCAAAAGTTCTTGGCAGGTTTCGACGCGCCTCGCTTTTTGATCGTCCGTTTGCACTTTTGGCACGAGCTTCGCGCACACCTTCCTCATTCCTAAAGACTCCGACACAATTTCGTGAACAATGGTTTTCGTAATGTCTAATGTTTCGGAAATTAAACGGACACTTAGACGACGGTCAGTGTTCAACAAGTCACGCACACGTTTCATATTGTCGTCGGAACTGGAGGTTGATGGCCGTCCAGCGCGGTTCACGTCGTTGACATCTTCCCGACCTTCTGCGAAGGCCTTGTGCCACCGGAAAATTTGCCTGTACGAGACAATCGACGCCGAAAGCCTTCTTCAACATTGGAATGGTTTCCGCAGCACTCTTCTCCAGTTTCACACAAAACTTGATCGCCATCCGTTGCTCAAGCGAACATTGCATTTTTTCTTGCACCGGGTCACTGTAACGACTCCTCTCAAAGAACGAGTGATGCGACCGCTACAACGACCGGTAGGGTAGCCAACTGACGCTTGTTGGATTTTGTTGCCAGATCCCCCCACCACAATCACAGCACGTAAAGCGCGGGCTGGCGCGTACAGTCTCGGGAAAAAAAATTCACTGACATGACTTTCCGGACAAACCCTGTACATATGTATATGATAAATTATATTAAAAAATACTAAATAAAAATACGTTATAAAAATAAAATAAAACAATGTGGCAGATGATTTCTGTGTACAATTTAATAATGAAATAAAGATGTTCATTAACTGCGAACATCAAATTGAGAAAGTACAGTGTGGCGTAACATACGGTTTCATTGTTGTATCACATAATATGAATAGCACAAATACAAATTACTCTGTTTGCATGGATGGAACACCGCTTTTAGTACATTTTTGTGTAATTATTTTTTGGTTGGTTTCTTATTGCTTCGTTTCGAATCAATTACCTGCACTTTGTCGGCGTTACTAAGAAATCAACGTCACGGGAGAGTCGAAAAGCGATAGCTCTTATTTAATACATACTAGCATCCTCATTTAATACATAATAGTATCCTCATTTAATACATACTAGCATTCCGTATGCTTAAAATGTATCGTTTTTGAATTATTTCTCAAAGTGACTAAATGATCAAATTTGAACAACTTCATCCTTTCTTAAGTCGGCCATTATAAATAGAACTTCTGTATTTTATAATACCGTTTTCTTCCTTTCTTCATCATATTTGTATACATACTTTTGCGGTACGGTTTAATTTATTTGATATCTACATATTCGTAGAAAAAATACAATTGTGTCTAATACATTTATTTTGTTGTCCATGGTACACTGCAACCAATGTAACTCTCGCTTTAATCATTTTGACAAATACCTTGAGGTAATCAAAAAACCATACAAAATGTTTAATAGACCACTCACGGTGAAGCACCGTATACAACAGTGTAATGTAAATAAATGATTGTTATTAGAATATAGGAAATAAAAAATGTGATTGTATACCTATTGCTACAAAGCTAGAAAAATTTTCAACATTTAGTGAAACAGTCTGTGATTTTCGATTTACATCAACGATTAAAAATAATTTTACTTCACCTAATTTTCCTATGAATTAAACACAATTATTATATTACAGACATTAAAGTTTCCCATCCAATTTGATGGAATCATCACTCGTTGATTACGTCAAGTTGTTAAATGGTATTTCCGAGTAGTTAAATATTAAATGGGTATTTACTTTTACTATAAAACAATCCATACTTCACCCTTTTAACTGCAGAACTGCCAGCACGTCACGTGTCACGAAAGAACTAAACCATCCAAACAAATATGAAAAAAAAAATCAAATTATAGGTAGGTATATGTTCCGGTCACTTTTGAGAATGACAATTTTCGCAAATGAATATACATATAAGATGATCTTGAAATTCTCTTAGTGTAATTTTCATTTTGGGAAGCACGTTTTTACAAATCCTATCAAGAACAAGTTATTCTGAAGAATGGACATGGACAATAAAAACAATTCCCACCACGATGCGTACCTCAATGAGGGCATCGTACACCAGGTTAAGAACCGAAAACAAACGAACGTTTAGCGTGCGATATTTTTATGAGAAAACGAGGTATGATTTCATAATTATGCAGATGGATCAGGTACACGCAAGAGAGAACTTCTATTTTAGTCTAACGCATTGGCAGGTCCGAAGAATGAGATCACTTCCCTAAAAATCGCTTATGTCATGGCTTGTGGCCTAATACAGCGGGGACCGTCGGCGGTTAACCCTTGCTTGAAATTAACGATCAAAATAACCTGGTAAACATAACCTGATATTAATTCATAGCCATTAACTAGTAAAATGCTGATAATACCTAGAACCGGATTGTCTTTTGTCGGAAAATACAAACAGGCAGTAAGTATAATAAGATGTAATTATATAAAAAAAAAAACTTATAGCCCATTCAGTATAACAGGACCAAAATTATAGTACGATTAAAAAATATATGTATATTTCATATTAGGGTACCTACTTTCATGTACTCGTATTAGTTGATGTTTTTAGAAGACAATCGATACGAGATACATACTTTATAGTCCTTCTAATTTTAATTGAAAATGATAAATACGCCTGGGGAACAAAAAATGCGGTGCAACTTTATGATTCCATGGGCGTGCATATATCTTTTATAAATTCAAAAATTGTGAAATAATTTTTTTCATTCAAATCAATATAGGAGATTAAAATTAGCCTGCATACAAAACTCTTAATATTTGTAATATAATTTGCTGTAAATAATGATCATTTAGCCAGCCAATCTCAAAAAATTGTCTGTGTTAATAAACCTAGCTTAAATACACGTCACTGGCGCCTTAAACACGTGGAATTTCTAAAGTCGTAAATCATTTTAACGACGTCGTAAAAATTTTATGGCACAGTGGACCGAATGAGTATTTGGATGTATTACATATAAAGCAATCCTATAGTACATATGGTCAGCATTTGCTGGTGCATTCGCGGCTTCCGGCAGCTCAGGCGTTGCCAGCTCTTCAAAATTTTCTTAAGTATAGTAATATACATAAAGTTGTTTTAATTTATAATTATTTTTTTCCAGCAATTTTAAACGCTTTATTTTAATGCTAAGTAATAAATTTATATCTATGTATTTTTTTTTAATATTTCCAAACTAGCTTTCTAAGAACGTCACGAACTAACAGTTTACTGAAGTATGAAGTGTACTTGTATAGTGAGCTTAGCAATTTTAGAAAATATATCTGACAACCTTGCTTTTTTCTACCTATTTTCAATTTAAAATGGAAATAGAGTACATATCGTATTTATCGTAAAATATTGATGACATATCCCTATCATTTCTCATCTTGGAGTACCTGTTAAATACAGTTAAGTGTACCACACCAGGTAAATCCTACTTGATGAAGATACATGCATAAGTGATAATGATAATAGCGAAACAAATCCATTAACTGCCTCGGTCAGTGCTGGATTAAAAATGTCGTAGACACTAGGCCATTCTCTATATTTAAGTTCGTACAAAAATATATATAGCTATCGTTCTTTAACCAGAGTTATCTGTTTTAATGTATATGTTACATGTTACAACTAGCCAAGTAACTACTTCAACTTTAACATATACAAATAAATATGAAATATACAAGTATTAACAATGCACTAAGCTCCTTACAACCCTACGATATCGCTGGTTAGACTACACTGTATTTCCTTGGTTCAAAAGTACCCGCTATTACAGTTAGACGCTACAGAAATTAATACAAAACCGCAGTGTCTAAGAATATTCGATTAATTTGCGTAATTTTTTTATGTATTGCATTTTTCTTTTCTGTTGTAATATACTCGTACAACCTAACGAAGTGTAAACAATGAAGGAATGAAAGATTCTACCAAAAGCATTTTGGTAGTAACTAACATGCTCAATCCTATAAACGAATACTGTAAGGTTTACAGTTAACACAATTATTACTGTTTAATAATGTGGATGACCTCTGGTTCGTTTGCTCACTACCGCCAGGCGGCATCTGGGCATACTAAGAATTAAATTGTCGATGTCTTGCTGGGGTATCCCATTCTAAGCCTCCTGGAAGGCTAAATAATTATTTTTCTGTTATTTCTTCCTCATACCTGAACATTTCTGGAATTAAGATGAATCCCAAATCAAGATTCATCTGTGAATAGCACATTTGCCCAATTTTCATTTTGCCGCAGTATTACTGGGCCCACAGAAGTCACACGGCGATTGCTCCAGGACAGCGATCGAGTCCCTAAAGGTCATCGCTTGCGAAGATTGTTGTCATGCAACCATCTGCGCACAGTATTGTTAGAAACAGCAACACCATGAAAATCGTGAAGCATGATTGTAAGTCAGGAGCTGTCAGAATATATGGTCTTCGAACATTACGCTGCAAAAAAACGGTCTTACACAAGAGCTGTAATACGTCCACGTTCTCTGTGTGAGGTACTCATTTCTTCTTTAACCTGACTTTGCAACATTAACTCAACTAACCGATCAAAATGGTCATCTGTCCTTTTGTTATTAGTCAGAACAAAAGTGATAAGAAACGCAACAAAACTGTTAATTCAAAATACTTAAAAAGTCTTTTTATGGCGTAAAAACTGGATCACACAAATGTAAACAAACTACATTACATTACAATGTCTATTACAAACATATGTATATGTTTGAATATTGTAATATTGTTCATGACATCTATAGTGGGCATTGTGTTTTGCGTCATTAGTGTTTTTGACACCCGGTATATTCTGAAAGAAACAAGTGGCCCGGCATGCTATGTTAATTATAACTTACAATAAGTCATGCTTTCCTATCAACAAGCACCGTCCAATACGAGTATCTACCAACAAACGAAACGTAAAATTAATTGTTTTGCCTGTTTTCACTAATCTGCGAACAATTTACGCGAGTCAAATAAGCAGCGCGGCACAGCGTGAATATACTCGTATTATCAATTATTATTATCAGCTATTTCGTAACGGTCTATGCCCTAATTACACTATAAGCGAAGAGGGTTTTTTAGTGGATACATTTTGCTGGACTCTTGCCAAAATCGTCACCGAGAAAAACGTTGTCCTGATTTCTAAGCATGTTTTAAATTGTAAATACACTTCGTTTCCAATACTTACGATTTGCGAACATAATTTATTATCTAGTAGAAAAATTTGCAAAAGCGTTAGCATAATAAAAAAGTTATCACGAAACATTTTATTGAAAAAGGGCAAAACATTACATCTTGACATCAAGTACAACACTTGCATACTGGTATGTAAAGTACATACATACGCTGTGTACATAAATATACAGCTCTACAATGTGCTGATGAATGGGCGATTTTTGAATACGAATATTTGGATATGGATTTACGAGAGAAGACGTGCACGTTATACCACGTATGCACCTAAAAAGTATTTTGGGAATATTAATTACACAAGGATACTGCCTCTTTTTTGTTAACGGTTGTGAAAAAAAGCAACCTTTTATTTTTACCAGGGGCGTGTTCCCTGAGGGAGCTAGAGAAGCACAGCTTCCCTCGCTTCTAAGTAAAGAAAAGAAAAGTTGTTCGTTCCCAATTATCTCTATAATAAGAATATACATATTATCACTTTTTTCAAATGAATTATCGTTTATTAATATGATATAAAACTATCATTCAACTTATCAAATTAGCAATCAACCAGTGGCGGCTGGTGAGAAAGGGTACAGGGGCACGTGCCCAGCCCAAATTTCAATAGAAAATATTTCTTTTGTGTTAATTTACTATAAATTACTGTTACAATAATATCAATTAATTGTATACGACAAACTATTAATATTCTAATTATTATTCCTTTTACACCACAAATAATGATTTTATCACATATATATGACAGACTATCGATCGAGCACCGAGCCACCGTAGTCGCATTTCGCGCGTGTGGGCGAGGGCACACAGTTTCCCAGCCCTCGTTTTTAATCGGGCTTTTTCAGTGACTGGTAAAGTTTGACGACCATTGCAGACAAAACATCGTTAAATCGTTCGAAAATCAGCTGAACGGGTCACACTTGTTGAGTGACCGCTTTTAGTTTTATTGTTTATTTTCTTCGCTGAGAAGTGTGTTTTTATTGTTTTCGATTGTGAAACGTTTCAAAATGAATTCGGTGCTTTTTATTGACTAATAAAGATATTACATACGAGATCCGAACGGAAATTAAACGGTTAGGAAGGCCGATACCCGATTTGATTATTTCCAAAACAGACGTAGGAAAATAGCGAAATTATTCACGAAATTTTAATAGTAGTGTCTACGACAGATTTAAGTGGTTATGTGGGTGTTCTAAAAGAAACAAACTGTTTTGTTTTATTTGTTTAGTGATGGGTGGCAACCAAAGTGCATGGACTCAAGAAGTGGTGAGTGATTTAAAACATTTAAATGAACGAGCTAAGAAACATGCTAGCTACAATGAAAATCATTTACATAACATCTTAGATTTTAGTGTGTTGGGAAAGGTAGACATAAGGCAACAGCTTGATAGTGCTTATCGTGAATATATAAGACGTCACAATGAAAATGTGGATAAAAACAGACATATTTTAAACCAAATAATTAATTGTATTAAATTTTGTGAAATAAATCCGGGATTTTAATGAAAAGGCGATTAACATTTTTGTGAACAATAAGGACAGGCGAGCTGATTTCCTCTACAAATAACGGTAAGATACATATATCAAATTTTTTTCATATGTTGCCACCCATTACTTTAATATATTTAAGCCCTCAATATTCGTGACTAAATATTATTTTCAAAAAGCTACCAAATCCCAAAAATTATTCTTGTGAAAGTCTATATTTTTGAATAAAAAGAATTTTTCATTGAAATTCTGAAGGGTCAGTAAAACGCATGACCTTAAAATTTTTTAAAATTTTCGCCTGCGACGCCATTGGTAGCTAATGAGTAATCCTACTGACACACCCTGTGCCCACCCATGTAACACACCCACGAGCCGCCACTGCAATCAACACGTCTGTAAAATGCAATATCAATCATATATTGTCAATATTTCACTCGACAATATTCGGTCCATCACGAAACCGTCAGATCTCTCCGTCTATTTGGCACTGTTTACTCTCCAGCTTCTTGTAAAGCTCGTAAAGCCTCTGCTTCGTAGAATTGAGGTAGCGCGGCCTGAATTTGTAAAGTATGAACTATATTATGTATATCGCAGTTATAACTTATTAAATTACGTTTATTTTCAGTATGGTAGTGTGTACATGGTTAAGTACCAAAAACTAAAGATAATGTGTGTTTCTCACTGTAAATCGACGAATTTAATAGTAATAAATAATGAGTTATAAAATAACTATTGAAATGGTGCCGGTGTCTGTATAAGCTGTGGCCGGCTCCGCGTACATTTCGTCATGGATCTGTCGACCCCTTTCTCAACATTCATAAATATGAGTGTATCTGTGACTGATCTTAAAATTATTTAATTTCGTACTCAGGAGGCATTCCTTATACTCCTATCTTTTGTGTATAGGAGGCGAATTCCTCTTCAATTTATATAAGGTATATAGGTTTTGACAAAATAAGGGATAAATGAATAATTTACATGATAAAATATTAATTCAATAAACTAAAACATGTTAGTTTAGAGTAATTTGTTAAGTTTACGTTCGTGAATTTAATTTCTAAAGTAAAAAAAAATTGTTTGAAAGTAACTTTTTGATAAAGATAGTTATAATAATTATAAAAACAAAATAAAAAAGTCAAATACTTACACCCTCTTCCTGAAAAGCGGCATTTATTTTACCTGTAACAAATAATTTTTTTTAATGAAAATCATTTATACCATAAGTTAAATAAATAAGTACGTCAAACGACAAATAGGCCATTTGCTTATACTAATATATGAATTAATTTTGAGTCCATTACGTTAACTCTATTGATTTCTTAAAATAATGCTGATACTTTTATTTGTATGGATTTAAATAGCTTAAATAATAATGCGATAATAACCTTTCATAAAAATGTCAACTGGTTGATGCTGATATTAAAAAATATATTGGCAAATATACATTAATAACAGTAGAAACTGAAAACCGACTAATAGATTGCTAAATACAAAAAATTATTAGTTTTAGGTGAATAATTTCTTTCAATGGAGCAAAAAATTAAAAAATACAGAAAAGGTGCATCAAGGATATTAATGCTGTTCTTAAGAGTGTCACAAATTATCACTGATATAAATAATTCACATATCATTCGATTCTGGTCATAGATATTTATATTGTTTTATGGCTGTTTAATAAGAAAACGATGTTACTGTTTGTATTATAATAATAATAATGTGATATTTGAATAATTATAGATTACTGGCGCTCATAAGAAAATAAGGATAAAAACTAAACTGCTCATCAAAATTAGCGTAACACTTTTTAGATGCCATTTGCGTTCTATTCGGGATAGAGACTTGCAGTTTGTGAATTTTGGTAACCTATAGGGTTGATTTTAACGCGCCTTAACTCTGTGGCTTAAAGAATTCGCCGTCCAGACCGCAAAAACCAAACCCATGTCGAAATTTAAATGCAAAATATTTTGGCGGCAATACCCTATCATAAAATACATTAAGACCTCCTGAACAAGTCCCTGTTGGATCCCATGGCCCTCTTTTTTGACCTCCTCCAAAAAATTTTTGAGTGGGTACACCTAACAAGTTTGATATAACAAGCCCTTTCAGGAATTTTCACCTACTCACAATTTTTTGGCCCATGGGACCCAAAAGACGATTTATAGGAGATGGATGACACGGGGTAGGTCGGCCGAAAAGGGTTAGATCATTCTTAGGAAGGGTTTCAGAGCTACCGAACTCATAGAGAGCCGCTTACAACCCCTCAGTGTGGCATATTTGTAGGGGGTGGATTAGTGATGGAATTTCACTTTTGAGCCTTTAAGTAATGCCAAGACATGAATTCGAGACCAAACGACCGCCACACCGCTTCCAATAGGGGCGGAACCAGAGGGGGGTGGGAGGTTGGTGTAGGGGTGGCCTGGAGGGATGTTTGAATTGTCAAAGGATGAATCGAGTTGTGGCACCCCACACCAATTTATTAGGCAGCATTAGGATCAATTGGCCAACAGAGATCTAATCATACAAAACCCAGCATAGTTGAAGAGGGGTTGCTCACGGGGACTGAAAAAGAGATGAAGAGATGGGATAGTGATCAAACGCTCAGGATTTCTTGGGGAGATATTAGTGTGTCAGGATAGGGTCTTTGAATTGTCGACAGAATATTGTGAAATCATATTTCGACATGGGGTTGTTTTTTGGGGTGTGGATGACGAACTTTTCGAAACTTTCTGTGACGAAAGTCACAGCATAGCGATTTCGGGGTATTAAAACCAACTCTGGAGGATACCGAAATTTAAAAACCGCAGGTCTCCTGTCTGAACAGAACGCAAATGGCGTTCATCTAAAGAGTGTTCTACGAGCAGTTTATTTAAAATAATGTTGATTTCTACTAAAAACTAATATTTATTTTTGATTGAATCTCAAATCATATTAAAACTGAAGACATGTTAAGTAAGGATAATTATTACTATGATTATTTGATTATAAGTTTTATGACATCCAATCTTTACTTTACCTGCTCTCTGCTAAATTTGAAATGACGGTATTTCAGAATAGCGAATTTTGTTTTTAAATATTTTTTAATATGTTACGCTGTTTCGTGAATAAATAAAAAAGAACTAGCTGCTTACGTTTTGACAAAAATAGGTTCTGTGATTTAATTGCAGATGATTATTATGAATTTAGTGAAAAGTGTAAAGAATTGATTTTGTTATAAAAAAAAATAATAGTTAAGTTATATGGTATAGGCAAGCAGGGCTATATGTATATATGTAGATAAGGGGCCTTACTTATAATTAAGGTGGATTACATACCCTAGTATTAAATAATCTATTTTACATGTCAATTTTATTTAATTTATTACTTTAATGAATCGATTATATATAGTTTTTCTTCTTCTGGGCGGTTTACAAAATGAATATTATGAATAGAAAAGAAAAATTATTTAGACATGGACAGTCGAATTTTCTGATTATAATATGAAGAAAAAAACGATTTTTTGATTTAATACATTTTGCTACACGAAAATTAATCTTTTCTCCGCAATACAATACTGTTAGAACGTTTTGGTCAGCAATTTTGAAAAATTAAAAATGCATGGATTGAAGCCTATGAAATGGAGGCTTTAGGAGTTTACCTTTTTAAATACACACAATTTTTGTTTTTCTTTTTTTTATTTGCTGCTAATAAGTCGATGTCATAAGATTTATGGAATAAAATATTATTTAGTTGTGTACATGTATTAAAATTGTCTCCTATTATCATTTAGTTCCTCTAGAAAAAAATATTTCTTTGTCATTAACCAGAAGAAAATAAGTTGCGTGCCAAGTTTTATAAGAAAGTCTCTATTATTTTATTCACCCTGTATACTACTGGTATCAGTCAATGTAATGTTATAAATATGTGGCAAATGAATATTGGAAAAATAAAAGGAAATGTAAAGATCATATCTGTTCAATATCAGAGTGGAACTGAAAAACTGTCAAATGGAAATGCTGTCAATGGAACCACTTCTTCCACATCCCATTTTTCCACATTTAATTAGACAAAATCGCTAAAAAACCGTTACCTAAGGAATCCCCACTTCCACATCTTATTTTTCCACAATTAATCTGACTAAATATCTAAAAACATATAACCTGACATTTACATTCATATCCGATTACATTTACAGTCTTTGTGGAATATATAATCTTTATGACCTGATAGACTTTTGCGACCTTTATGGCTTTTATGACTAAGTCACTTTACCTTTACGAACTTCTTGACCTTTATGACAGGTGATTTTTATGACCTGTATGGCCTTTACGACCTATATGACATTTATGATCAATATGATCAGCCTGAATTTATGACCAATATGACCTTTACGACCAATTTGACTTTTATGATCAATATGACCTTTACGATCAATTTTACTTTTATGACCTGTATGACCTTTATGGCCAATATAACTTTTATGACCAATACGCCCTTTATTACCAATATGACCTCTATGATCTGTAGGACCTTTATGACTCATATGACTGTTATGACCTATAGTGACGACATATTGATCATAATTATTGTATTAAAACTAAACATGATAATTAAAAAAAGGTTAACAGACAGGCAGACAGATCGACAGATAGACCGACAGAAAATTGTTTTCTCTTAAACTTAAAATCTCGACGTTTCAGAATATTTTAGGCGTATCTAGCCGATACAAATTTTTAAAGTTTTTCCTTGAATATTATTCTTCCACTTCACTACGTGGATGTATAAGTAAAATGAGGTTTTACTTGAATATAACCTTAACTGATATGTGTGTGATATTTGGATATAACCTTTATGTCCTCTATGATCCATACAACTTTTATAACCAATTTGACCCTTCATAACTTCCTCAATAGATGCCATATAGGTCATACATTTAGGTCATTACCTAAATGAACTTAATGACCTCTATACCTATATGATATTTATGAGCTGAATGAAAGGTCATTCAGCCTTTATGATCTATTTTCGACATGGATATTGAAGTAAAATTGAGAGTAGAGACTTAATAATATGATATTTCAATTCTCCTACTTCAAAAACCTATAAAACGACACGTCACATAAATATCTCTATTAATTCACATTAAGATACAATAAAAGATACAACAAAACAATTCACATTAAGAGACAAATACAACAATTCTCTTATGTACAACAAAAGCACCTTCAGTCAAATGAACATAAATTCAATATTTGGTTTGGCGACACATTAAGTTTTCACAAAATTGTATTTTTATTTCTCTTATATTCTATTTCACTTTACTACCCCCCCATATCCTAAGGAGGAGGGGAGAAAAGTAGAACTATGTTCTCTGTGTAATTATTAAAAATTATTTTAAAAAACATTTCACCTATTTTGAATACTTATCCCCTTCCAACCCCTTCAACCCCCACCCTATTAAGCTAACCATTTTTGCAGACTATTATGTTGTATGTGTGTCTCAAACAAGAAGGGCGTATCTTGCGTCGTTTGCGAATTACATACCTATAGATAAGGTATTCGACTTCATTACGTAGATGTGAAAATAAAAATATATTGGCAGATAATATCGCGTCATCCTGTATAGTTCATTTTTATGTTTTCTGCTTCCAAGAATTTACGCCAATATTAGCTGTATGTAAAGTCTGCTTTGATGGAATAAATACTGAAAATAATAATTTTTTATTCCCTTTTGGAGGTCAAATTTGTACTTCCATGATTTTTTTTGTATCCTCAAGAACGTAAGTACATACATATTGCAAATCATAAATTAATAACATTATTGACACACTAGAATCGCGTGCTCGACCCACCAGGCACCACCATTATTTGCAAGTATCACCTGGCCACTCATGATGTCATAGTTAATTTGAAACGCATTTAGCTACGGTTTTGACATACCTAATGGATTTATATGGTAGCCGAAAGTGATACGACTTTCGATAGTTGAACTCTGTCCTGTTGACGTAAGACCGGGTTAATTAATATTAATCAATATGTTACAGAATAAGTTAGGTATGGTCAAAAGATGTACGAATTTTCGATTATATTTTCACACCTATCTACAGAATTTACTATTCGAAGTAGAAAAAACTTCCTGTACAAGAGTTTTTAGTAATTTTTTTAATAACTATCTTACCATATAAATCGTTTAAAACGCTCCTTTGGAACAATAAAAACGTTATTTGTATTAATACTCTCAAGACTGTATTGTTTCCATAAATAAGTAAGATATTTATGGCCCATATATAGCGACTATATTTTTTTCAATATTTTTTTCAGAAATGCTTGCATCAATATAAAAAAAGATCAAAAGACCAAAGAAGAATAGAAAAAAGTTTCCAGCTACCGTTCAAGTTTTTTCGTCTAACGCTTTTTGATTCCCTAAAAAAACGTTGAAATGCAATAGGATATGGTTTTTTGTTTCTTTTTGGCAATATTGAACCCGACAGTTCCAATACATGTACATATATATGTATTTAAGTTGAAATTATACTACATATATTCTTATTTAAGTTTAAATAATTCACAAACTTTTTAATGAAATGACAATAAAGCATACATTTTTGAAAAAATATACAGAGCGTTCTATTAAAAAAAATGATGTTTTTTAAATAGAAAATTTTGTGTTTTCGGTGTTCGATTGTTAATTTTGATAATTGTAAAAGATAATGGACTGAATCTTTTATATTAGATTTTGTTTTCTATTTCGCATAATAAATCCTGTAGGTCAGTGGCGGTCGGTGGAATTTGACATGCTCGTATTTTCTTAAGGAGGCATGGGACCCACACCGTAATTTAGGGGGTGGTTACTAGATTTAAGTAGGAGGCTATAATGGCAAAAAATCTTCGGGGAACACTTGCGAAATTATTCTTGGAAACGGCTTGCAAAATATTTGCGAAATATATATTTTTTTCATAATCACCGAGTGAATACAATTTTTTTATAAATTTTGAGATCTGTAAAAGTTATGAAAATTTGAATTTCTAAAAAACCTTTTTCTTTTTGAGTTTTACAATAGTTTGTATCTTTAAGGAAAATAAGATTTATGCAAAAATCACAAGTATAAAAAAATTGTATTTACTCGATTATCAAAAAAAAAAATAAAATTTGCCAATATTTTGCAAGCCGTTTCCAAGGTCTGCCCGGAGGGAGTCATTTTTGGAAAAAAAAATTCGCAGGTTTTCCCTGAAGATTTTTTTCCATTACAGCCTTTTACTTAGGTCTAGTAAACACCCCCTAAAATATGGTGTGGGTCCCATGCCTCCTTACGGAAATACGAGCATGTCAATTTCCATCGACCGCCACTGCTGTAGGTACATAGGTGTCAAAATATAACTTTATTCTTTCTTAAGTAGCTTATTACAAATAAAATATAACGTGTTTTATAATATCGTTCACCGCCTTTTTTTGTCTACCTACATACAGGTATGCCCTATACCCTAATACCCAAAATGTAAGATAACGGTACGGTTGAATTATTTATTTTAAACCTACATATTCATGAAGAAAATCATAATTTTGTTAAAACATAATGGTTGTCCATGGCACACTGTACACGAAAAACCGTACATTTTAGATATAGGGAATTCTATTTTAATATACATACAGTCTGTCCCAAATTGGTTATGCATACATTGGTATCTGTTATTGTTGGATATATAGTTAATGTATATAATGCATATTAATGTACATATTTATGTTGGTGAAATACAGTTAAATGGTGAAAGTTTTAGAATATTTTATTACCTCTTCGGTTTATCTGTAATCGTTTTCGAGATAATTACAAAAAACTAAGAATGTTCTATATCTGAGTTTTAGAGAATGTCCCATCTTTTTAATTACTGAACTTGTGATATTTTAGCGGGTATACATTGAGGAACTTTTTTAAGATGCTTTCGCTGGCGTTGTCAAAATATTTCTGTTGGCATTTGTCTCTGAGTTAACACCATTAATTCTACTTTTTCTTACGAACGCCATATTGAAATTAATGCGGTTACATAGTGTTCTAAATTTGCTTTTCAACAGTGTATCACAATGCTAGAATAATATGGTGTGTCCTGTGAAATTTAAAAAAAAATGTTTAAATTACAAACAAAAAATAATCAACTACTAAAAATGATGTATACTACATAAATTGTTCTTTGTAATGTCCCTCCTCATCTAAACTAGTAATTCTAAAAAAATCTTAAAAAAAAAAACTAAAAAAGAAATTGCTAGATCAGTGGGAATCAGTCATGTTCATCAGGGATGTTCACGCAATAACCCACGACAAACTTGATTTCAGGAAGGTCTCAGTTCGATGGGTTCCTCGACTTCTCACACCCAATCAAAAAAGTGTGCGTTTTGAGTTTTGTCAGAGGCTTTTGGCTCGTTATGAAGATGAAAGAGAAGGGCTACTTAATCGCATAGTCATTTGTGATGAAACATGGGTTCACAACTGTACACCAGAATCCAAACAAGTGAGTATGGAGTGACGGCAAAAAGGAGAAAGGGCACCGGTGAAGGCGAAAACAGGAAAAGTGCTTTCAAATGTTTTTTGGGATAGAAAAGGTATTCTTTTCGTTAACTTTCTCCATGAACGCCGAACAATAAATGCAGAATTAATTATTGTCAAATTTTGGATAGGACAAAAGCTGCCTATCGCACTAAAATGTGTCGTTCTCCCATCAGGAACGTCGTTCTTCTCCATGACAACGCCAGGCCACACACTGCAGCTATAACTCAGGCCAAGCTGGAGAAAATGCACTGGGAGCATCCTCCTTACAGTCCAGACTTATCGTCGTGTGACTACCATTTGTTTGGGCCTTTAAAAAAAGCTCTGAGAGACGAGAGAATTGTAGATGATGAAGAAGTTGAACAATTCATGTCCAACTGGCTGCTGGCACAACCTGTCACTTTTTATGACCATGGAATCAAAAAGTTGCCGATTCGGTGGAAACAATGTACATATTTCGGTTGCAGGAGACTATATAGAAAAATAAAATGTTGGAAAAGACAGGAGGATGTTTAATTAGTCATTAAAATAAATGCGTTAAACAACTTTTATTTGGTAAAATGTGGGATGCGAAAAAAATCTACGAGCGTAATACTGCTGCTACTGTTAGCCATTATTACTGTTCAATCACTTTGAAGTTTAGACTAATCCCCCAACACAAATATTATGTAATATGTACATATGTATGTGTGCCTAATATCCACGTTATTAATAGTATGGCGCTAAGTAAAACGAGAACCGTATATCTCTGAATAAAAATTAAATGCGACTTACCTAAATATTTATTCTATCCGAAAAAAAGATGAAATCCACTTATTTTCAACAAAATCAACAGCATAAAAATTGTTTATGGTTAGATAAACAAATTGAAAACTCAACCTACACCTCGCAAGGCGGCAAGACAACTGAAAAGTGCATCGGGCTCATATAAAAGGTGTTATTTAAGCTTGTTAACGTTGGACTACTACAAAAGCTCATCTTTCATTTCATTGATATTTAAAACGCTTACTGAATAGTTTTTAGTTTTCGCTGTTGTCTTATCTAAAGTAGTAATGTAAAGTTTAATACGATATAAAGCGGTTTTACCGAGAATTGCAAGAACCTTAATTAGAAGTAACCAATAGCAAGGGATTTCTAAAACTGAATATGTCACCGAAATCATCCTCATTTTTTTTAACGTCAATGTTTTAGAAACACTTACACACACATACGTAGGTAAGTATTCTAACTCTATTTTAAAGTGTTGGAGTATATATATCCTATAACACTAAATAAAATCATAACAAGGGTACCTATCAACTAGGAAGATAAAACTTTGCTAAAAAAACTCAAGCTGACTGTATTTTTTGAGCTTTTTTTACTCATCAGTTTAGATCGGCATATTAGGTTAGAACTGAGGAAACTCCGAATCGAATATATTCCAGGGGCAACTTTTTATATCCCATAAAACTTATAGAAACTTTAAAATCGTCAAATGTGATTATGAAATTGGAAAAAATTCATAGCAACCAAAAAAGCTTCCATAGCAACTAATCAAATAGTATGCACTGATCACTGATCACACATTCGTATGCGTAAAATTTTAACTAACTTTTGAACGGAGCAAGATATTGTGGACACTGCGCAAAGACCAGTTGAAATCGTTCTACTTTTACTAGTTTCTAACATAAAAGTGATATAGGCTACTTGATCCATCACACAGAGGGCTCTGTTATCACTATATTTTTTTCAAATGAAAAGGGGGGATCTTGTGACACCTCGTTTTGATATTTATTATTTCAAATCGCTCTTCAGTACAACTCTGTTTTTTAAAATCTCTCCAGCGGTTCCCAAATAAAATGTCATTTTTGTTTTTGAAATTTGAATATAATATTTCCACGTAAAAACAAATTATTTTGTGAATGGATAAGTTATTCCCGTTTTTATGAATAAAAACCAAAGCGTTATTTAGATTTTTTAACAAACAAAATGCTGAATGTAGTATAAAGAATTAGCACAGTTGCCAAAGTAACGTGTTGGTTTTGACTTATTTAGTCATAATTAAGTAATTTTACCATAACCAAAATCGTGTTAGATACAATATAAGTATGCAATATACGTATACAATATATTTATTGTACATTGTCTGTACATTTCATATTTATGAAATGTACAGACCGAAACAAAAATTCATTTTTTTGAAAATTTGTTTATTTGTGTCACATACCCTGTATAAAGTATTGAAATAAAATGATGTAGAGACGTATTTGAGGCATGGCTGAATCGAAATAGCTAATACAAAAATTACCTAATCACCAATCCACAATCAACCAATAGCTAATCAGAAAGTTATTAGACTGTCGAAATTTTAAAATTATTTATATAGTTAAAGAGAGATTTTGGAGTATCTACCACTCTATATTATTAAAAAAAAAAATTCGATCAACCCCCTCCAAAGGGTGGTTCCATCACATACTCTACATATATCTCGGACGAGATTGTAAGATCGAAATTTGGGAAAGCCCGAAGATTAGTAAGGTTTTTTCCGAAATTATTTTTAGAACAGATTGGTGCTTTTTCCATAAACAATTACATGTAGATAAATTAAATTGGGGTTTGCATATTTACATAAGTCTAATAAATTGCAGTGTTAGTAGAAAGGTTACCTTTACAGAATTCCTTAGGCTGTTAATGTTAGCAAGATTTTGTGGTCGGTTTAAGAGAAAAAAATCCGCAATTGTAGCAGTAACTGATTTGATAAAGTATTCACGACTAAGCTTTCTAATCGTGATGTGTACCGGACACCATCGTTCTTCCCACACCTTATCTCGCCACCATATTATGTACATACATACATATGTATATGCGTACTTCCTGCATAATTCTAGACTACTTGATTATAATAATAATTTATATAGTAGTATATAGTATAGTATATAATAGATTATAATAATATTTTAGTTCTTTTCTTTATAATTGTTTTTTATATCTATGAAAACAACGGTTAACTTACATGAAGACTTTTGTGCGATTTTAAAGTGACACAAAATATTCGAATCTAAATGTGGTATGAGATAAATAATTAGTAACGTAACAAATGAAAATTTATTCATTTACTGTACAGTACGTAATGCAACGTTAACTTAAATTTTTAGGAACTTAAAAACACTATCTTTAAAAGCCCTATACAATAACTATCTGAAAAAGCCCTATATAATCAAAACAAACAAATGTAATGTAGTATAAAACAAATGTACCATGTGTGAACTAAATTCTATTCTCCAAATGTGGAGAGAGAGGTTCAGTAAGTGAAACAGACGCAGTCGTTGCCGTGGCGTTACACAAATCAGGGAGACCTGCCGTCGCTCTAGTCCTTGGCTTCTGGGGTACAGGGGCTTGGTTTTCATTAAAATAGGGAGGGTAAAAATCGCCAACAAATGCGAATCGACGTACTACGTCATCACTGACCCGCCCGCTGAGTGGGACGTGCCTGTTAAGTGTGGCAATTACATATATCCTTCAATTTAGGTCGTGTCTTTTTTCTTGGCTGGCTACTAATATAAGAATACAAACGGCATGTATATAATGTCTAGTTAACATTAAATTAGATTAAATCAAATTATATTTTGTGGAGCTAAAATACACTACCGTCTATAAATTGAATTGCACTTCAAGTAAATCTAATGAATCTCGCAGAATTCTTATGGCAAATGACCGGTATTTTTTTTTTGAGTTAATCAAAAATGTCTAAAAAATGGACTCGACTAGGGGCACTGGTTTCAGCAGAGAGAAGCTTAAAGTTTTTGGGTACAATGCACCCGATAGTCGTAATTATACCTAGAGGATGGGTAGGTGAACAAATTTTCGATAAATGAGTAGGGTCTCTAAGGAGGGTTTTTTGACCGATTTTACTTTTTTCAGAAAAAAAAACATTATCTTTTTATCTTATATGAACCATACATAGTCGATCACCCCATAAATGGGCGACAAAAAAAAAACGGTCACCACCGGCCCTCTTAAACCATAAAATACCTATACAGGGTGGCCCAGGCGTCATGTACACCCCAAAAAGAGCTCCATTTTTTGTAGTAGGAATTTGAAATTTTACATACGTAAATGAATCGTTGAAGCTCAACTTTTAACCTATAGAGTGGATATTTCTTATTTCCGCCTTAACCGGAAGTGATATCAACTTTATTTTTTTCAAATGGCAACCACCATTTTTTTTATGCGATTCGGCTAGAGTATCGGATTCTTTATCTGTCTGTTTTTTAAACAGAAAAATCGGTTAAAAAATGGCAAATATACGTAAATTATTTATATTTTATGAAAGCGGCTATGAATCAAATATTAGCGCTTGCTTTTTTTAACAAGTAAGCCCTGGAATTTACAAAAAAGGGTACAATGGTACTCTTGTAAATTAAAGTTGGATGTAAAGTTAGGCAGAATATCTTTATCTTTATGCAGAACTTTAGAAAATTTCATTTTTCCAAAAAAAGAAAGGGGCCAATATTACGTTTTTACAAATGGCAATATTCATTTTTGATATTACAAGTTTAAAACGTTCCCCAGTTAGTATGCCATCGAATGCGTCTACTGAATGTAAAAATTACTAAATCAGTTACCTGTCAAATTCAACGCAAACTTTTGTTTTGCACATATTTATGCTTAATATTATTAGTTATTAGTCTGTAAGTTCTGACATAATTTTCACATGCTGTATGTCAAGTTGACATTATGTGTTTCAAATTTATTAAATAAATAATGGACATTGTCATTTGAAAAAATGTAATAATGGCGCTTTCTTTTTAGGAAAAAGGAGTTTTCTAAAGTTTTGCATAAACATAAGTTATAAAACATAACAAAAACTTTATATCCAACTTCAGTTTACAACAATAGTACCATTGAACCTTTTTTTTGTAAATTCCGTGGCTTACTTGTTAAAAAAGTAAGCGCTTAATATTTGATTCATAGCCGCCTTAATAAAATATAAATAATGTACGTATCTTTGCCATTTTTTAAACGATTTTTCTGTTAAAAAAACAAACAGATAAAGAATCCGATACTCTAGCCGAATCGCATAAAAAAAATGGTGGTTGCTATTTGAAAAAAAAGTTGATATCACTTCCGGTTAGGGCGGAAAAGGAAATATCCACCCTATAGGTTAAAAGTTGAGCTTCAACGATACATTTACGTATGTAAAATTTCAAATTCCTACTACTAAAAATGGAGCTCTTTATGGGGGTGTACATGACCCCTGGGCCACCCTGTATAGGAGTAAAATATCTAATGACATGCTTTTTCCCTTAAAAAGTCCACCGTACGGTCAGGCATGCATGGCAAATGACCGGTATTTTTTTTTAACACCGAGTTAATAAAAAAATCTATGGACTCGACGACTTCCATCCATGACGTACATCTGAACCACCTCCCTTACACTGACTACCGTCCACTCTACACACAACCCACCTCTCTTGTATGTAAGCTTGTATAGTGTAGGCACAAGCCTACACAATACAAGCACGATTAATACGGAGTAACGAAAAATATTTCTTTTTTTTTTTTTTGTTAAAACTAAGCTTCCATAAACAATCCACCAGCTAAAACTAACCTCAACCTCAAACTCAAGGGTATTTTGACCAACCGTTTATGGGGGATGGACTATTTATGGTTCATATATTTTTTTTAAACCATTTTCTCCTATCTATTACAAAATTAAATTTTCTCAAGGAGCGGTTAAACTTATGAACGGTAGTGTATTTTAAGATTGTACAAATTATGTCATAATTTGAAGAAAAACCACAAAGGTTAATATTTACACCTGATAGTAATACCACCGCAAAAACCAACAATATACGTGGTACGTTATATAAACATAAATATTTTGTTATTGGAAATAACGTAAGGATTTTAAATATCGTGAGCATTAGGCGAATTTTTTTGAGGATCGTATAATTATTTTGAACATGCAGGCCATATTTCCCCCTAAATCTGGCGATTAGATCCCCTGTGTTTTTTTTTTCTCTGGCCTTATCTAAAAAATCCAATTTTTGAAACTCGTTGGCAATATGGAAGACCTTCAGCAACATATTGTCAATAAAATTGAACGAAGAAATTAATGGGACACCGTGGATACTAACAGCGCTTTATTACTCAGTAAAAATAGGAGCTCAATTGTGTATAAAAATGGGCTGTCGTCATGTTTCTTTCAATAGTGTCTTATTTTTTGGAAAGTATAGTTTTATTTTGGTAAACTTTTTTTATTTCTGTTTTTTATATACCCGGTAAAATTATTCATGATATAGTGTGATAGCCTTGACAATTCAATAAGGTTATAAACATAAGAAGAATAGAAATATGTATTTTTTCGCTCGGCCAACTTTGATGTTTTTTTTTTTGAATGGCTCGTTATTTAATTCTACACCCAGCAAACCTAGAAAAATTCAATTGATAATTTAAATCAACCGATTACGTTGGCTATGGAGACCCACTTCAAGGGGACCAAAAACTTCCATAGACTTGGTACTTTCGAATGGTATTACTGTACCAATATGGTGCTATTTTGATAAAAATTGGTTCAATCAATAACATAAAACTCGTTATTTAATTCTACACCCAGAAAACCTAGAAAAATTCAATTGATAATTTCAATTAACCGATTACGTTGGCTATGGAGACCCAGTTCAAGGGGACCAAAAACTTCCATAGACTTGGTACTTTCGAATGGTACCACTGTACCAATACGGTGCTACTTTGAAAAAAAAAATTGGTTCAATCAATCACATAAAACTACTCAAAACTATCCGTCCTGTACAAATGATAAAAACCAGCAATCCACAACATACACCCGAATTATGTTATATTTTTGTTAGTCATTTTAAAATAGACAACGCATTTCTTTTCATTAAAATTTTTTTTATCATCTAATTGTAACCACATATACACAGGCTGACGTGATCCAGCGATATTAAGATTTATCCTTATCTTAACGTCCTTATTTGTGAAATACAGAGAGCCTAATTTCGTCGATGACTGACAATATAATTTTGTGGCAGTTCTTATCGCGCACATTAGAAAAATTAAAAAGCAATAAAAAAACCGCTGCTAATGAAATCACTACTTTCACATCCAATTTTTCACATTTAATTAGATTAAACTCTGAACATCAGGTTGCATTCTTAAAAGTATGATATTATTACGTATTATATTATTATCCTTTATGACCTTTATGGCGGTTATGGACACAACAATGACCCTTACAACATTTATGGTCTAGTTATAACTGATATAACCATTATCACCTTTATGGCTCATATGACCATTATGATTCATATGACCCTTAAAACTATGATTGTATATGATGATTGCATATAATGATCCATGACCTAAATTAATTTATTGACCTCTATGACATTTATGACCTTGATGACCTGAATGACTTTTATGACCCGTATGATTTATTTTGGATGTGGACATGGAAGTAAAAATGAGATTAGAGCCTTAACGACACGTCACATGAATATCTTTTATATCTTATTTCATATTAAGGTACAACAAAACAACTGCCTGCTCCCCTCCTGTGTACAACTCCTGTGGGGGGAAGAAGAGTAGGAGCTCTTTTCACTGTGTAATTATTAAAGTGTATGTTAATTTTTTTTACCTGTTTAAAATACTTTATTATGTTGTGTTATTATGAATACATTTTAATCAGCTCCAGACCTCATCAAATCAGTTCCAAATTTCATGTTGAAATCTTAACACGTTTTGATACGTGTACACAAAAAAGGTTTACAGATAGACAGACCGACAGACTGACAATGTTTCAGAATATTTTAAGGGAAGAAGTACAATTAGAAAGGTCAAAAAACGAAAAAATTAGGAAATTTCTTTGAAAAATTAGGAAATTTCCTTAGTAGAATACGCTTGTAAACTTTAAAATGAAAGGAAAGTAATTTTATATGTTTTTATTGTTTTTCATGTGTCATATAGGCTATTATCAGCGCGTAACACATATATTGGAGCATTAGACTATTTGGGAACTCTAATGATATTGTATATTGTTTTGAAATTTTCGGCCCAGCAGATGTTGTGAAATAGTGAATCTTTTGACTGTGCTAGGTACCAGTCTAGATTATGGGAAACACAGTTTTGACAAAATTTCAGTTAATCTAGGCTAATTAGGAGGTGCTGAACAGGATGCAGTTGGTCCCGTGTTACGACAACGACGCTTTGTTTTCGAGTTACGTAGAGAAGGTAGTTAGGAGATAAGGTATAAAAGGTATAAAAGGAGATATTTTGGGTGTTTAGGCTACGGAGCGCGCAAAACTAGTTTTCGCGGGGCAAAGTGCGCCTCAACATAACCTAACCCATTGACGTAACTTAACCTAATCTAACCTAAACTAAAAAAGTGAATAAAAATATAATAAAATAATGAAAAGCTTCAACCTAACCTAACCTTCTTTCTAGAGGATAAGATTTCTTGATGATGTTAAGGAAAGCCTGAAAAGGTCTTTTTCGACACAGATAAATTTTTCTCAGCAGGGAAAAGTTCCTCTCTCGTGCAAAACTCAATGGCCTGGCTCTCATTATGTGGCAAATTTAGCCAATTATACACCGTGATACGTGACATGTTTGTAAACAACTGGACCACGTTGCAGATAATATACTACACGTGGGTTAAAAACTGGTTTTCCCAAATTTTAACCTTTGACCCCGAAAAACGCGCCCCCTATGTATCTCGAAAACGAAGCGTCGTCGTAACACGGGACCAACTGCATCGTGTTCAGCACCTTTTAATTAGTCTACGAAACTAAAAATTTTATCAAACCGTTGTTTCCCATAATCTAGACTTTTAGAAGCGGTTTGGCGCTTAGCCCCTAAACATATTCATTCGGGCCTGAAGATCAATGAAATCGCGGCATGTATTGTTGGTGGAATTTTTAGTTGACGGTCCTTCAACAATCTTGAGCATCATGAACTCTTTTGAGGTCGTTGTTGGCAGGCTGAGCCAAAGATATGCGCAGGAGAAGGATAACTAGCGGATAAACAGGCAGAACAATATCGCGCTGTCATCCACTAAGGAAGCTCGGAAACAGTTCCTGCAGCAAAATAACGAGTTTTACGAAGAGTCGGAAGATATCCTCTATGCTCCGGGTGTCGCAGAATAACGCGTAAGTACCATTTTCAGTCATTTTTTGCGTATCAAAACTTTAAACGCGTTTTTCTCGAAACGTCATTTTTGAAGGTACGATAACTAAAAAACTAATCGACCGATTTTGCTTAAACGTTGAGGAATTCTTCTTTATATTATTAGCTTATATATCGACCTAAACTTTTTTAGAACTTAATATTGCAAAATATGAAAATAATTGCAAAATAGGCCCACTCCACTATGTGAATGTGAAAGTAATAACCGCCCATACAGTAGCTGAAGTAATGTTTGTCATTTAGTGAAACTATAAATGCTACATTTGCCTCTAATCTAATAATAATATTATGGCAGCGAAGAGCTGACACTAAGCCTATAATTAAAGAATAATCCAATAAATTTTATTGTGTTATAAAAATCATGGAAACTTGCGCGTCTGGTTAGATGTAGGACTACTTTGTGGGCGATCAAGGCGTGGTGATAGGTAAACACAGAGTATAAATTCAGCCAAGTGCGATTCATTTCACGTAAATATAATGTACAATGTTTCCCAAAAAGTAAGCACTATATGGGAAAAATTTTATTTTTAAATTTAGATGAAAATTGATTTTAGAGCAATGTTACAAATCTGTTACATCTGTCAAGATAATTTCTAGTTTATTTTGAATTGTTGTGACTGTGTCGTGAGTTTTCCAAAAAGTATAAAAAGGGTGTCACCTTCAGGGAGTGGCTCCCGTAGGAAACATTTTAGAACACATATCTATAGGAAGTTTTTTCTTATTTTGACTTAATCATTTCAACGTTTTTACGGTAGGTTCTATTGTGTTTTTTCAGTTTTTCTTCAATCTCGAATCACCATTTTTTTTTACTTTGAAAGTACAGTACAACCTCGATAATTCGAATATGCGTTGATCCGAACATCTGTTAATTCGAACAGTGGGTACTCGAAGTCATAACCCGACCAAACCTTGATTATCCGAACATCGTACTAAATGTGACGGGATGAATGCCGATGATTAGTGGCCCTCTCGCCGCCATTTTTAAATAAACATAAATACACGTGTATATATAATTCATGTATACAGTGTCCTTCATAAATTGAGCATCATAAAAAATATCAACGGTCTTTTGAAATTTAACCTTGAAATGATGGAAAATAACTTACTACTTTTTGCCTATTTTTAATGTCTAAAAAATTATTTTATAAAAAAAATTAAACACTGATTTTGAAAAAAACATTTTTTTTTAGTTTGATACATTTACCACTCCACTAGCTATTTACTACAAAATATCAATTACAATGCCTTTCTTAAGACAACCTTTCTTAACACAACCCTTCTAAATTATGTTGTGTTTAATGCAAAGTTGAAAGAAGTTGAGTTGACAGTGCTAAATTATCGACGATATTTTGGTTCATTGCCATTCAAGGATCAATTAAAACCACAACTGCAAAAATTTATTTAAAAAAAATTGTATTCTAAATACTCGACATGTTTTTCATTTTTTGATGCGAACTTTATGAAGGACCCTGTCTACTTTAATACAGTTTTTTTGTTTTTTCCGTGTTTTTTAAAAAATAAAAACAAAAAAAAAATAATTATTTTTTTTTTTTTTTTCAAACACCACCCCCCCATTTAATTTTTAAAAAAACAACCCCCCCCCCCCCCTTCAACTATTTTCAAGAAATTTTCGGGTTTTCCCCCCCCCCCCCCCCCCCCTTTTTTCCCTCTTTTTTAGTTTGTGGGGCCCCCCCCCCCACACATATATTTATATATTTTTCTTTTTTCCCCTTTTCTCCCTTTTCCCCTAAACCCCCCAAAAAAAAAAAAACCCCCCCCCCCCCCCCCCCCCCCCCAGAGAAAAAGAAAACCCCCCCCCCCCCCCCCCTTCTTTTTTTCTCCCCTCCGCCCCACCCCCCCCCCTTTTTTAAAAAAAAAACCAATCCTCGTTTGGTTTTTTTTATTCTTATAAAAAAATATAAATCCCAAAAAAAAAAAAAAAAAAACCTTTTTTTTTTTCCCCCCCCTTCCCCCGTTTTTTTTTTTTTTTTTTTTTTTTTTTTTGTCCACCCAAAAAAAGGGCTGGGGATTTTTTTTTTTTTTTTAAATATAATTCAATGTCCATGAATTATGCACTGAAATAACATTTTCTAACATTTTCTAATACACTCGAAACCCCCTTAAGTCGCCAAATCCGTGCATCATTACCTCGCTTAAGTCGCGAAATTTATCCTCTCTTGAGTCACGATCATAACCTCAACTTTTTTCGTGTTTTAGTTGCAAAAAGAAATATTTAGAGATATACCACAGCACTTGTTATAACGAAAAATGAGCCAACTGAACGAAAAATCAATGTACGTATACCCAGTTGTGCGTGACAAAGTTCAATTTTCCACTTGAATGAATATTTTAAAGTATAATATTTTTTAAAAGACACCTAACCTATTTTAAATCAATAAATGTATTACACAATCATTTTTTTCAATAAAAATTGTGCATATTCATGCGAGAATCCAATATCCAAACGTAGTTCTAAAACTTTTACGGGCGGCGACTTAAGCGGGACGGTTTCGTGAAATACTAGGGGGAAACGTGGTGAAATAAGAGAGGATGTGAATTAAGCGAAGGTGAAATAAGAGGGGTTCGAATGTAAACAATATTCACAAAAAATTTCAGAAAATGCTTGAAAATTATTGTTTTTTTTTTACTTGGAAAATATACGAAACAGTTAGTTCACAAGTACGATTTGCAATTATAAAACAGAGACATTGATTACTCAGTCAAAACATATTTGATAGTTGAGAATTAAAAACAAAAAAAACAGAGAACGTTAAATTGTGGGGTCCATCGATTTTAAACTTGATTATACCAACATATCGCTAGTCGTTTCTATTGTTTAAGGTATCAGAAAGTGCAGTTATTTTGTATGGTGATATACTTTACATAATCTTTATTTCTTATATTTTGTAAATAGTGAGCGTCATATCAGCATTAGTTTATCTACGTTATCTATTAGTATAAAACGATTTTATTCTCTTTTGAATGCTATATTTCTTTTGTCTGTCTACCATATTTCCCCGAACCATGTGTCATTCAGTAACAAATGGTTCCCTAAATAGCTGTTTTGTCAAGTCTACCATCACGTAAATTATCAACATAATTATTTCTCCGATCCACACTGGCATTTCCGCAATTTAAATATTAATGTGTAACTGAGGATCTGTTCGGCTAGTAAACATTCGTAAACACTATAAAAAATGTTGTACCGCTAAATGATTCAATTAATTTTATATTTTGAGCAAAGTAGTCGAAGGATTATCACGGCATGTAATTTAATCTCGTCTGTGAGATGATGGAGAATAAAACGATTTTTACAGATTTAAAGTCCTCATAAATTATAAGTTACAGGTACATACATAGCGCTTTTCATGTGAATTGTTCATAAAGTTTTTGAGTACCTACCTTACTGTTAAAACATTTTGCAAATTTGGGGTCTAATTTAAATTTAAAACGTATACAGTTCTAGATTGGTTTTTTTCCCCGATTTAATACCTTTACAGAAGTATACGTGAATTTTATTTGTAATATCTTCACTTGAATATAAAATATTGAAATATAAATCTATGGACAAAATACTTGTAGCAGTAGTAGTAGAAATTCAGTACCTCGTAGGTACTTTTAGTATTCTTTGACTTAAATTTAAATTATGACTCACCTATTTTTTAATTTGAAATTTAAAGGAGTAGATACCTTAGATAAATAGTAAATAAAAGTGGAGGATTTACATATCTACAGTTTTATGAAAACTCAAACTAGATCAAGTGTTAATTACATTAAACGTTTGTAAAGCAAACTTATAACTAAACTTATATCACAATCATGTGATTTTGATATGCAAATGGGATCCTGTAACCAAAAGGATTAGTGTTTTCAACAGAGAAAAGACTAAATCAAGTGGGTCTTTATTACTTTCAGATCCACGTAGTAGAGTAGAAGTATAATATTTTTATCTGAGACTATTTCTGCTTGATACTACCAGAAGAACATTTTTGAAAAAAATCTTTAATGACGTATAGGGGATATTCACGAGATGTTACCAACAAAATTAAGAGATTTACAAAATATGTAGGTCACTGGATTGGCCACTTTGGGGAACGCATACTCATATACCAAAACCACAATAACGAAATAAATCGTGACAAATCACGGACTACAAACTGTCAAATGTATTAGAAATCACGGCTAATCACGCACAGGCAGCATATCCTTCGACAATAGTTCATATATTGGTCATTGGTGGCGCAGAAATCTGTTTTTTTTTAAGGATAATACATACAATTTCTTATTTAAGATAATAAGTTCAATTATTTTTGGTATTAGTATAGCTTGTTATCGAAGCCGAATAAAAATAACATTTTCTTTAGAATAAAAATGTTTTGGCAATAAAAAAAATGTCCAATAATACTTATGAAGATACTATCAGCTTTAATTTTAAATTAATAACTCTGGCTTAAGAAATAAGTGCGCATCAACCGCATCCGCTGCCCACAAGGCGCCTGTCCTTCTGAGAATTTGCACATTATAACGAAAAAATTTGAAACATATCTACTACATACATTTGTGTGATAAACCCTACATAATGACAGTGTTGTTTTACAGGAAGGCAATGTGAGATCATGTAATTAAATATTTCACATACCCTCATATCTCCATACTCGATGGCCATAACGGAAATGTGTAACTACAAAAATATCTATTGAATCTGTGACATACAGGGTGGATCTTAACAGCTTAATTATTATATACAAAAAATTATTATATTAAATTCTAACAAAATTAAGTTCATTCAATTTGCACTCATAATATTGAAAAATCTTGTATACAGTCTGTATTGGTATCTCGGCTATTGTTAGAGATAGAAAGATGGTTAAATAGGGGAAACTTTGGAGGATTTTATTACCTATTTGACATTTTTCTCAACTTGGATTTATCTGTAATCGTTTTTAAGATAATTACAAAAACTTGGAAGGTGGACTTTTACCGGATATTTTATCGAGTACATTGTTAGGACACTTTTTAAGATGCTTTCGGGGACGTTATCAAAATATGTTTGTTTTCCTTTGTTTCTGAGTTAATGCCATTAACTTTGATTTTTTCTTACGGACGCCATATTGGATTTTTGTGTCGTTAAATAGTGCTCAAAATTTGCTCTAGTGTATCACAATGTTGAAAAAACATGTTTCCTCTTGTGAAATAAAAAAAAATATATATATTTTTTGAAGTAGGCAACGGTTAGCATGAATATAAAACATATATTTTTTTGAAGTAGGCAGTGATTTGCAAATTACAAACAAAAAAAGAGTCAACTATTGAAAAGCAAATTTTGAGTACTATTTAACCACAAAAAAATTCAATATGGCGCCCGTAAGAAATCAAAGTCAATGACATTAACTCAGAAACAAATGACAACAGACGTATTTTGATAACGTCAGCGAAAGCGTATTAAAAAAGTGTACAGCAAACAATATACTTGTTAAAATATTGATAAAGCAGTTTAAATTTTATAAAGCAATTAAAAATATATGGGGCATTTTCTAAAAGCACTCTCGGTTTTTTTTTCGAAAAAATGTCGAATTTGAAAAAAGTGCCGAATAGGTAATAAAACCCCCTAAAACGTTCTCTATTTAACTATATTTCTATCTCCAACAATAACCGAGATATCAATACATACATAATCAATTTGGGACAGACTGTCTTGGAATGGAATTAACTTATAATAACTCTATATACCAATAAATAAGTTGGAGTAGGTATTCTACAAACAACAATTTTTCTCAAAGCGTTTTTCGCACAAATAAGATGACATCAGAAAACGATTAAGTCTTAAGTTGTAACCTGCGTGTCTACCATATGTTAATAATTTCGTTTCAGTTCAGTGAACCATAATACTTGTCTGCTAATCGACCAAAACAATGTACTATCAGGTATGAAACTGTTATGCTTATTCATTTAATTACAACGTTACATTTACTATTTGTTACGTTTTTTATGAAATTTAAATTGTTATAGTGTACTCCAAAAGGCATACGTATTTCGGAACGCAGTACTTGTGGAAATTTGTATTTCCCATTTTGAGTGACACGTTCGATGTATTTAAATTTATCGTTTTAGTCAAAAACTCGCAACTTTAATCGTAAGACTAGAACTTCTTAAATTTTTATATTTCTAGAACTGATTTTTATAGTGTAAATCAATATCATGTTAACGTATTTAATAACTTTTTCTAATCAATGGGTGGGTCTAGAAATGGATTTAAAAATGTATTCCAAAAATGTATTACATACCTGTATTATGCAGGAAAGTTAATCTTTGGCAATTTAGCGAAAATAAATGGTGTTTATATTACCAGGCATATAAGAAATATGTAATAAAGTAAAATAATTACATTAAAATGTAAATACTGGCGTATATACATGCAAATACTGGCGTATATATATATAAAAGGTGAGTTTGTGAATATTCCCATCCCCCTTTTTTCGTTATTTGTAGAGCTACGAAACAAAATTTTGTAGGGGTAACCCATTTTTTCCGAAATTTCAGAATATGCTATCAGAAAAACAATTGAAACAAAAATGTAATAGCTGTTTAATTGATATATATTTTTTAATGAAGAACCCTGTATTTTATTAATTGGTCGAATCTTCCGCTTGCTTGTCTGATCACAAATGTATCGAAAATAATATCAGTGTCAGATACAATCCGATACAATTACAAATGTATCGAAAATAATATCAGTGAAACAGATGTTTTAGGGTTATTCATTATTTCTTTAACATATTTGTACATGATGATTATTAGTAGGTACTTAATGAATAATACATGCCAATTTTGCACATTTTTTTTTAAACAGAATAGAGCATAGGTAAATACAGTAAGATGTACCTAAAAGTGAGAATCTCTTTAAATGTTTTCTTTCATAGTTACTCTAAATAATCATTTGAATTATTGATTTTATTTAAAATAATATCTAATTATTTAAAAATATATGTTAAACTTTAATTCTCACGAATTTATCCTGCATGTACATATATGGTAAATATGTATATATTTATATATAATGTAAAAATACATTATATCATTCTTGTTTTTCTAAAAATATTCATGTTTAGGGGAGACCAAGGGGAGTTGAAACAGTTTTGACATTTTGCTTCGTACACAAAACTCTATAAAGACAAATCGTATGAGATTAATGACTGACACCAAGAAAATGTTAGTTTGAATTCTGTGGCGAAAAATCGATTTTGTTTGTCATTTTGTTTCAACTCGCCTTATACCGAGGTAAGTTGAAACAGAGGTCGAGGTGAGTTGAAACAGGTGATATTTGGATAGAATTAAGGGTTGTAAGTAGAAACGACTATATAATTTAAAGGTATTTATTAAAACAAAACGTTCAAAGTTGGAATTTAACCTTTTTAACAATATTTTATACTGAACCGAGTAAATCTTAATAGTTACTATAAATCTTAAACAAATCATCATTTCTTCTTATTAAATTCTGACCACGAACACTTAAAAAATAAGGTAGTATGATATGATTGAATGTCTTTATTTTTTTCCGCGGAAAGATGAACTTTGTGGGTTGATGATTCCCAAGGGCGTTTCCAGCTACAGCTGTAGTAACCAGCTCATAATCAACAATATAAAACATAAACGAGGTAAGATGAAACAGTATGTTTCAAATCCCCCCAGTAAGCAAAATCCTCTAATTTTTATTCAAATAAAAACCAAGAAGCAATACACAAAGAATGATCCGTACCAGTGCTGTGAATTGAATCATTGGTTAATGAACTTTCGAAATATATACATATGTATAACCCAAACCAAAATACAAACGCATTATCTAAATATAGGTGGGCTCAAAAAAACGTTTAAAACATATTTTACGATTTTTGAGACATGAGAACCAGAACGACACAACCACGCCCATTGAGTCAAGGACGTGAATTTAGAGGCAATTTTTTGATTTAGGCAAAATCAGTGCTGTTTCAAATCACCTCTGTTTGTCTGGGTCCCCCCTACTGTTTTTTTTTCAGTCGTCAGTAATATTATAACAGTTGTAATTATTCTGACATTAATGATTTAACAGAAATTAAACAAGTATTTTCATTTAAATACTATAAAAAGATATATTCATATTAACCGGCGTAATTTTGGTACACATAATGTAAGCGTTAGAATAGTGTTCTACAGATCTTCCCAACATTAAAAGAATTCTAGATGCAGCCTCCAGATTGCAGATTATTGCCACTTGATTGATAAGCATAAATTATGAAACGTTTGTTTACTGAAGCACACTAATATTACACACCTAATAAAGCAATCAAAAAGGTTTAAATAGCTCAGATATCAACAAAAATTAATGCGCTGGGGTAGATAACGCTTTTATTTAACTGTATTTACTTGCACTTAATAGAACAATGGCAGCATAAAATATTGTGGAGTATGTTACCTATTCACAGTTTTTGTGGTCGCCGCCGCCGCACTGGCAGAGTATTTAAACTTTTCAAGTTAAAAGTGTCATTCTATTTTTAGTTTATTTTTTAAGATAGGGAAAACATTCTTCATATTTTATATTTTTATAATTTTTGAAAAATTTTAAGATTTTTATAATTATAAAATCCTGATTTTTATATTTGCCACAGTTAATTAATTCACTACATTTTGAGTGTTTTCTTTATCTCAGACGCGCACTATTTTTTTTATTTTCAATTGAAACAATGGGCACAATGGATTCGTTATAATTGTTGATATGTAGATATTACCCTACGGGCTCTCCACAGTCTTAGACCTTAAAATACAAATTTCGACGGTCAGGTTACCACATACTGATTTTATGACTGGATTTAGCCCGTATCTGTAGTAATAGCCTTATAGTCCAGTGAGCTAAAATCATGTTGTATAGTATCGTAGGATTTAAATAAATTATTAGGTTGTGTAGTGTTGTTTAGGAAACTTCTGAATATACAAAATAACTCAAAAACGATAAAAGATAGGTATAGGGAAACTTGATGAAAACCTACCTAAAATAACGTGTAGAATCGAAATATGCATAATATTATTTGAAAAAACAATTCATAATATTATTTGAAAGACAGATAGGTAACTAATTTTAAAATACCTGTCGACAAGGACTTAACAAACTTACAGAAATATGTATTATGTATGTAAAGACGATGACACTATAATATTAGTTTATTTTATTTGCCTGTCACTGACAACTATTATAACTAAAACACTCGGTTAATATTTGTGTTATTATATTTCAACAAGTAATAAAAAGGCGAAAAAAAGTAAGCCCACATAAATGTCAAGTGATAAATTTTTCATTGAAACATTTGTGTCTTAAAAAACAATGACGGGTTGCCGTTTTATTTAAAAGGACTTATTCTGTTGTTCGGCATGTTTCTGATGAAGCAATACACGAATTGAAAAAGGTTATCCTAACTATTCCTATTTATTGGAAAATTCGGAAGCACATCAAGTTTTTGGTTAGTTAATAAATGTATTTTTAATCGTATAAAACATATTGTATAAATGAATTTTAAATGTAAGAATAACATTAGATATTCTGCAGCAGCAATTATGTATGATGATTTCAAATGTAAATATTCTAAAATATTGCAGTGGCCATGGGTATATAAAATTCTCCATAATATAAAACGGAAGTGTGTATTTTAATACCCGTGTAAATAGCCTCCGCCATATTTATAGAAGTATGCATAACATTTCGTGTTCCTAAAATTTATTGCCAACAGAAAAATAAGTTGTCTCTTTTTGGACGGAGTTTTAAATGATATATCAATATAAAATGCGGCTGCGAGACAATTATTTTGACGCTCTACCGGATTATTTTTTATATGCATTCACATAATTCGAAATTACCATTAAAGAGAAAATTACCATATAAATCGAAACCTATCACTTTTAATCAACAAATTAATGTCAGATAAATTTGTAATTTGAATAAAATAATTTATGTCGTGGCGCCGCGCGCCGTTCAAATTTGTCTGAATATTTTTATTTCACAATTATACATTAGTTTCTAAAAGAATAATTAGCTGATAATGAAAAAAATAACAATAATTAGGTACAATTTTGCTATTTATTTAAAACTACAGATATAGGTGACGTAATTGTGCTAAATTTTATCAAAATTGGTCAGAGGTTACCACTGAAAAATAATTCAATAAATTTTGTCATATCTTAGTTTTGACCACTATTTGATGATTTATAATTCACAAATGTTACATACGACTTATGTGGTTCCTATATATACGATAAAATAACGTAGATTCTTGAGTGGAACGTGCTCGTTTCATTCCAAAAATTCTATATTTTGCCCTTTAAACCATTTAACTAAACACAAAGACCAAAACGTAAATGTAAATAAAAATACTTTTAGTTTCTGTCAAAAAAGTGCGTTTTGATGCTCAATTCTGAAGAAGATTCACACAATTTGCGTTGGCACAAAATAAAATATGTATGTCATTCACAACAACACTGGTCTTGACACAATTTGTAGCTATGGGCGAATTATAGAAGAGAATATGACACGGAAGTTTATATTTTTCTACACAATATATTTGTGAGGAATGATTCTTCTTTTTTAAATATGTGCTTAATACTTTAAATCGTGTATCCAGTGGTGCTACACTTCTTGTACGACACTTTACTTATTGCACTTTTTTGATAAATGACATTTTCTAGATTCTGAGTTATTTTTTCCTTATGCGCACCAAGAAAATAAATGTTCAAATCTTTTCTCCGTACCACTCTACATGGGTCGAAGTTTTGTTTTAATTTCATTTCAATATATTTTTTAACAAGCCAAATAGTATAAACCCGTTTTTGAGTGTAAATCAGTCAATTTGGAACTACTGTTGCGGAAATTCCAAAATCCCACCTGTTTTCAGTATGCACTTAAGAAAAAAAAAACTGTAGTAGACCAAAATGTAAAATTAAGTTTAAATTATTCCAGATAACATTCAACTATCTTGATACAATTCCATGGCACACTTGACTCGTCTAACAGCATTTAAATTCGATATTTTACTCAACTATAGGATCGTCTAGAAACCTTGTATATTTTGTGTTAAAATTTCGTATATGGGAGTGTTGAGGAGTACTGATCGTTCATCTTGGGGGGGGGGGGGGGGGGTTACAGATACAAAAGATTAAAATTTTTATATTTCCTAAATGAAGGTATAAGAAATAGTATAAAGGAAATGTAATAAGACTATGAAAAATTACGAGAATAATTACGAGTTACAGACGGTTGTAAAAGTGTCATAAGTTGCAAGAATAGTGTCAATGTTTATTAATCGGTCGATGTTATGCGACAGCGACACGACATCTCAACTTCTAGTACTAACACGGATTGGATAACAATTATATTCGCCTAATGAAAATTGCAATTTATAATTTAGGATATAATGAAAATAAAATTAAGCTGATAGAGCTGAATTTATTTTGCTTTCAATAAAACCAAAACACAAATTTACAATCCTCTGGGGGGGGGGGGGGGGGGATTGTCCCCTGCCCCCCCCCTCGGTACGATTAATGGTATGGATTCAGATTTCAAATAAAAAAAATCGTTAAATGGTTATATTGAAATTTGGGTATCGTAGTAGGCCCCATGGTCGTAGAAAGCCCATGCCGGTATCTTAAAACGAGACCTAAAAGCGACAGTAGGGTCAGAAGAAGCAGTTTTCGATGCCCCTTAAAAAAATGTTATTCGATTGTCTTGAAAACTGAGGTTGTATATGGATTTGTACATAAATAAGACTGTAAATCATTCATGAATAAAAAAATATATTGTATAAAATTTATGAAGCAGTTATTTAATTATCTTCTCTGTAACTATGTAGATATTGTTGATTTTTAAAACTCGTCATTGCCAATACATTGGCTTAATAAGGTTATAATGTTGTGACACTTAATTTTGACGTTACTGTACCATGTTGTGTACACAAAGATTACAGGACCTCGCGCAATATTGTTTGTCGTCCCCTAAACTTTGATTACGAGATTGGTAAATGATGACGTAATTGACATGAACATGCTAGGCAAATATTGAAGGCTGCATTTATCAGCCAGCCTATAGAGGAATTATGTTTCATCAAAGTGCGGCAAAGATTTATAATATCTACAAAGAGAATAAACAAATTAGTGATAATGATATCTGTATATGTTAACAATAATTTTATTAATCCGATTATAAAAATATACAAAATTCATTAATTTAGGTAAATCGGAAATTAACAAGCGATGTGCGTTACTGTTGAGTAGATGATTCTGAATGCCCGCGTATTCTCCCAGTCGTACCAAATATTCTGCTGGGACCAGTTTTGGGGACTTGCACTCCAAACTTTCTAAACTTTAACAATAAAGAAAATATGCAGTTAATAGGAGTAATTCAAGAAGGGCAAAGAAGTTAGACGAATATAAAAAACATGTTTTTTTTTTTAATAAAAAAGTGTTTTTTTTTAATAAAAAAGAATTCTAATTATAAATCGCAGGCTATCAAGTGATTAGCAAACGTATTAGGGTGCATTTTCATGCAGTCGCTAGTCGCTCGTTTTCAGCGACAAAGGAGGTCACGTGGTACGATTTTGAATTTTCCGCCACTTTAAGAATTGTTGCGAAAAATTGTAGCGATTAGCGTCAAATTTAAGCGACAAATGGAACATGTGTATCGAAAGGTATATGTATACAATATTAATAGAGAAAATCATATCTAGTAAGTATGATTATCAAATGTGGATTTATCAGTGTCAAAAATTATCCGACAACCGCAAATTAATAGACTTCGACGAAATAGGGTTATAACCACTCTTTTTACTTAATCATATTGCTATTCATAATAAACAAAAGGGAGATAAATAGAAAAGATTTTGGGCCCATCCATTATATAAATTGCGACTAGAATATGAATTTTTTTGAAGCTGTGTTCCCCCGACACTTTCTTCATACTCTTTCGATTGTTCGAATTACGTTGATGCTGGTAGACCCCGGCAGAGAAAAGCTAAACAAAATTTAGCTTTATCGCTACAATTCTTAAAGTGGCGGAAAATTCAAAATCGTACCACGTGACCTCATTTGTCGCTGAAAACGAGCGACTAGCGCCTGCATGAAAATGCACCTTTAGTAGTTTTGTGACGAGTTTTTTTATATAAGAATCAAGGATATTAAAGTTTGGTGTCAAGTTCGTAGTCAAATTGAAATTGAATTGACACTACTTCTATCGTTATTTTTTCTTCTCCGAAATTTTCAGACACTTTTACTATATATTTTTTTTACTCCAACTATGTATCATGCATGTTGAAATTGTACTCCAGATTTACACAGCATTTCTGTTTACAATATAAAGCGGCGATCAAGTTTCGATGGAGCACAGGACAAACTAGTGCTTTATAACTATAATTTATGTTTATGACATAACATAACTGAGTTATAACACTGATTTGATACACGATGTTTTTGTGAAAGCCATCGCAAAAAAGGTACATAACATTGTCTCTAAAATTGTCTACTGTTTAGACTTAGAACACATAAGTACATCATTTTTTGACGTTATTAAGTTTCAATTTGCAATAAATAGTAGGTAGTCCAACCAGGTTACTAATTTTTCTGCTAGCTTATTGGACGTAATATTGTTATCAAAAATAGTAACTGATTAAATTTACTACAAGTACTAAATATGTGTCAAATATTTCTGATCACTTTCTAACTTTTTGTACACTTAGTTAAATTGAGAATAAAATTATTCAAAAAAATATCACACTAAAAAATTTGTAATTTATTAATAAAAAATTACTTTATTTCTTAATACAGGCACCTTTTGAAAACATAAGTTATATGCGGAATGTAAATGATAAAGTTTCTTACTTAAATGACGTAGTTGTAAATATTTTAGATGTATTGGCACTTCTTAAGACTATTGTAATGAAAGAACCAAAACCTGTTTGACTAACAGACAATTAAAAATTATGACTTAAGGGGGCGTCCATTAATTACGTGAGGCGTTTTTGGCGATTTTCGGAACCCCCCCCCCTGGTGAGATGTCGTGAGATTTGGCACAACCCCCTCCCCCATCCCTCAATCTCACGTGAGAATTTTCAAAACGTGTATTTCTAGTGTAAATGCGTTGGATTTATTCTAAAAAAAAAAAAAAAAACAATAATTCGCTTAATATTTTTATTTGACTAGTTAAGACTAGTATTTAACATTGTTTAGAAAGTAGACTAAAATCACAGTGAGAATGAAACAATAAAATACTTTGCGGCATTCGCAAAACCACGATAAATATTATCGTGTAAGTTTTGGCCATATTTTAGTGAAGGAACATGTTTTACTTGATTTAACCCAATTTTTTTCGCAATTTCACCCTGTTTTTTGCGGAAAAAAATTACGCGATATTCGCTGAAACCCCCCTCTCTCCCCAAAGTAAGATTAGATGTCATTCGGCTCGACCCCCTCCCCCTCCCCCTGAACGTCTCACGTAATTAATGGACACCGCCCTAAGACTTAGACTTATAAACAACTTCGAAATGAATGAAGCAATTAAAGCAAATAATAAATGGTATTTAGAATTTTGTGCCAAGGACAATGAGCCCAAATTATTGTGGAAGAGATTGAGTGATTTAAATATATATAATCGAACAGCAGTACATTATTATTATTTTTATTAATATTATTAACAGGTAAGAAGGGCACATATTTTACCAAATTTTATAAATACCCCAAATGAAATTAATAACCATTTTTAACAGTAATCATCAGATAAAAATTCAGCAGATCAAAATCTACTACAATTTTATAGTCAAAACAGAAAATTAAACTTTTTAGAACAGACGACCTGCATATTGACCTTTTTGCGAAACTCCCCCCTCCCCCCCTATTTTCCCCCCCCCCCCCTTCCCCCCCCCCCCCCCCCTCCCCCCCCCCCCTTTTCCCCCCCCCACCACCACCCCCCCCCCCCCTCCCCCCCCCCCTCATTTCCCCCCCCCCCCCCCCCCCCCCACAACCCCCCCCCCCCCCCCCCCACAACCACCCCCCCCCCCCCCCCCTTATCCCCCCCCCCCCCCCC
>JAPWTK010000164.1:715000-947883 GCA_029963805.1 Aromia moschata
CCCCCCCCCCCCCCCCCCCCCCCCCCCCCCCCCCCCCCCCCCCCCCCCCCCCCCCCCCCCCCCCCCCCCCCCCCCCCCCCCCCCCCCCCCCCCCCCCCCCCCCCCCCCCCCCCCCCCCCCCCCCCCCCCCCCCCCCCCCCCCCCCCCCCCCCCCCCCCCCCCCCCCCCCCCCCCCCCCCCCCCCCCCCCCCCCCCCCCCCCCCCCCCCCCCCCCCCCCCCCCCCCCCCCCCCCCCCCCCCCCCCCCCCCCCCCCCCCCCCCCCCCCCCCCCCCCCCCCCCCCCCCCCCCCCCCCCCCCCCCCCCCCCCCCCCCCCCCCCCCCCCCCCCCCCCCCCCCCCCCCCCCCCCCCCCCCCCCCCCCCCCCCCCCCCCCCCCCCCCCCCCCCCCCCCCCCCCCCCCCCCCCCCCCCCCCCCCCCCCCCCCCCCCCCCCCCCCCCCCCCCCCCCCCCCCCCCCCCCCCCCCCCCCCCCCCCCCCCCCCCCCCCCCCCCCCCCCCCCCCCCCCCCCCCCCCCCCCCCCCCCCCCCCCCCCCCCCCCCCCCCCCCCCCCCCCCCCCCCCCCCCCCCCCCCCCCCCCCCCCCCCCCCCCCCCCCCCCCCCCCCCCCCCCCCCCCCCCCCCCCCCCCCCCCCCCCCCCCCCCCCCCCCCCCCCCCCCCCCCCCCCCCCCCCCCCCCCCCCCCCCCCCCCCCCCCCCCCCCCCCCCCCCCCCCCCCCCCCCCCCCCCCCCCCCCCCCCCCCCCCCCCCCCCCCCCCCCCCCCCCCCCCCCCCCCCCCCCCCCCCCCCCCCCCCCCCCCCCCCCCCCCCCCCCCCCCCCCCCCCCCCCCCCCCCCCCCCCCCCCCCCCCCCCCCCCCCCCCCCCCCCCCCCCCCCCCCCCCCCCCCCCCCCCCCCCCCCCCCCCCCCCCCCCCCCCCCCCCCCCCCCCCCCCCCCCCCCCCCCCCCCCCCCCCCCCCCCCCCCCCCCCCCCCCCCCCCCCCCCCCCCCCCCCCCCCCCCCCCCCCCCCCCCCCCCCCCCCCCCCCCCCCCCCCCCCCCCCCCCCCCCCCCCCCCCCCCCCCCCCCCCCCCCCCCCCCCCCCCCCCCCCCCCCCCCCCCCCCCCCCCCCCCCCCCCCCCCCCCCCCCCCCCCCCCCCCCCCCCCCCCCCCCCCCCCCCCCCCCCCCCCCCCCCCCCCCCCCCCCCCCCCCCCCCCCCCCCCCCCCCCCCCCCCCCCCCCCCCCCCCCCCCCCCCCCCCCCCCCCCCCCCCCCCCCCCCCCCCCCCCCCCCCCCCCCCCCCCCCCCCCCCCCCCCCCCCCCCCCCCCCCCCCCCCCCCCCCCCCCCCCCCCCCCCCCCCCCCCCCCCCCCCCCCCCCCCCCCCCCCCCCCCCCCCCCCCCCCCCCCCCCCCCCCCCCCCCCCCCCCCCCCCCCCCCCCCCCCCCCCCCCCCCCCCCCCCCCCCCCCCCCCCCCCCCCCCCCCCCCCCCCCCCCCCCCCCCCCCCCCCCCCCCCCCCCCCCCCCCCCCCCCCCCCCCCCCCCCCCCCCCCCCCCCCCCCCCCCCCCCCCCCCCCCCCCCCCCCCCCCCCCCCCCCCCCCCCCCCCCCCCCCCCCCCCCCCCCCCCCCCCCCCCCCCCCCCCCCCCCCCCCCCCCCCCCCCCCCCCCCCCCCCCCCCCCCCCCCCCCCCCCCCCCCCCCCCCCCCCCCCCCCCCCCCCCCCCCCCCCCCCCCCCCCCCCCCCCCCCCCCCCCCCCCCCCCCCCCCCCCCCCCCCCCCCCCCCCCCCCCCCCCCCCCCCCCCCCCCCCCCCCCCCCCCCCCCCCCCCCCCCCCCCCCCCCCCCCCCCCCCCCCCCCCCCCCCCCCCCCCCCCCCCCCCCCCCCCCCCCCCCCCCCCCCCCCCCCCCCCCCCCCCCCCCCCCCCCCCCCCCCCCCCCCCCCCCCCCCCCCCCCCCCCCCCCCCCCCCCCCCCCCCCCCCCCCCCCCCCCCCCCCCCCCCCCCCCCCCCCCCCCCCCCCCCCCCCCCCCCCCCCCCCCCCCCCCCCCCCCCCCCCCCCCCCCCCCCCCCCCCCCCCCCCCCCCCCCCCCCCCCCCCCCCCCCCCCCCCCCCCCCCCCCCCCCCCCCCCCCCCCCCCCCCCCCCCCCCCCCCCCCCCCCCCCCCCCCCCCCCCCCCCCCCCCCCCCCCCCCCCCCCCCCCCCCCCCCCCCCCCCCCCCCCCCCCCCCCCCCCCCCCCCCCCCCCCCCCCCCCCCCCCCCCCCCCCCCCCCCCCCCCCCCCCCCCCCCCCCCCCCCCCCCCCCCCCCCCCCCCCCCCCCCCCCCCCCCCCCCCCCCCCCCCCCCCCCCCCCCCCCCCCCCCCCCCCCCCCCCCCCCCCCCCCCCCCCCCCCCCCCCCCCCCCCCCCCCCCCCCCCCCCCCCCCCCCCCCCCCCCCCCCCCCCCCCCCCCCCCCCCCCCCCCCCCCCCCCCCCCCCCCCCCCCCCCCCCCCCCCCCCCCCCCCCCCCCCCCCCCCCCCCCCCCCCCCCCCCCCCCCCCCCCCCCCCCCCCCCCCCCCCCCCCCCCCCCCCCCCCCCCCCCCCCCCCCCCCCCCCCCCCCCCCCCCCCCCCCCCCCCCCCCCCCCCCCCCCCCCCCCCCCCCCCCCCCCCCCCCCCCCCCCCCCCCCCCCCCCCCCCCCCCCCCCCCCCCCCCCCCCCCCCCCCCCCCCCCCCCCCCCCCCCCCCCCCCCCCCCCCCCCCCCCCCCCCCCCCCCCCCCCCCCCCCCCCCCCCC
This sequence comes from Aromia moschata, assembly GCA_029963805.1. Lineage (NCBI taxonomy): Eukaryota > Metazoa > Arthropoda > Insecta > Coleoptera > Cerambycidae > Aromia > Aromia moschata. The sequence goes on from JAPWTK010000164.1 coordinate 717,740, forward strand.
CCCCCCCCCCCCCCCCCCCCCCCCCCCCCCCCCCCCCCCCCCCCCCCCCCCCCCCCCCCCCCCCCCCCCCCCCCCCCCCCCCCCCCCCCCCCCCCCCCCCCCCCCCCCCCCCCCCCCCCCCCCCCCCCCCCCCCCCCCCCCCCCCCCCCCCCCCCCCCCCCCCCCCCCCCCCCCCCCCCCCCCCCCCCCCCCCCCCCCCCCCCCCCCCCCCCCCCCCCCCCCCCCCCCCCCCCCCCCCCCCCCCCCCCCCCCCCCCCCCCCCCCCCCCCCCCCCCCCCCCCCCCCCCCCCCCCCCCCCCCCCCCCCCCCCCCCCCCCCCCCCCCCCCCCCCCCCCCCCCCCCCCCCCCCCCCCCCCCCCCCCCCCCCCCCCCCCCCCCCCCCCCCCCCCCCCCCCCCCCCCCCCCCCCCCCCCCCCCCCCCCCCCCCCCCCCCCCCCCCCCCCCCCCCCCCCCCCCCCCCCCCCCCCCCCCCCCCCCCCCCCCCCCCCCCCCCCCCCCCCCCCCCCCCCCCCCCCCCCCCCCCCCCCCCCCCCCCCCCCCCCCCCCCCCCCCCCCCCCCCCCCCCCCCCCCCCCCCCCCCCCCCCCCCCCCCCCCCCCCCCCCCCCCCCCCCCCCCCCCCCCCCCCCCCCCCCCCCCCCCCCCCCCCCCCCCCCCCCCCCCCCCCCCCCCCCCCCCCCCCCCCCCCCCCCCCCCCCCCCCCCCCCCCCCCCCCCCCCCCCCCCCCCCCCCCCCCCCCCCCCCCCCCCCCCCCCCCCCCCCCCCCCCCCCCCCCCCCCCCCCCCCCCCCCCCCCCCCCCCCCCCCCCCCCCCCCCCCCCCCCGCCCCCCCCCCCCCCCCCCCCCCCCCCCCCCCCCCCCCCCCCCCCCCCCCCCCCCCCCCCCCCCCCCCCCCCCCCCCCCAAACCACAGAATTTGATACAATTAACCATATGATTTTTTTTATTTTGTGGTTTCAGGGAAAAATGAAGCAGAAGAATATATGGCAATGTCGAAGGAAGAGACCACACAGTTGTCGATGAAGATTTTTAAACATTTTGTTTTATTATGGATGAAGCTACTGGGAATGCTATGGGAGAAAACACACCTACATTTGTGGTACTACACCTACATGGTGGTGTAATAAATGCATTGCAACTCTATTTCTCGTCCATAAAATCCAGCTAGGTTGAATTCTTCCAAAGTGAACCCTGTTCTTCGTCTGTTACTGTGTTGGAAGATAGTTTATTGGATACAACAGTGTTAAGAAAGCTAAAAAATGGGATACAAGTTGTATATTTCAATAGAGTCGGGTAAGCTATGTATGTATAGGTACTCAGATTGGTGAACAAATATAGTACTCGCGTGAACATCGTGTGTTGTACTTGTGTTATAAAGTGCAATACTTTTATCCTGACTATATCAACTTACAGTGCATCAACAGGAGCTTTGACCTTGGCAGCAGTAGACGAAACATGAAATTGTGGTTATTTCTTTTGTAGCTGCAAGCCGTGAACACTTCGAGAAGTACAGTCTCTTATTGTTTGTTTGTGGATATCTCATATACTAGGTGTGAAATGAATTTTAAACTTGAAATGTGAAGATGCGCAATTCAGGGGCAAAGCTATTCTTGCTGTACTGTCAATACATACATATGTGCATATATTTACCCATTGTGTAAAACAGCTTAGCAAAATGATTACTATATCTGTTCGTTGGGCCGAGTATATCAATTGTTTTACGTATACCACCCTGTTCTCACTGCTTATGATAATTAGTTCCATTTTAAGTTACCTAGTATACAACATTTTACACACGGCCACGTCACATCTCCTAATAAGCGCTGGTTGTCTGTAATTAAATCATTTATAAACATCTTCACGTATGTGTTAACCGTAAAATGATTACACTTTGCGCGGATTTCCATAAACGGCGAGTTTAATTGGCAGAAAAAGTCTTAAGCAGGTCATTTTTTACGCATCGAGATTCTATGGCCGTGGCCTTTTCATGCTGCAGGACGGTATTCATCAAAGAATTTAATAAGGTGTCTAATTAATATTTCGTAAAGCCGAGGTGTTAATGTTCTCTATAGTATTTTGCTCGGTAAACAAGTTAGATCAGTTATTAGTTATTACTTATACATACCTAGGTCGCACAGTGTTTAGGTAATTTTGTCAATTTGAAGTGGAAATACATAGGACTGTTAAAATAAACAAAGAAGTTCCTATAAACATGGGTTTACATTTCATCCATTTTAGAGATGTGGATAGTCGAAGTCAAAGGTTGTTTAAATTTTAATATTCATTTAAACAAGTAATTAAAACCAGAAACACTGAAAACACACTAAACAATCATTAATTGTAAAAATTAATTAGCTTCACAAGTACTCGACATGCTTACCACGAACAGCAACACAATAGCCATGGGTAGCTACAAATTTACTTACAGCCCGTTACCCATAGTAAGGGTTTAAGTTAAGAATTTCACAAATTTATAGTAACTACCCTGTGCGAATTTAACAACCAATATCTTCAAAATGATTGAGAATTGGACGCATGTTTATTGGAAGTTTTTTTCTTCTCTTTGTCCAAGGAATCTCTGTCCAAAGTTCTCGAACTTCGTCGGACGCCTTGTATAGTTACCATATTTGTTTAGTATTAATAAAAAACTCACTTTTCTCAGTTACTATAGACCTCTTAATACTGAAACGTAAAGCAAGGTATCTCAAAGTTGACCAAAATTGTCTTTTTTTCCACCTAAGAAATGTAGTTACTAGTTAAAATGTATCTCCACTTTTAAAATAGTAGAAAACAAATGAAATGCGACACTAAACTCGCATGTGCAAGGAGAATTTTTGAAAATTGTTAATCCTGAGTTACACAGTTTTTTTAAATAAAGCAACCTCGACTACTGTTAAAAAATAACTTTTGACCAAAAATCATTGTTACTTGATTGTTGTTTTCTTAGGAAAACGAAGAACTACTGAGGAAAATGTACTGGAAGAACAGAATCACAATAACAAAATGATAGAGCAAAAATTTCTTGCCACAGTTGATCAAAAAGTTCAAAACCTTTTTTTTAACGCGTTCATCATCATATTGCCTTGATGAAGGCACTTCAATTATGTACTTGACTTACTATTGACCTACACATGGTGTCCAGTGATGGATTTTTATGAAGATCTCGAGGTTAACAGCTTTGGAACACCCTTCCTGTAGTTATGACCTCATACCAAATCACTTTGGTTTGTTTCCTCATGTCAAAAATCAATTAATGGGCCACAATGCTCTGTCAACAATTGCTGACGATGGTAACTCATGACAGTTGAAGTCGGTGGCATCTCACAACCCTTTAGAACATGTAAGGGTTTTGTCGATTAAAAAAATGAATATTCTAAAATGGTTAAAAACACGTATGAAAAAAAAGACCAAAATGGTCTTAAAAAACATTGCTTAAAGATATCACAAAGCGACATGATGAATTTTAAGCGTAAAAAAAGATGGCAACAATCAATTAATAATCAGATAATTACATATTACATATTACAATATACATGTTTAATATAACGATACATCTTAAAAACTTCTCATAACAAAAAACTTGCTTTTGGATGTTTGACAATCCTTTCTGTAATGTTATATTAATATGTATATTTTGAATATCACTCAGTTTTACATTATTTGAAGTTAAACATAAGACAACAATTTAGATTCGAATCTAGATATGCAGGCAGTTAAAAACTACATTTATATTACATTAATTCTATATTTATATATACTACTTCAACTGATTAATAATTTTGAAAGTGGCAATAAAAAGTACCACTTAAAATCAACAACTGCTTTAATTGACCTAAAGCTGTTTCATACTCCTACAAATTGATTATAGTAAAAATAAAAGCAAAGAAAATATGCATTTAAAGAATATAAAATACTCGTATTATTCATCGAAGATAAGTGGAACAAAGCGATCCAGTTTTAAATAATCACTACTTAAAAATTGGTAAGAAAAGCCATTATGAGAAATTGTATCTAATTCATTTTAGTAAGATGGAACGCACACTTTATGTAATATGTGTTGGTTATTCTAATATTTTATTCTTATTAGGACTTAAGTCATCGAAAAACGCTCACTTCAAGGAACACAGGAACACACTTCACGGATACTAAAATTAGGGTGGAAAAAATCTGATGAGTAATTTACCCCGGGCTTTTTGGAATGTCTATTAAAACAATTCTTACATACATATATACATACATCCTCTATTTAGTGTTTAGACTGGAGATTTGGGACTTATTACATTTAGTCAGATATATGAAGAAGTGAACAGATACTTGATGAGACTTCAGGCTTTTGCACAGAATGTTTCACATTCGGTATATTAAAACATGAGTAAGCGACTTTATTCACTTCTCCATATCTGTATGTATGTACATGTACATATAGTTGCAGGTATAATTATGTAATAAGTATTCTGAACCCGTTAGTAGGCCCTATTTACCTAAATAGACTAGGCAAAACTGCGCGTCTATAACAATTATATTTTTTTAAAAAAAAAAAAAAATTTTTTTTGTTTTTTTCCACAATGCGTTCTACCAGATGCGTAAAAAAACAATACTCAATGCGCAATTAATAAAATCCTCATCTCATGAATAAAAACAGCGCGTTGGAGTTAGGTCATCGCCAACCACGTGTTTGGACTAAGATTCCTCGTGAACGACCAAATTCGTGGTTCACGGCAGGTCAAACGGTTACGGCATTGTGGTCGCATAAAGCCCCCCAATCAAGTCAATTTCCTGAGTTGTGACAATGCGTCCCGGAGCGACCCAACAATCCTATAACTACCTATTAGCACGAATAAAACGTTCCCAATTTAAATCTGTTTGACTAGATGTCATTTATTAAATCAAATCAAATCAAGGCATTGTGTCACTGGTGCGAGCCAGTGGTACGATCGGGATTTTATGTCGCTCCATTGGTGGACAATTCAACTGATTAGCTGTCATGAGAGATATTGCCGTGAGAAAATACGAATTAGTGGTTTATATGTAGTTCATTCATGATCAAGCGGATGGTCAGTTGCGGGAATATCATTTATCCTGCAGATTGGTTGCTATTGATTAAAATTTTTTTATGCGTAAATTTAGTGATTGCGTCATACCTTAACTATTAAAACTTGGCGAATTTTGAGGAATTATTCATAAAAGCTTGTAATAAAATTGTAATTAATATATATATATACATATATATAGGGTGTTTCTAAAATAGGTGTCAAAATATTGGCGACGTATAGAATAAGCAAAATAATGTGTAACCTTATTTTTTTTTTCGTAAAGTGTTTCCTAAGAGAGTTATACCCCATCAGAAGTGTGCCCCTGAAGATCGTTTTTCCTAAATATCTTGAAAACTACTACGAAATTTAGTATTCACAGACATAAAATTACGAAATTACTATTCATATAAAAGTTTTGGTGCTTTATAATATGGAATCATAAATATTTGGAAATACAAGTTGTTTGAATAGTTTGGGTGAATTTGACTCGAAATTTTTATGAGTCATTTTTTTTCTGTTTCCAACAAGGTATTGATGCTTTAGATATTTTCGCAATAAATAGTATTCCTGTCGAACACCACACACTGTTTTCGAGTAAATTAAACTTGTGATTTCCATACATTGCTCTAAAATGTATGCAATTAATAGACTTCTATAATGAAAACAAAATTTTTGATTCGGTTGTGGCATACAACTGAATTTTGAATATTTTTTTCACCGATACTATTGATACTAAAATATTAATATATCACATACCTAGGTGTGATGTATTAATATTTTAGTATCAATAGCGGTTTCCCTCCTCGGGAAAAAGTGTTATCAGGGGCACACTTCGGATGGAGTGTTTTAGTACTCCCTTACGAAGCATTTTATAAAAAAAAAATATGAAGGTTTTCGACATTATATCGCTTGTTCTACATGTTGCCTATAATTTATTTAATAACTCATTTTAGAAACAGCTTGTACAGTTTGGGATTTTGTTCTGCGAGATCAGTGGCGCAGGTAAAGGACTGAAATATGCATTTTTTCACAGCAAAATGCAAGAAATTTCATTCGTTTGTCATGCAAGAAATTGCATAGTGTATGTAAATCCACAAATATAGCGGAACGAAGTTACTGCATCAAATTGCAAGCACAAATTGCATAAGTGAAAAATCGTTTTAAGGCTTTTGCTCTTCTCAAATTTTGCTTTTCTCGAATTTTTATAAATAAAATTAAGAGAAAAAAAGAAAAAGAAAAGGAAGATGGTTAAAGACCTGTATGAATTATTCATAAATTAAAGGGTAGACTGCAAATGTATGATGCTTTATTGAAGTAAGTATAACAAAAACAAAATATATAAGTATCGGGTAGATTAAAGTAAATGGGGTTATTTTAAGTTAAATACTTTTTAAGTTAAATATTTTAAGGTAAATTACAATTAATAATTTGCAACTTATAAACAATAAAAATTGATTTTACATATTTTAAACTAACTGTATCAAATCGTATGGTTCTCCTTGTAAGTGGGAGCGACAAATTTCGTGGTCTTATATCGACTTATGTCTCATATCGTTGACATTATGTTCTAGGTCTAGACTGGTTACATAAATTAGATCCAAACAAACTAATTTCTAATGGATGGATAATAACAAAAATGAAGCCGTGCCTGATTTTCATAATTAATGTTTTTTCATTAATGTTCAATATTGTAACACCTATAATTTGCATTTGATAATATTTTGACGGTAAAACTTAATGACATCATTAAATTTTAACTTATTAATACAAAACTTTTATATAAATAAAAAAAAAACAAATCAATAATTTTAAATATTCTAAGCGTGGTGTTGACATCTTTCGAATAGAAGGATGCTGATACTGTCTCTTTGCTGTAGTGCTGTTTATCTAAAATAAATTTATAAAAAAACATTCCAAAATTAAATAAAAGGTGTTTTATCTAGTTGTACCTTATACATACATATATCATTAAATCATTAGAATCCGGAGCATTTACCTATTCTTAGTTAGTTTAATTACCGATGATTTGTAAATTAAATAAACAAAAAACATCTTTGACATTATATTAAATAAAAATGAGTACATACACATAAAAGAACATACCTGTGAATTTTTTTTTTTTTTTTTTATCTGTAATGTAATGTATACCTGTAAAATGGTAATTTGAATTTTTATTTCATCCCAACATTTCGTCTGTGAGATTTTACAAGTCGTATCTTTACGCAAAATAAGAATTTTGCAAAAATCACAAGTATAAAAAATTGTATTTACTTGGTAATTATGAAAAAAAAATATTTAGCAAATATTTTGTACGCTATTTCCAAGATCTGCTCGGAGGCAGCCATTTTTGAAAAAAAAAATTCGCAAGTTTTCCCTGAAGATTTTTGTCCATTATAGTCTTCTACTTTAGGTCTAGTAATCACCCCCTAAAGTGTGGTGTAGGTCCCATGCCTCCTTATTGAAATACGAGCATGTCAAATTCCACCGGCCGCCACTGGAACATTCATCTGGAAAATGGAAAAGGAAAAAAAAAACTGACTTGCTATCGACAAAGTGGTTATCGACATGTCAAACTACAAATGTATGCTTTTAGAAAAAATAAGACAGTATCCATACTTACCAAAAGCGCATGAAAGATGCGTTTGTTTATTACTTATTGGCATTGCACATACTTACAATATATACTTCTCAAATACTATTAAAATTAATATAATTTACTCAAATTGCCGGACATATACTTTGGTGCTCCAGTTTTTACTTATCAAACTTTTTTATTTGGGATTTATATATAATCGGTGAAAATGTTTAAATAATTTTATTGTTCTTAGACTTAAAATATTTTTAAATGTTATGTTTACTAAAACTGTTTACATTTTTTAAACATGATATAATTCTTGAATGTCTTAAAAAATGAATCTGAAATTCGGCACCCATTCGGCAGTTGATCTTAGTATACCATAATGGTATACTAAGATCAACTGCTGTTAAGATTAGGATTATGTCGGTTAAAAGATTTGAAATTAAATATGTAAGTGTGCAAATTTTCGATTTTCGTACAAATAACTTCTGAAGTTATAAGATATGTATATGGATCATGAAAAAATTTGAAGCACATAAGATAGTTCAATCAGTCGTATTGGGGTTTATGACATGTAATTTTGATGATATTCATAATTTGGTGTTTAAGCAACGAACGAAGTCGTAAATACTTTTTACTATTTTCGCCACCTCTCCTTTGGAATATAAATAACACTGAAAGTGTTGAATAACATTTCACGGGTAGCACGGGTAGCCGAGTGGGTTAAAGCACCGTCTTTCCAGTCGCGATACCTCTGTGCGCGTTGTTCGAGTCCCAGCCGGGGTAGCGATTTTTAATTGTCTCGCTTTCTCCGCCGGGGCTTGATATGCAACCACTAATACACTAGTGTATAGGTGTGGATGCATAGATGCCAATCCAACCGCACATGCCCTAGATTTGGTAATGTTTCTGGGTTTCCTCAGAACTGTAAAGCAAATGCGTTACCGAAATAATCTTAAGTCGCTCCCAGTGCGCCATGGCAAATAAGAATAATAGCCACTCCTTCCCGCACAGGTCCCTGAGAGGACCTAAGGGGTTACTCTTCGGAGTAATTTAATTATAGTGAGTATTATTATTATTATATTATTTAGATGCGAGTAAAATCATGCATACCTATATGAAACTGTAAATTATGAATTATATTTTTTATATCTTAACAGATTTGGGAAGGGGCATATATATCTTAAAATGATACATTTTAAGGGTTTTTGAGTTAGACAAATTAAAATTCTTTAGGATTTTTTCTATAAAAGAACAGTCTGTCGTGTAAAAAGTCTTGCAATTGTGTTTGTGGTCTTTTATCGACATACGTAATTTCCAGATATTCCAATTCACTTCGTTAAGACTATGAGACTTACGCGCTGCCTACTGCGCTACCGAGACTGTCGATTTATCCAGTTTTAAGTATGTTCATATATGTTAACATCAGTAACATCACACTTCACGATTTCAGCTATCAGATATTTCCCACCTCTACTGTTATAATTGAAAGTAAACTTATTGCAGAAAATTGAAAACAGCTAATTGAAGTTTATAAACCGAGGTGAAGCTTATTAACCATTCACTCGATTGTGGAAATATGAGATAGCTAGCTACAGGTGAAAACATTTTCGTCCTAAGAATTCCATTTCACTGAAGTATTATTTTACATTACCATCCGACCATGTTTTAATTTAAAGGAATGTTCCAGAAGGCAAGACCCCGCCTTACATATCCATTCGTACGACGCTGGTGTGAGGTCATCACCGAGATTTATTCGGGAGTTAATAACCACTTGGGGTCATTGAGACTGTGTATAAATCTCCGCGCGATGCTAACCTTTGGCGTTCCAACAAGGTCGCGCTGGCTACGCTGTCATTTATATAGCTAGACGAGTCATCTCCCAACTCGGCTTTTATCAAACTGCGCGTCAATGAAGTAAATTTCTTTGATACATTTTTACATACTGTATTATCCATTGTCCATACCTGACAGAAATTACAATCATTTTTTATTCGTTGTTTTTTTATAACCCAGCTTTAAGCTACAGCGATATGAAACACAGAGGGAATACTGTTAAGTACATATTTGCCAATGTCTTTTAAAAGAGCTGAACAATACACGTATACAATACAATAATATAACTAGGATTCCGAACGTGTGCTGTAACGCAGGGCCGGACTCGTAATCCGTCATGTTATTAACGGAAAATAACATATGAGAGATCCAAAAGACAGGAGTAACATGTGTTAATAATGTATGCACATTATGTATGTACATATTGCTTGTGTCATTCAGATACACCGACTGTCGTCATTGCTTGACCGTACGTTGCCACGACCAGTAGTGTTTCTGCATTTATTCTCGTTAAACGTGAGCGATTTTACCTGTATGTATATATGGTTGTAGAGGGAAAAATGATCATCGTTCCACATATACTGAAATTAAAGTTGCAAATTCAAAATAGTTCACATGGACACAGGACGACACACTACGCATATTATTTTCACGAATTTCGCACAGTTGTTCGTTGTCACTAACATCAGTACATTATTTTTTACATCTGCATAGGACAATGCACGTGTTAATACTATTTCTATACTTTTAGCTATTGTTTGCAAAACGCGTTTACTAGCTATTAATATCGGGGGCGAAATATCTGAAACGCCTAAAATTCATATCAGAACATTAACGACCTTATTACCTTATAATGAACTTAAAGACACTTACAAGCAACTCTAGTAAGTTACAAGAAACTTACACGAAATATACACGTTTCTAAAAAAATAAGTTATCTATCGTTTATATTTAATTTTAATGTGTTTAAGATTAGAAAACATGCCACTTCACTTTCTTCAGAACTTCTTATTAAGATTACGATGGCCCACTTCTCTCAAAATGTGAGTAGTAAAAATAAAGTAATATTGTATGAATTCTAAAATTATTACACTTTTCATTCACTCGATCATATTGTACTAGAGCAACGGGTTAATCTCAAGTTTCTTGTTAATCTGGGGAAAACTTTACAGAAGCTATTGCAATGTTAATTGAAGTGTACGGGAATGAATGTTTATCCCGCACACAAGTTTTTGAATGGTTTAAATGGTTTAAAGAGGGACGTGAAACGACCGAAGAAAATCCGCGCCCCGGGCGGCCCTAACATCAAAAACGGACGAAATCATTTAAAAAATTGGAAAATTAATCTGCGAAGATCGTTGTCCAAACATCCGAGGGCTTTCTGAAATAAGAATCGACAAAGAATGTGTTCGCTAGATTTTGCATGAATCGTTCAACATTCACAAAGTTGCGCACAATGGTGCCAAAACTCACGAGCAAAAGGAATCAATAATGAACATTTGCGCTGATATTCTAAACAACATTGACACTGATCCAGGTTTGTTAGGCACGGTGATTACTTGTGGTAAAGCGTGGTTTTTTACTTACGACCACGAAACAAAGCGCCAATCCATGCAACGGAAGAGCCCGAACTCGCCAAGGCAAAAGAAGCCAGGATGAGCAAATCCAAATTCAAAGCGATGATGATCGTCTTTTTTGACATTCGAGGTACTGTTTACGTTCACTGGGCCCCTGAGGGTCAGACGGTCAATCAACATTATCACATCGAAGTTCTGACGGCCCTTCGTGAGCGTGTGAGAAGACGAAGACCCGATTTGTGGAAGACCAAATCATGGAAGATTCACCAAGACAATGCACCAGCCCATTCTGATTTGTCTGTGAAGGCGTTTTTTTTGCAAAATACGGCGTTACTGTGTTGGAACTCTACCATACTCACCCGATATTGCCCCCTGTAACTTTTTTTTATTTCCCTAGATCAAATCGGCGCTGAAAGGGACAAGATTTGAAAGTGTGGAAGCAGTTAAAGCAAAAGCGACGGATGTTCTGAATCAGCTGACAGAAACGGACTTCCAGCACTGCTTTCAACAATGGAAAAGTCGTATGGAGCGGTGTAGAGATCGCCAAGGGGAGTACATTGAAGACGAAAAAGTTGCTACTTTAATTGGTAACAAATAAATATGTTATGACAGCAGTTCGGTTATTTAATACCCACACCTTGTATGTGGGTATTTCAAGTAATACAATCAGATGTTTGTATAGATCAGTGGCGGCCGGTGGAAGTTGACATGCTCGTATTTCCGTAAGGAGACATGGGACCCACACCATATTTTTGGGGGTGGTTACTAGACCTAAGTAAAAGGCTATAATGGTAAAAAACCTTCAGGGAAAACTTCTGGATTTTTTTCCCAAAACTGGCTGCCTCCGGTCCAAAAAAATTCACAAGTTCTCCTTAAAGATTTTTTACCATTATAGCCTTAGGTCTATTAACCACCCCTAAATTATGGTGTGGGTCTCCCCTCCTTACGGAAATACGAGCATGTCAATTCCACCGGCCACCACTGGTATAGATATAGCTCATTAAAGACCCTAAAACAGAATATACTGCAGTGAAAAGTGGGACAAATACATAGTGCGTGTCAGCGAGCACATACCAGTAATAGGAAGATATGTTACAGTGTTACGTCCATATTTGAATATTTTTTTACAAATAATTTCACACCTTGCAGTGGTAAGACATTAGGGTTTCTGTAGGCGTCCTCATTAAATACAGTGACTTGTTACTTTCTGGCATACACTTCTTTTTTTATATTCAAATTTTGACACCCATGGCCGTCTGACTAAGAGCGCCAGAGTGAATAATCAAAATGACTATTTTTTTTGGCTAAATATAGACTTCAGGATTTGTAATACATGTGTAGAGTAAGTTGATGTCTCTCTTGTCTAAATTTGCTTAATGTTAATCAGACGTATTTTTGATATACAACTTAGACAAGTATTGTATTGCTCACCTCAAAAATTATTTTGAGGCTGAGACTTACACAATTTCTACGGAAGTTATATATTCTACTTTACATCAACGTGTGGTTTTGAAAATCATTGAGATGAATATAGTAAAATACAAAACTATGTAAATTCAATTAACTCTTCTATAACGGAAATTAATTTGTACCGTGTTATATGAAAACCGCGATGTACAAAACTCAGAAATAAATATAAACCATATTAACTTGTTCCGCCGTATATTATGGAATCGCTTGAAGTGAATCTCAGATATATGTATGTGTACCTATACATATACAGGGTTGGAAAGTCCAATATTTCAAAGCCGAGCATTAAAAGATAGAAAAGAATAAACTCTTCGAGTAAAGGGAACTGACAGAGAAATATTATATCCATAGTTGCCAGACTGATATGTCATTTTAAAACTTTTATGAACGTTATTCTCTGTCTTTCGTGATAGGGTAGCAATAAAATATGTAGGCGGGACGCCCCGCCCATAAATTATAACGCGCACGTGTGAATTGAATTATTATATCGTTATTGATCTACGGAAAATAAACACTTGAGTATTCCTGTGCGTACGCACTACGCAGTATCCCGATAAGTTAAATGTTTGGGTTGGTATTTTAGGCGATTCCATCGTTGGACCATTTTTTATAAACTGTTCCTTAAATGCCAACAAATATTTAACAAATAAAACAAACTGTTTACGGACATGAACATGAAATACTACGAAATTTAAATGATTTACGGGCTACAATTCTACAAGTCCTAAATAATATTTCCCCTGAAGTTCTAGAAGTTAGAACGCGTAAGAACTGAGTTATACGATAGACTAGGTTTTTGCGAGGCACAAAGGGGCGACATTTTTGAACCACTTATTCAATGGGCATTTTTTCTTTCTGTCGTCTTGACTGGTTAGTTAAGGAATACAAAAATTTGAAAATAAATACAATTATGTTCGTATACTTCTTTTAAGTGTATGGGATCATTGTAAAAGTCACAATTACGTAAGAATTTGGTTTCATACAGCTAAGTCGATGTACACATCCATAGCTGCGTAAAAGTACTGAGTACTGAGTTCCATTCAAATTCGGCGATAGGCGTGTAGGTAATACCCCACTCCAATTTATATTACGGCGCATGTCTCATACGTTTCTAATACGTGCACAAGCGTGAAACAATGTGGTATCTAACTGTATTTGTCTGATCTTACTGGTGTATTTTAACTTATTCTCTTCTACACGTAAAGGTGCAATTTTCTAGGGTGTATATACTTATAGGTTGTTCGGATATTGAGTGATCGACGTAATGCCAGACAATCCTCGACCAAAAGAAAATATTTAGGCCAACTTGCATATAGCCAAAATTGGTTCGTTAACCATCTAGAGGCCCTCCAAATTCCAGGAAAATTTTAGTTTTTCTTTAAGCGCCTTGTAAATTATGTACGTGTGTATTTCTTGCCCGTGCATACGTTCACCACTAACCGTGTTTGATAACACACGCTGGATTCGCTCCCTGTGCAGGAGCGAGGGAAGTCCTTTGCGATAATTTTTATTCGTTGTAAATCCGCACGCCACATGTACACGGCACTAATTATCCAACTCTAATAATAACTCGATTTTAGTGAAAGCTACATGGTTATTATTAAAGTGAAAACATGGTGGCGTTCGGCAAGGCTACTTTTGATGTTAAATATTGAGTTTTACTAAGTTATTGTTGTGTATTTTTAGATATTTTGGTATTTTAGACCCTTATATTTACCAACACTCTCATAGGCCTAGACTGGTATATTTTTTTGGCCAAAAACAGTCACTTCCATTTTGTTGGACATTGGGTCGCTATGCCTACAAAAAATAGTAACTGATATTTTTTTTCTGTGGCAATATTTGATATCAAACAATATCTACGACCTGGGGAGGATGACGATAAGTTACTGGAATGCTTGGAGGATGAAAATGCATTCTATCAACCTGAGCCAGATGAAGAAGAACCGACCGAAGAAGATTCAGACGATGAGCCACTGAGTACAATTAAACAGAAACTCGTTGATCAAAAAAAGTCTGCTGCAAACGATAAGCACATAAGACGTGGAAGACAGAGAAGAGAAGATGGGCACATTTGCTCCACTAAATTTCGAATTTATTTCGAATTTCGAAGAGCCTCAAACTCTCCGTCTGTTGAGAACAAACGAAAATTCGAGCATTGTCCTGTAATTGCATCTGATCTAAAAAAGTTCCGTGCGATGTAAAAATCCTGGTTGCAAGCTCAAAATTAAGTTTTTTTTGTGAGTCTTGCAATATATTTTTGTGTTTAACTGGAACGAACAATTGTTTTAGAGATTATCACAGGCGAAATTTGTCATAAGTTAGACCTAATGTCCAACTAAGTGAACAACTTTTTTTTGTACTTATCTAAAAAATAAAAATATTTAAAAATTATATATGTTTTCCTATTGCCTTAACGAGTATATTTGCCATATTTTATATAAAAAAAAATAGTATTTGCATGCTCGGGACTCAGGAGGATATAATACTTCAATAATTATTAAAGTTGCAACTAAAAAAGAATAACTCAAATATGACGCGTGTCATTTAATATAACCAAGTTTGTATTTCCTTCCGGTATACCCGGAAGTGACAGAAATTTGCCATTATTCTCGATAGTTACAGTATCGCTGAGAACTCCACAAACTCTTAGCTTCACATTATTTATAGTTCTCCCAAAACGATTAATAGGCAACTGAGTGTGAGACACCCTGTAAATATTACATTTTAACCTGATTTTATAATGGATTTTATGATGCTCCAATGATAAAATGGTCAAGAATGACCTATTGCTGGTGATTAAAGAAAATTCAGTTAAGGCTATTATAGTTTTCCGGTATTTTTGGAATTGATTAAATACCAACGCTTGATTTAAAATTTTAGTTTATAAAAAAGAGCAAGGTTAACTATTTTAGGAAGGTGGTTTATCTTGTTTACGATAAAAAAGCAAATATGACATAAGTTCAATTTCACATCACTAAATCTTTTAATTCGGTGTGAAACAAGGAAATTGGGAACGAGATAACGATTTTTTTGCGTTTCCTTCGGCAGATGCTAAAGGAAGCAATCTTAAATACATATAATAAAAAATGCTGTTTAAACAAAGTACAAAACAGATCTACGTAGATGTAATTAATTCACATGGTAATATTGGATTGCTTTGGTGGTGTAACTCTGTATGTACATCTTTTTGCTGTTCCTACTTACTATATTAATCGTTTATTATTAATTTGTTTCATAACCATAACCATTAGTTAAATTCGTAATTATTTGAATCCATAACTGTTTTTGGCCAGAAGATGATTACTATAATTATCAAAAATTTGCATATTGCTGAGTACATTGCAGGTTCTTACCGAATGTTTCTATGCCTGCCTCTTATTCGTCGACGGCTTTGGAAAGATCGGCTTTAGAAGTTAATTAAAATTGTTACTTTTTCTTATTTCGGTTCAATTTTGGTTAAAGTATATCGTAACGATAATTCTGTGGAAAAGGGGGAAAAATCCAGTTGTTTGTCAAATTGACACAAATTCAGAATTCAGTTAAACGTTCTTAACAACTGGTTTCTGACACTAAACGGAATTGTTTAAAAAAATGACTTTCTGCGGACTATGGAATCATTTTTCTCATTCTACAGTGTAACAAAATAAGAGTTAAGAATAATTTATGTATGAAGGACCCATTGTCCAAATTAAATAACTACGCCCCTGTTCGCCATCTTGATTTGTAAATCGCCAACCGGTCTGAATTGCTTTACACGAAATTTTCCGCTAACCTCATCATGATCGAAAATAGACGACCTATTGGGAAAATAGAAAACATTGAACGGACGCTCTTTATGTGTGCATGCTGCACATGCTCCACGTTGCACCGATTGCCCACACGAAGTCAACTTTGCGGGGGCCAGAGTGCATAAGATGTGCTTTTGTTTACTTCTGGATTGGAAAAAATCGATAAATGCGCAGTTGAAGATGTAACGATTGAGACGAGTTGTGTTTATGAAAATATCTATGCGAAGACATAAAAAAATATTATACATGGAGGACTGTGATATATATTTTTTTTAGAGTTTATGGCCAGAGCTTCTAGGCTATTAGCGCCAACTGTGATATATTAGATTATATTATTAATTAAAAAAACAATTAACGAGCCGATTTATTATTATTTTCATCAGTAATCTCCAGTGGCGGTCGGTGGAATTTGACATGCTCGTATTTTCGTAAGGAGGCATGGGACCCACACCATAATTTAGGGGATGGTTACAACACCTAAGTAGAAGGCTATAATGGCAAAAAAATCTTCAGGGAACACTTGCGAAAAATGTTTTCCAAAAAATGGTTGCCTCCGGGCAGATCTTGGAAACGACTTGGTGAGATTTTAAAATAGTTATATCTTTACGCAAAATAAAAATTTTGCAAAAAATCGCAAGTATAAAAAATTGTATTTACTTGATTATGAAAAAAATATATTTTTTGGTTATTTTTTTGGTTTTGGTTTGATATTTGGTTGTCCCTGAAGATTTTTTGCCATTATAGGCTTCTACTTAGGTCTAGTAACCACCCCCTAAAATATAGTGTGAGTCCCATCTTTCCTTACGGAAATAAGAGCATGTCAAATTCCACCGCCCGTCACTGGACTAATCTCCTTAATGCTTGAATTATTATCGAATTTTTTTTGAGGTTGCAAGCAAATGCGAGCTAACATCATGTTTCAGAACCCGGAAAAGGGGGGTAGAGGAGGGTTATTTTTTACGTTGTCTTCTTAAAGTAGGTAACAAAACGTACGTAATAAACGTTGATAGACGTTTTTATAGAAGTTAGGGCGCGTATGCATCAATACAAGCGCAAACAATCTGCTATGTGCAACTTTTAACGCGCTGTTAAGAGCGTTCGTGAAACGCGCGTCGTCTGCTTGTATAAAAAACGTCGGGTAAATAGGCTCTTATTTGGTAAAATAATCAACATATGCATGTCCGTATGCATATGTATGTACCATAACAGAAATATAGTTACAGAAATATGTAAATACAATGATATTAACAGCAAACAATGCGCGTTAAGGTAGTACGGTTATGAAAGCAATATTTTAAGAAGTCCTCAAAACTTGGAATACGTCATTAAATGTATAATACACACGCTGTTAAAATTTGATGATGATTGACCTCATCAAACATGAGATAATTGCAATTAAAAATGACATTTTTTGTACATATTGCATGGGGGAAGCCTGGGAAAATGATCAATTTATTTTTGTTTATCATTGAAGGACTTTTAATATCTCGATAAGAAACTAATATGTGTTTGAATAATATATTTGGATGATATTAACAAAAAAATAGAAATTATTTACCTCATAGTTTTGATAAACAATTAAAATAAATAACTCACTTAGACGATCATTTTCTGTGGAGGGGATATAGGAATAGTTGCGTGGGTATGATACGGCAACGTATCACGGCATCACGTAAGGATGCAATCAAAAAGTATAAAAGCAAATACTTTAAAATATTTATTTAATAAGTAATTGATATGCTTTAACGTGAAGGAATGTCTTATAGAATACTTTTTTTCATTTGTTATAAATTATAACATTAAATACAAAATATATCGAACGATTATTAACGAAAATTATAACCAAACATAAAACAAAACGTTTATGATAAATAACATTACTTATTGCAATATTTTATTTTTTCGCAACTCCCATTTTTTAATAAAGGACTTTTTTTTAATAAATCTTCCTTTGTAACGCACACGATCTCCCATAATTATTTCTTCAATTAAATAACAACAAAAACAGTAAGGTGTTTATGTTTACTGCGCTTAGAAACTATAGTACGTCGGGGCTGTATAATATGAGTAGGGAAATAAATAGACGATTGCCAGATTTTCATACAGAATAATATTTCATACATTTCATTCATTTCAGTACAGTCACGATAAAAAAACGTATGTTACTCAATACTGCTAATATGTATAACGTGAGTACTAAGCCAAAACTTTTTAACTGGACTGCTGCGGAGGAACTACCTTAAAATAACATTGATACGATCAATAACTAACACCAAAACTCATTTCTAGGGTTCGGAAAGTTTCACGCGTGTTAAACTGCGTTAAACTATTCTGCTCTTCCGCGCTGGGATGACGTACTACTGCGTATACACGGGTTCTGGACTGTTGTCGGGAAGGGTCAATGCAGTACGTACCACGGGCAAGAAATACACGCTTATATAATTTACAAGGCGCTTAAAAAATACGGTTTATACTTTCATTATCATAGTTTTATAGTGACGAGCCCTGCGTTGCAGCACACATTTCCGGACCCTATTCATTTCTCGCGGAAGTCAACTTCTAGAAAAAGTTCTTCAAAAAATAAACAAAATAAACAAAAAATGGTTTACAAATTTTATTAATTGTGATATATCAGAGGAAAATATACAATTAATAAAAAAATAGTAAAGTACATGTCGTAGGTAAAGTGCTCATTTGTGTTTTTACGAACAGAAAAGTTTTACTTAATGTATGTAGGTACCTTACATATATGTGACAGAACTGTGACGACTCTACTATCAGAACTATTCTTTTTACCACCGAAACCATAAGTCTTATGTTTTCTGTAGTATTTCTATCCATAACAACTTCAAATTTACTTTTCCTTACTTTTTTCACATTGTTACTAATTTTAGAATGGAAAAGTTCTTTCTAACATCGACCTCGTTATTTAAAAAAAATAAACAATGTACATACGTACGTATACTCCAGCTACAATCTACAATTTTGTTTATTTACTTTTTCTCAACATTGATAGTCTCGAAGTTAATCGTCACATCCTCGCTCTTCCTTGAAGATATGAATCAACCAAAATATTTTGAAGCACTTCGTTATAAACCAAATAATAATTTCCCCCTTGTTCATAATATTCCAATAAGTAATTAAAATGCAGATTACGCAAGGAGAAAATAACAAAATTTTGTATGACGTGATTATTTAAAAACGTTACGAGTCAAATCCTTGTAGTGAGTTTTATAAGGTACTGACTGACGTGGAAAATCATTAGATAAGGTCATAAATTCATAAAATAATTTTAGTTATTTGTCTAATTATTTTCCTTTTTCATAAGTTAGGTGGAGCAGAGATAACAATACTATAATAATTACTACAATACTAAACAATAATTTACAAAAATCAACAATTAAAAAATTTTGTACTTTGGGTTGAATCTATTAGGTTTGTAGCGTTTGTTACTTTTCTGTCATGGATAGCTTATAAAAAATGTATTTGATACCTCCCAATTTGATGTTATTATAACTAAAGATCAGCAGCCCATCCTGCTCATAAGGTTATATTCAAGATCATCATAACAAGAAATGCATTACACTGATTCTTCAAAATATACTGTTCAACAGTTTTGTTACAATTATAAAAAAATAATTAATAACTACAATGATATCTAATTTAAAAATATTAAACCTAACAAAAAACGACGGTAAAACTATAAACATACCAAAAAAAAAGCACCAGTTAATAACAATATGTTTTTCGGTATAATTAATATTCATGTAAAATTGCATATTCTGTCGCTTAATAAATATATGTATGTGTATGTACGTATGTACACATACATATGTACGTACTTGTACAAAGAGAAACTTCTTTCAACATCAGTTGATGCCAGTCGACAATAATAATGGTGTGTATTTATGCACATTATTCTCCATAATGTTATCACCCTACAGATAAGCAAACATAGGTAGCTTTTAATATTTATAGATCAGGATTTTTTCCACAACATTCTTAAATTTCTTACAAAAAGCACGATACTGACACTGTAAATTATTAAAAGAGGTATTATTAACATTTGTCATTTGGCACAAATAAGTATCTCTTGAGTATTGGGTTTGAAATGTAACTAATTGTAAGACTTACACACATGCAATTATTATGCATGCTGCTAATATCTGCTTTGAAACCAAACAGATTTCACTTTTTAGTTAAAGATCTAAACTAAATGGTTAAATAGCGATATTACATACGTATACAGTGTTGGAAAAGACATTCATGAAGGATATAGATTTTATTGGAAGCATGTCTCTAGCCCTCTCTCTAACCAATGCATACCATTACTAGAGTTTGAAAAGTGAGCCACAACACAGGGTTGGACTCGTTATCCGTTATGTCATTAACGGAAGGACATATGAGAGACCAAAAAGACAGGAGTAAAAATGTATTAATAATGTACATATCTATCGCTTGTGTCATTCAGAAACACTGAATTCTTGAGTACGTTGCCACAACCAGTAGTCTTTCTGTATTTTGTCTCGTTAAACGTGAGCGATTTGGCCTGTACATATGGTTGTAGAAGGAATATGATCGTTCCATATCTACTGAAGTTAAAGTTGCAAATTCAAAACAGTTCACATGGACAGAGGACGACACACCACGCACATTATTTTCACGCATTTCGCACAATTGTTTGTTATCACTAACATCAGTACATTATTATTTTTTTACAACTACAGACGACAATGCACGTGTTACTACTATTTCTATACATTTAGCTGTTGTTTGCAAAACCCGTTTACTAGCTGTCAACATTGGGGACGAAATACCTGAAACACCTAAAATTCGTATCAGAACATTAACGACCTTATTACACTGTCAGCCACTTAAATTTATGGCGCATGTCTTCTTTGATATTTCGCATGACAGGTTGATATGTCTTCTGTAAATATGTGTAGTGTAGTATTGCCTAGTAGCCAATGTATGGCTACTTAGCTACTATGGCAATGGAAAATCGGATACATATTTGGCAAAAAAACGTCTAAAGTAAATATTGTCGACCACGTTCCACAAAAGGCTACAAGCGAAAAATATAATGCCAAATCAAACCAAAATTCCTTTTTTCTAACAGTACCAGTAATATTTTGTTGTTGGATATTCGAATCTAAATGTCTTTTACATTCTCGGCGTTTACGAAATATATATCGACGATTGCAAGAAATACATAAAACTTGTGATCCGTCTATTGTAAAATCCTCGTAATTTTCAATCATCTTTTTCAGTCTATTCACAAATGGTAAGAATTGTGCCATAATTGCAAAAATCGACACAAAATCAGATACCTAATATGTAAATACACTACACGAACTCACGAGTTAATCACTCACGACACATAAAATTGCACGGTCAGTGGCGTACGTTCGCAAGGCCAAGCAATACAAGCATATATAATTTACAAGGCGCTTAAAAAATACGATTTATACTTTATCATAGAGTTGTATAGGGCCGACCCGGCGTTGTGGCATACTTTCCAGACCCTAATCATTACAATTCTACCAGACGGAAGATGTGACATTGCCAATACTGTATTTTACTGATTCGACTTGCAAGAAGTCTGCTTATGCGACATAAGCAGACTTCTTTCCCTACTAATATATTTACATCCAGTTAATATTATCTAATGCATTATTATTATATCTGTATGTGGGTGTATAAATTATTTGTTTTTAATTTGCTGCCTAAGGAATCACTACTTCTTAGGTTCTACCTACTACTTCCACTACGTATTTAATCATATGTCTCTAAAAAAGAAATCTCTAAAAACATTCGTTTCTATTTTTGAGCGTGTTACATTTGCATATAACCTTGATGGCTTTTATTACCTTTGTAGTCTTAATAAAATATATGACCTTTATGACCTGATAGACCTCTATGACCTATATGATTAATGTGGCTTTCATAATATTTACAAACTTCATGTCCTTTATGACATGTAATTTTTATGACCTCTAAACGTTTATGACCTATATGAGCTTTATGAGTCACGTCTTATATGCCCTTTTATGACTAATATGACCTTTATGACTTTTATGACATCCATAATCAGTGATATTTTATGACTCATCCACACAAAGTGATACTCATCATATTATAGGACTCATCATAGTCTAGGTCATATGACCTATACGAACGTTGTGACCAATATATCCAGTATGACCTTTATGACCAATATGAACAGTATATCCTTTATGACCAATGTGATCTTGATTATCTTTATGTCCAGTATGATCTTAATGACTGGAGAAGAGTATGCATTTTGTTTAGAGCTCCGTCCACTGTGTAATTATTAAAATTAATCTTAAACAGTGGCGCAGCCAGAAAACATCTTGGGGGGGGGGGGCGAGTCTCCCAGTCAAATTTTATTTTCTTTGTAGTAGTACACAATATTATATTATTCCGTGAAAACAAAAATCTTGAAAAGTGTGTTTTTATTAAGGTCTATTAAACAATGATAAACGTATAAAAAACCAAAAATTATGCAATTAAGTATGAAGATGCATAAAACGACCATGATTTTTTGTTGGTTGCTGGCTAGCTTGGGGGGGGGGGGGCTGACCCCTCGCCCCCCGCCCTGGCTGAGCCACTGATCTTAAAAATATTTATTTGACCTATTTAAATATTTATCCCCTTCAATCCCCTCACCCGCACCCTAAAAACCTTTATATTTGTAGACTCCGTTATGTTGCACGCGTCTCAAATATTAAGTGCATATGTTGCATGTTTGCGATTTACCAATTGTCAAGCAAAAAGTGTACTATCCCCATTTAACCCATAACCCCTCAGTCGACGAAGCTGAAAATCGAATCAGCTCCAGACCTCGTCATGGTACACAAGTTTTCCAAATTTGAAGTTGATATCTTAACGCGTTCTTGAGTTGTCGTGTACACAAAAAAAGGTTAACAGACAGACAGAAAAATTTTTTCGCTTAAACTTAAAATTTGGAGGTTTCAGAAAATTTTAGGCCTATTGAGCCAATAACTATTAAAAAAATTAACACTAACACTACGTAGGTGTGTAAGTAAAATTAAGAGGTATTTTATGTTTCTGTTGTTAGGCTGCCTTTTCAATAGGCAGCAAGTACAAATCTTAAAAGCCTATTTGTCTTATATTTTTGTACTTTTCTTATCTTATCTTACTTTTTGTAAACTAAGAAATACCTAGTCGAGAATCAAGAAAAGTAACGGCAGTCTGATGTCTTACACGAGTTAAAAACTGGACGTTAGTGATTTTTTAATTGTAACTGCAACTACTAAAAAATAACAAACTGGACGTTTTCCACGAAACACCGAACGACTACACTTTTCCCGACGCGCGTTTCGCCAACCAAGTTGGAATCTTCAGGAGAAGATTAAAACAGTTTTAATCTTCTCCTGAAGATGCCAACTTGGTTGAAACGCCGTCGAGAAAAGTGTGTCGTTCGGTGTTTCGTAGAAAAGTCCAGTTTGTTGTTTCTACGCCGAAGGTTCCAGTACCCACTCCAGGACTAAAAAATAAGACAAAAGTTAAAGTTTCTTATTTGCATTAGTGATATTTCAACTTCTTGAGATAAGTTACTCAACGAATGTCCGTACTTGATGCAGTTGGTAATTGATTTTGATTTATCAAAATATTTTAGAAAACAGTCATAACTGAGGTGACTGTTTATTTTATTTCGATATTGTGCTAACGAATTGATAACAATTCAGTGAAAATATGCATAATTTATGCATAATTATTATGCATAAAACTCGAACATAAAATTAAATTAATTATTATAGAGCATTATGCATAAATACTAGCTACCGCTGTAACCACATAAACTTATATCTGTTTACTATCATATTTTTATTTTATCGTTTGTTTATATTTCCATTTTTGTATTTGTTTAATAACATTCTATATTTCCATAAAAATATCATTTTCGTGGCACACTTTGATGCAACACTGCATAATTACGACATCGATAATTTTAGAAACTACTTTAAATACAGACCCATTTATTTCCATTATCGATAACGAAAAAAAGTGGTAGGCTCTATTCATACAAATGGCTTAGTGTGTGATGCAATACCGAGTGAATTATTTTGCATATTAAAAATATCATTAGATAATTAGAATAATCTGTCTGCACCGCACAAACAGTTAGTTATATTCCTATTATAATTATTATAATCTGCTGATTAATATCAGCTGATTCTACAGGCAACATATGTATGTTGACATATAGACAATTAACAATAAAAATATATTTTGTAAATAGCAACAATTTTGGTAGAGGACTAAAGGATCAAAATAACCTGTGTTCCACGCGGGATTCGATATTAGATGACATATTCTCACAGAGAATGTAAGATCTCCTTTTTTAAGAATACTATATAATCGTTCTACTTTGAACATGAAAAGTGCCAGCATTTGAAGATGAAAAAAGTCATATGAACTGGAAGTAAAGAACGAATCTACAAAAGAATTATACAGGTCTACAAAAAAAATCTGCTCCTGAAACTAAACCTATCAAATCCGAAGTATTTTTTTTCCGAAGTATCAAAAACGGAAGATTTTATGTTTTCCAAGAACGTATGACTTGACATGTCATTTCATGAGTATGTTTACGACCATTTTTGTCTCTGTAAAATTTCCTATAAATAGAATATTACTTCGGAAATATTTACTGGATAGTAAGGATTCCAACTTTCTTATATATGTTGTACTTTCTGATCAAGGCCCGAAGTAGCTGGTTCCAGGAAATCTGCAATAGTAAGCTGATTGGCAAAGCAAGCTCACAGCAATAATAAATATATTTTCAGAGGCAATCGAGCTTTAAATCTTTATAATATTAACCAGGATAATATTAACACTATATTAATTGTAGTAGAACCATTTCAACCTTTCAAAATACTTTTTATGTCATGACCATGAGATCTAGCACAAATTTTGACAACGGGATCGTATTCAGCGCGTAAAAATACTTCGAAAATGTCATGTCTGGTTAAGAAATGATTAATATTTCAAAAAAAATATTTCGCATAAAAACGTATTACTACTACGCGGTAGAAAGTTTCTGAGTTAAAAATTCGGTAGCACAAAAAAATACTTCGGATGTGATGGAGCAGATTTTTTTTGTAGACCTGAGGTATCGAAAGACAATAATGTCAAGCAAATGACAAAGAAAACTGCCACCGTGGTATTTTTTTGGTAATTCTATTTAATTAATTTTCTTGCTTGACCAACAATAAAGTCTCATTCAGAGTTGGTACTGATATAGTGGGTCAGATTGTGGATATAATAGCAATAAGGGAAAAATTAATGGCTTAGAGCCTAAGAAAAAGAACAACAAAGTAACTGCAAACAACTTGTTTCGTGGTAATGCCCCTCATCAGCGTGGTGCAGCTTAAATAAAATTAAAAAAGTAGGAAAATATAGGATACAATAAAAGGGAAAATAAAGAAAGGAACACGAAACCTAAATATAGGCAGCAGAGCCTAGTCATATTGCAGCTTTGTGTCCGTCACATGGATTTTGAAGCTTAAGGCTGTAGTGGCGGTGGAATATTGAGGAATTACTAACTCTAGTAGTAGTAGTACATATATACACATAAAATATATAATTTATATAGTATATAAAATAACTAAAATAAAAATTCGTAGACGAGTATTTATATCTAATGTAAAAGCTAGGCCACATTATTTTGTTCATTTAAATTTTGGAACCAAAACGAAGCTAAGGAAGAAGAGCTTAAAGAGCGGGGGGGGGAGTCTCAATGGCATATTTTTCAATAAATGGCATTTCCAGAGCGTCATTTGTTTTCAAGCTATACAATGTATCCCGCTTAAGGTCTATCCACCCTTTTCCTTAGTCCGATTTTCATGGATTTTCATTATTTTTTTAATAGATAGGTCATATAAAAAAACTTTGACCACATGATCCACGTATCCCGTTTAGTCATGATCGTGGAGTGGCCATGACTAAAGTTCGGAAATTTGTGATATAACGCAGGGCTCGACACTATAAAACTCAATGATAATGAAAGTATAAAACGTATTTTTTAAGCGCCTTGTAAATTATATACGCATGTATTTCTTATTCCTGCATACCCACGCAACTGACTGATCCTTCCCAATGTCCCGGAACTCACGTCTGCGCGGTAGTACGCCGATCGCATGCGGGAACGCTGGATAGGTAAATGCAGTTTTACATGCGGTAAGCCGGGATTTTCGACCTCTAGTCATGACCAACTAGGAACCCTCTTTTCGTGCGAAAAATTAAGTAGGTACTGTTAGCGATTTTTGTTAATAAATAAGTGATATCGGATTCTTACTCAGGACCATCATAAACTGGGTCGTGTCAATTGTCATTGGGTTTGAATACAGGGTGTTGGAGAAAATTTAAATTTAGTATAATTTCTTCAATCATCAAAATTGCATTAAACTATTGCCATTTTAAACTAAAAAATGCCATTAAAAACGGCAAATTTGTTTTTTTGTAAACAATGGTGGTACTATTTGTAAATTATCAGCAACTTAACATTGGTCACAATAATTCTCTGGTATATGGTATCAACATAAATTAAACACCTTTTTTAGTCGTTTCCAAACAATATCGTAATTTTTTACAATACAGAAGTTTGCCATTTGTAATGACATTTACAATTTAAAATGGCCTTAGTTTAATGCCATTTTGATGATATTGAATGGGATTTTTGATTGAAAACATTGATATTGATTTGGATTAAAAAAATTTCTTACACCTTGTAGCCTGTATTCAAATCCAATGATAATTGGTACGATCCAGGTTATGATGGTCTTGAGTAAGATTCCGATGTCACTTGTGGAAAAATAAGTGGAGCACGCAGTTCAGAAGCAACCACTCAACTGAAACGGCAGCAACTCAACTCGTGCAGCTCGTCAATGACAGTTTAGATGCAAACGAATATGTAATGGGTGTGTTTTTTGATCTTTCTAGTGCGTTCGATACCCTGGATATATCATTTATTAAACAAAAAATTGAAAATATGGGAATTAGGGGAAATCTAAATAAATGGATAATCTCTTATCTAACAGATAGAGGCATGATTGTCAAAGTTGAGGATTCCTTATCAACAGCACAAAGTATAGATCTAGGTACCCCCAAGGCAGTATATTGGGACCTTTAATTTTTTTAATGTATGTTAATGAGTTACCTGATTACATATCTTATGGCAAGGTATTCATGTATGCCGACGACACCTCTGTGATAATTTCTGCTCAAACTATGCCAGATCTACTACACAGAATTAATTTAGTATTACAGCAATTTCATGATTGGTGTTACAGGAACAGGCTTATTATAAATTACGATAAAACCGTTTGTATCCATTTTCAAACTGCCGCTAGACAAATATGCTTGAATTTACCAAATATTGCAATAAATGGTTATCAACTAAAAATTAGTAAAGAAGTAAATTTCCTAGGAGTTGTACTTGATGAAAATATTAAATGGTCCAGTCACATTAATCAATTATGCTGCAGATTGAGACAGTCCTGTTTTGCTATAACTGTGTTAAAAACAGAATTGGATCAAACATTCCTGATAAGCGTTTACTATGCACTGTTTTACTCTAAGATCGCATATAACATAATTATCTGGGGACAAAGTGTGGACGTGCAAAGAGTATTTATCTTACAAAAAGCGCGTATTAAGAATTCTTTTTAATATGAAACCTATGCAATCATGTCGAGAGGTATTTAAAAAATATAATATATTAACATTGGTATCCATCTATTTATATAAACTACTCTGCTATATACATAGTATAAAGAATAAATTAAAATTAAATTCAGATAATCACTCATATCAAACAAGATATAGACAAGACTTTTACATTGACAGATTTAACCTTATGTTATACAAAAAAATCTCCCAATTGTGCTGGGAGACATCTCTATAATAAACTACCTATGAATATAAGAGAAATATACTGCAAATTAAAATTTAAATCTAAATTAAAAATGTTCCTGTGTTCAAATGCTTTTTACACCTTAGATGAATATATGACTTACGCATAATCATTTTTTTTATCATTTACAAACGTGTAATATATTTATATATGTGTGTGTAATGTATGTACGTGTATGTATGTATACATGTGTGTAATCTTAGTTATTTACTTTCAACAAATTATTTGTATAGAAATAATGTGATATATAATATATGTGACATCATACCTAATATGTTTTAGCTATAAGGCATTTACAAGTTTCCATGTACCTTTTATTGACATGTTCTATCCAATGCAATTGTTGGCAAAGAATTAATAAAATATTCTATTCCATTCTATTCTATTCATTTAATGCTTTTTTTATGAAACCTATTTATTAAACAAATATTCATGAAAATCGGATTTTAAATACAAGACAAATAAAGATTTTAGAAGGGTGGAAACCTTAAGTGGGACACATTGTATCTAACTGGACTTTTTTAAAGTAACAACCCTGATATTTACTTTTTTCAACTTTTTCTGTGAACCTTCTTTGTGCTACTGTGAACCTTCTTTGTGCTACACGATAACTCGAGAACGCGTTAAGATATCAACTTGTCAATATGTACCAGGGCGAGGTCTGGAGCTGATTATTTTGAATTTTAATTTTCAGATTAATCGGTTGAGGGGTTATGGGTTAAATGGGGAAAATACACTTTTTCCTTGACTACCGGTAATTCGCAAACATATGCCCTGAAAACTTGAGACACAACATAACAGAGTCTACAAATGTAAATTTTTTTAGCTTAATAGGGTGAGGGGTTGAGGGGGTTGAAGGAGGAATAGTATTTAAATAGGTCAAATAAATATTTTTAACATTAATTTTAATAATTACAGTGAAAGAAGTTCTAAAAAAAGCCTACACTTACTACCGGGGTATGGGGTATCTGATAGAGAATATAAGGAAATTATTGAAAATGTGTGAAAACGTACATATGTAGGTATGGCTAAGGTAAATCATACATTTATTTTAATTTAGTTGATGGTGTTATTTGTTGTCACGATAGTGGTGGGACAAGGGAGTTCTGTTTTAGTATGAGTTAAGAAAGATATTCGTGACTTATCGTTTTATAGATTTTTGGGGTAGAGGAATTCAAATAACACAATAATAAGCCTCTACTTTCATTTTTACTACAATGTAACTACACGTAATTTTGGCCATCTACATAGGTGATACAGGTCATATTGGTCATATCGGTCATAGGAGTCATAAAGATCATTAAGATCATACAGGTCGTAAAGGTCATAAATATAATAAAAGTCACATTAGTCATAAAGGACATACTACTGTTTATACTTGGCTTATGTTCCAAGGGCAATTCCGGGCAATTTTCTTTTCTATAATTCTGAAAGACTTTAACTTTTAATTTAAAGTCAAATATCTCGAATCGTTTTTTATTCAACGTATTACAGTTTTGCACTCCTGTACGCAGAAAATAGTTATATTTCCGAATCCCTTGAAAGAAATTAGAGTTATTTAAAAGAATGTACGATAACTTCACATCTCAAAAACAAAAGACAATCTAGAAGCGGCATTTATTTATTATATATTAGTTTTGTTACTGAAAATGTGTTTTTCAATAACAACATTGACCAATCTGAGCAATTTTTATAATAACTGTCCCAAAAAGATATGTCCAGTTTATTTCCATTCGAACTATAAACATGCATGTTTTAATAAAACCTAACTTCAAGCTCTGTTTAAAATTCTAAACTTTACGATCTAACTGTATGATTTACATTTAAAAAAAATGTTACTACCTAAATAATAATTAGAATATAGGCAAACGGGAATACACAATTAATTATTTTTTATTTTATCGAGAATGTAATCATAGCGTAAATATAGCAGTAATTTCGCAAAGATCAAGGATTTTTTTTCAACTTATCACCGACCGATAAACATCGAATAAAACGAGTTAATTGTTTAAATAAGGATCTTGTTTACTATGTCGCATACCTACCGAAGGTGTAGCGATTAGATTTGAACACGTCTACGATAACGGGGGCACTGAGAGCGAATGCCGGCGATAAGAGTTCATTTGTTTTCCACGAAATCCGGCCGCAAATCCGAGAATCGTACACAACTGTTGAATTGCATATTTATTTTATTGTCGTGCTTTCCCATTCATTCCTTCCTGAATGATTACGTTAATTAATATACAATTTCACTACGCTGCGTATTCGAGCCCATTTATGTAGTATCTGTCGCGACTCGTCAATGAACGATGCTTTAGTTTGTTTGTTTTAACACTAAACTTAAATCACGTACAAAGACGGGTTCAGAAATAATGACCTGACATTACTGTCGTTCTCGGTTAATGTACACAATTAGGTATAATCCTTCGGATTGTTTGGAGATGATTCGTCCTTGCATCTCTACATTCACCATATTTTAATTATTATAAAAATTGTTTACATATCTTAGGTCGTATGTGTATGTCATATATAGAGGGTGTTCTAAAAGTTGACGATCAAACGAAATCAGGTGATTGAGAAGGTCATTTACAATTAAAATAACCATATACATATGTTATTATCCGAATGTTGATGGTTCAAAAGTTATTTCAAACAGTGGCGGTTGGTGATAAAGGGCACAGGGGCACGTGCCCAGCCCAAATACTATTTATTTGTTGTACAAATTATATTTCTTCGGAGTCACTTTCTTCTATCCCCCCTTTGGCAATTTCAATCAATTGCGAATCATTTAAAACTTTATACGGCGGTTCATATTGGTCTTTATATATCCAATTCTCGACTTCCTTGAGAGACATTTCACCGCAGCCGGGAATACGTCGTATCACTTCAAGTAGTCCTGCCACGGTTTGCGTTTGTACAGGACCAGCAAGATGAAGGTGTAGTAGATTTTTCCACGAATTCTTGAGAGTATCTATTGTAAGACTGTCCCAGGCATTTTCTAACAAATGGAAACAGTCTCGGAGATTCCATTTTTTGATGAATTCGTCTACACTTCCTTTCTCTTCAAATTCCTTGGTTAAGAGTTCATTTAAAAACATGGTCTTGTAGCGTCGTTTTAAAGCCGAAATTACACCCTGATCCATCGGCTGAATAAGTGACGTCACATTAGGTGCTAAGTATACGACGAAAAATTGGGGATCGATTTCGTTCAACTCTGTAGACGAAGGATGTGCTGGTGCATTGTCTAAGATTAAGATGAATCTAAAAAAAGAGCAAACATGTCAAAATTTTTCAACTTTCTTTGTTTCTGACGTATTTAATAGTACATTACATTGACATATAATATATACACTGACATATTTCACTCGTGTGGCATCATCCCTCGCCTTCGGCTCGGGTTGATAACGCCACACTCGTAGAAAATTGTTTTTCTCCCTTGTTATGTACAATATTTTTCATTATTTTCGTACGTTCAAACAATTCCCATGAAATTAAAGCTGTGTACTTACTTTGCTTCGGGGTCAGGATTTCTTTTCTTTACGCTGGATATGAACACATTCTTGTACCAATCAGTGAAAACGTTACGATCCATCCAACTTTTTTTGTGCTTGTACACAATTGACGTGGACACATTTTTCAAACATCGAGGGCGTTCTGACTTCCCAATGACGGTCAATGGAATTTTTATGTGTGCCCGATGCATTCGAACAAACTTGTATGGTAACACGATCTTTGGAAGCTTTTCGATCTGGTGCTTCAGTTTCGTTTCGACACACAAAAGTTTTGGTGGGAAAATGTTTCCAAAAGGTCTCGTCGCCGTTGTATATGTTATCGAGCTTATATCGATGGTTTTCAAGGAAAGCCTTTAACCCCTCTCGAAAGGCATTGGCGTCTACTTCATTTGCTGAAAGTTTTTCTCCTTTGATATTTAAACATCTTATCCCGTGACGTTTCTTAAATCTGGCAAGCCAGCCATTACTCGCCGAAAAAATTGGAGTCTACGTTAAGACTTGCATGAAATTGCTTGGCTTTTGCTTGTAGAACAGGCCCAGTCACAGGTTCGCCGAGTGCTCTCTTCTGACAGAACCACAAAAATGTACATTTCTCAAAAAGACTATCGTGAACTGATGAATATCTGAGTACATTTTTATTTGCGCCGTATTTTTCCATAGTTTCCTTGTGTTGTAGTATTTTGTCTTTGTTGTGAATGATTTTTGAGATGGCCGAGTGGTGCACTTTGTACTTTTCTGACAGATCATTGTTTTTCATCCCATTTTTAAAATATTCGATGACCTGTAATTTCTCTGCAAATGACTGAAATCTTTTAATAAAACTTCTTTCCTGAAAATTGAATTATCTCACTACGCAACGAACTCAAGGAAAAAAGATTGAATCAACAAAAAAACAATCAAATTGAACTTTGTCACGCACGACTGGGTATACTTAAGTTGATTTTTTTTTTGTTCAATTGGCTAATTTTTCGTTATAACAAGTGCTGTGGTATATCTCTAAATATTTCTTTTTGCAGCTAAAACACGAAAAAGTTGACTTTATGATCGCGACTTAAGCGAGACTAAATTTCGCGACTTAAGCGAGGTGATGGTGCACGGATTTGGTGAAGTAAGAGGGGTTCGAGTGTATGTGCATATGTATGAATACGAAATAATATTGTACGTAATCTTAAAAGTAGGTATCCTATATCGTTCTGATAATGAATGAATGACATTGACGAAGACATATCTTCCAGTATACTTTTTTTAAAATATACCTATAAGAAGTAACACGAAAAATAACAAATAATAATAAACTTTAAATTATCGCTAATAATTTCTGCAAGTACAAAAATTAAAAATGAGTAACAAAATCACAAAAGTCAAAAAAAGCGTAGGTAAAAGGAAAATAAAAATCGTGTAGTGAAATTCATTATAATAAACGGTAGTAGTATTTACATACATATTTTATATTTCATTGTTTTTAAGAAAACTAAAAACTGAAAATGTGTGTCAGAAAATGTATTTCTCCGAGGTGTATTTGCAAAGTATTTATTTAACGTTTCATGTTACTGTTTGGGTCCTGAAGGTACTGTAAAACTTGTATCTTATCTTGTGAGACTTTCTTGTATCTTTTTTGTTTCTTATATCTTCTATCTTAAAAAAATTATCGTAAATATTTTCAAGTACCTATCTGAAGATACTTTCACAAAGTATCTAAGATACAGTATCTTAGATACTAAAAGTATCTAAAACTTTGAAAAGCATTTTTTCTTAAGATAGTCCCAGTTCTGCATATAGTATCTATGTAGAACTATTTCCTTGTACACCGCCTCTCTATATACATATGGGCACAGCCTATAAATATTATATATTTTAATAACAAGGATTTTTTTCGCTGTGTAAGACTAGATTAGAGATTATAGGACTGATTGGTAATCAATGTAATCATGGATCTGTTAGGTAGCCAGAACATGAATGTCAAATAACTATTTAAAATGAATTAAGAAACGTCATCAGTGCTCATAGTTGGCATAGTTGACAGGTAAAAAGTCCACGTATGTCACAAAATACATATAAATGTCAGTAATGACATGTATCTCACGAAGTTATAATTTAATTATATTTTATGATATATTCACTTAAACATACTGATTCTAAATAAATCAGTATGTACCAATACATGATGAAACCAAAAGAAACATATGTGTTAAATATACTCTAGTTATGTATTTTTTGTAAGAAATGCTCAATCCTTATATAAATTCTATTGTCCTTTTCTTTAATTACAACTAAGAGAAAATAAATAAAACTTTAGAAATTGTGAAGCGTGTGTGAAGGTAGTACTTTAAGGAGTGGTTGTAGAAAAAGGTTATTATTTTCGCCAAAATAAAGCGAAATTTTGAAAACCCCTTTAAATATATGTAGATACAATACAGCCAGTCCTTCGAAAAAATACCAAATTGATTGAATATAAATGTCATTAATGAAATACGACAACAAATGAAATTATTTTACAAGCTTTTATTTAACTTGCAATGCATTGTTTGTTTGTTTGTTTGTTTGTTTGTTTGTATGTATGTTCGGGGCAAATCTTGCAACTCAATTTTAAAATAGTTATCTCAACCGATTGAGATGAAATTTTGCATACACGTTTAGTTTGGATGACAATGCATGGTTAGCTAAGTTATCTCATTCTAAATTCAAAATGGCGGACCGCCCAAGATGGCGGATTAGTTATTTTTTGCGCACTCCCATGATATGGATATTAGGTATGCAGAGAAGTTAATACGAACAACATAATCTCCCTCTCCATCTTATGCCAATTATTTTTTTTGTAATTCCTTATTTTGTTTAAAATAAAAGGGTTTCCTAGAAAAAAAAAAAAAAATAAAATTATTTTTCCCCTCCCATATTAGGCCCACCCCCCCAAAGGGCAAGCTATTTTTTCCCCCCCCCCCCGAATGAAAGGGTTTGCAGAGAAGAAATAAGAAAATAAAATAAATTTACTCTAAATCCAATATGGCGGACTAGTTATTTTTTGCGCACTCCAATGATATGGGCATCAAATGAAAGTGTTTGCTGAGAAGAATACGAAAAATAAAATGAACACTCTAAATCCAATATGGCGGACTAGTTATTTTTTGTGCACTCCCATGATATGGGTATCAAATGAAAGGGTTTGCTAAGAAGACTACGAATAAATTAACGTCTGCGTTCAACCCTTCGAGGAGATGGTGTACTACTGCCCGGCTAAACAGAAGACTTAGCGGGGTCGTAACTTAACTAATATCAACCTATACCCTAGACAAATTCTAGCGGTGGTGAAAAAATTCAAAATGGCGAAAAACAAGATGGCCACCATACCAATTTTTAAGAGTTATAACGTGGTATATGTTAGGGATAGTATAAACAGGTTGAGAACCATTTAGATACAAAAACACGACGATAACTAAAAAATAAAAAATAAATTAATAATAAAAAAATTTAAAAACAAGTTTTTATTTAAATGCTTTAAAAAGAAGAAAATAAACTTTAAATTGAATCAAACCCATCAATTTATTACATTACACAATTTATATGATATGCTTGTCACGAGATTTACTTGTGTAGATAAACAAGAATGTAATAATTATGTAACTTGATCTTGACATAAGAAAATCTAAGAAAAAAAGTATGTATTTTATAAAATAGGTAAATACATCTACACAAGTAAATCTCGTGACAAGCTTTTATATCATATAAATTGTGTAATGTAATAAATTGATGGGTTTGATTCAATTTAAAGTTTATTTTCTTCGTTTTAGAGCATTTAAACAAAAGATTGTTTTAATTTTTTTTTATTATTAATTTTTATGATTATTCTAGCATATCTGTACACATTGCAGGGTGATACTTTAGAAGTTAACAATATATGTACAATATGTACATACAGACATGATGTTCAAACATCATGTACGTACATACATATGTACATGATGTTCGAATGAATGGGTGATTTCTATATCCGTTAAACGCGTATATACATAACTATTGACATAAAAGTGAACAAACTACGCACCAAACAAAAATTCAATATTTGACGCCAATAGTAAACCGTAAAAATAATATAAACTAACATAACATTTTAACGGGTAATTTTGCATTGCAATTATAATAATTAACGCGAAGCCCCCATTTCGTCAACGGCACATTTAATCTACGATGCAATAAAACAACAAAAATATTACGCAGACAACACATACCCGTTTGACATCATCTCTATAAATTGCCTCCTCCTATCGTATTTGTTATCGCCATTGTGCCGCCACAAACAAAAAATAGGTAAAAAAAAATAACGATAACCAACAGAGCCGGTTCTCGTTGATGGCGATTGTTCCTAAAATCCATAAGGCTGCTTTTACACGTTATTGTTGAACAATTAACAGTTAAACAAATTTTTCACGTTCAAAAGTCCATTTTTTTATATACATTTTTTTGTGATTAAGATACACCCAACTCCCGTTAAGAGTAGGTATGTACATGTTAATGTCAAGTAAAAAAAAAGATTCGGAAAATGCTATAGGGCCACTGAATATTAAATGACTGATGGTTGAATATGAGGTTTTCCAAGTTTGGACTTTGACACCAAATTATGAATAATATGTATTAACTAAACCATTCAACGACTTCTCTAAACCTAACCGTAATGGGGTTAGTCATATCATGATTCTTTATGATATTTGCTTTTATAGTAATTATTATTTGTATATTGCTTATTTAGTGTTTAAACAGTGACTACCACTAAGAGTGTTCAATTGATTCCAAATCAATTATTTCATACACGCAGTTGTTACCTACTTGTTTCCCCACCCAGAAGAAAACATACATATGTAACTAAAATTTCAAATTATTCAGCTTATCAGTCAGACATACAAAGATAACCTAGAAAATGTTAGGAATATCTAACGTATTGACTTTTAATGAAAGTGTGTCTACAAAAAGTCAGAAACATCTTCTCCGTGTCCATAAATATTCATACCGGGTGATTCTCAAACGTGGCTTACCTCCGTAACTTTTTTTGATTTCAGAAATAAAATATGTAATTTTAAAATTTGACACGAGACATACATTTCCATTTATTGATCACAGTCGTCACTTCCGGCTTAACCTGAATGTTGAACTTAAGTCACTAAAAGATGACGACTATGTCAATCGTCACAAATTCGATATATTATATGTTTTTGGGAAAGCTTTTACAAAAAATACTCGCACATGTCGATTGTGTTTTTCGAAAAGACACATTTTCCAATGCATGTCATAGATCTTGTTTTGTTTTAGAGCTATGAAGTCATCGGTCATTTTTTAAACGACAACCCTATTTTTTAAACAGATTCAGAGTGCAAGATAAAGAGTGCAATTATCAAGAGTGCAAATACAGCAGGGTTGCAAAAAAGGAGAACAAAAGGAAAACCATACATATAAGGCTCACTGTCATAATGCTGATATGTGAGAGTGTCTTTATCTTGATATGTACATACATATATGCTGTAAACTAAAAGACATAGTTTGTATGTATCTGGTATGTATGTATATATTTAGATGACTTTTAAATCGATAATTCATGTTTTTCTAGAAATGGGGAGAATTGGAACCTTCGGCGTAGATTACAAATTCTTGAACACTTCTCCACCTAACACCAAAACACTCGACGCGCGTGTCTCCAACAGGTTTCGATGTTAAGTGGAAACGTGTGAATCCCATGTTTTTCTAACTACGTCAAGAATAAATAGGTAACATTAGTCATAAATGCGAAGTAATAACTTTTAAAACCAAAAATGTAATTTTCAAACTAAACTATTTTAGCCTAAACATTTTAATTTTCAATTAAAATTTTAATATTTATTTTGTATGTCAATTAGTTCTTTAGTTAAATCATGGTACAAGTTAGCATGGAACTTTCCGTAAGAGAACATGGAGGACAATTGGAACCTTTGGTGAAGAAAAAACGTGCGCGTTCCGCCAATATTTTGACATCATCAGGAAATAGGTTCATTTTCTGACGATGCCCAATATGATTGACAAAATGAGCGCGTTGAGTGCAAAAAAAATGTTTAGGTGTTAAATGTAAAAATGTTCGAGTTCAAATTTGTAAGAGGTCACAACGTCATAAGTTTCACAACATTCAGTAGGTATTTGCTTTATTAGAGTAACGCCATATTATACCTTTAGGAGGTTAACATGGCTGGTATCTCATGTAAAAGATAACTGTATCCATTATTTATAAATATAATATCACAGATGATCTTTCTACACTTTTGTTTTTGTTTTTAATATTTCAAAAACTTATAAATACTTTTTTACAGTAAACTTTTTACTTATGCTAGTACAATACTTACTACTAAAATAAGATTATACACGAAAAACGTATGCAGAGTATGAAAGTGTCAGTGAGATATTAAATTGTATTTCTTTTCAATTTAAATTAATGTTGGAATTCCACTCTACACACTGATACATTTTGTGGACGGCACTTACACACATAGGCACAGGCACAGGTACTTCAAAGAATTTCCTTCAAATTCAATATACAGTGTGTATTGCTGACATCGGCCGATTATGAAAAATGACAAAGTCTACACTTCTCGTTCTAACGTGGTGAGAGGGCCGGTCTTATTCCCTCACTACCTTCGATGCGTATGCGGTTGCTTCTTATCTGTCGTTACACTTCTGTTTGTCCTTTTTCATAACTGGCCGATGTCGGTTTTACACAGACTGTATACTTAAGTCATTGATTGGAATTCACTTTTATATTAGTTCTGCCACACACTTCAAAGATTGTCAATGAATCCTTGAATCTAAACGAGGAATGAAGCCAAATGAAGACCAATCGAAATGCATTTAAGAACTGATGTTTCTGAGAAACTGAGTAATTTGATGTCTAATCTATTATTTATAGTCAGTTCGTTGTTAACAAAGTTATATGTTAACAAAATTATATAACTTATAGGTATAGCACTTATGTATTGTTTAATCAGGATTTATTAAAACAGAAAAATAAAAAAAAAACAAGTAGGTGAAATGATTTATGATTGTGCATAATTTTCCAACCTGAACTCAATGAATTTCATATGTAAGAATAGCACTAAAATATTAACTTATCGTAAAATATAACTATAATATTAATTATAGCTGAGAATATCAGAGTTCTAATATCCTTTGGCGTCTCTGCTTAGTTCTGTTCTGAAAATTTTGCGTAGATCATTCTTCTCTGTTTCACGATATGCGATACACTCCAACAATATTTTCCTCTGATACACACCTAACAAATGACCTCGAAGTGTCATCTTCTGTAAATATAGCAACATTTATATCACCTGTGCTCCTAATATTTTATTATGAAAACTACACAAATATACATTACATACATATACATACATAAGTATATAATATCTGTTATCTAAGATTCTTTTTAAGAGTAATCAAAGTTGGCCGAGCATCTTAAGTTTATAATCTTATTTAATTGTCAAGGCTGCTACATTATGTGACAGCCATTATTTATTTTACAATTGTGACAGCCACCTGTCAAAAGTTTGACAACAACAAAGTTTCACTTCGAACTTCGACAGAACTGCTATTTCCATCTCTCTTTCATAGCCAGATTTGCTGATGTTTTATTTAGATACATTCTTTAATAAGTATTATTCCATTTTCAAAGTCTTCACAATTTCTAAAAGTAAAATACTAATTTCAAAGTCACTTATTTCTAAAAGTAAAATACTAATTTCGTTAACTGTAGGTACTGATGTATCAACATGACTTTATAAAACTATACTCCTATTAGCTTTTGTTTTTGTATAAAATTTCTGTGCAACGATAAAATATATATTGTCCTAGGTAAAATGTATTGCTCTAGGTAATGGCTTTTTACAGGTTCTCTTCTTCTCTGTATCGCATTTCCACCCTCTAACCGTGCCATTCTAGTATCAGGTGGTAAGACGAAGACGAAGAATGAATACCAAATACGCAAAAGACAATTGTTCACGACCTTCTGACGAGAGGATTATGTCATTGGCTTCACCTCTTTCACTTCTCACGGCCTGCGGAAGGCAAACTTCCACGAGACCGCGGAGAGTCGTGACCGTTCACCTGGTGGCAGCAGAACCTGGCAAATTTCTCTGCGACTTGGCATCATCGCGACGAGTTATACCACGCCGATACAGAGTTATCAAATTGCGTGATTTGTACGTGTATCTACTATAATACATCTATGTTGCACCCTACATGCGGTTGTGACGGTTGTAACAAAAGGCGGTTAAAAAATTTAAGACAATACGATTATCTTCCGATAAAACTAACTCGATTTGTTTTGAGGACGCAACTAACAATAAGTGAAAAGTGACGACTGGAATATAGGGTTATCGTTTGATTTCAACCATGACACAATCGTTTCGCAATGTGGTAGTATTAATGTAGATCACAAATGGAGCTATCTGCTCTTTAGATTATTGATAAAGTTTTGGATTTTGATTCGAATTAAGGACAGTTATATCCGCTTTCGAGAAATTTAGATAATGAATTTGATAAAAACTAACGTAAATACAGATTTAATACCTAACTTAAAAACAGTTCCAAAGCACATACATATACGTATACAGTATGTGCACAGCCGACATCGGCCGGTTGTGAAAAATGACAAATTCTACACTTCTCGTTCTAAGGATTGGCGCAGCGTGGCGAGACAGCTGTTTTTATTTCCTCACTATCTTCGATGCGTATACGGTTACTTCCTATCTGTCGTCTCATTTCTGTTTGTCCTTTTTCATAACTGGCCGATGTCTGATGTACACATACGATATATTTGTGCAGGTATTAGGAACAAGTCAATTAGAACCAAACGTTAATTTGTGCAACTGTTAACTGATTGTGGTGCCTATTTTGTAGGATGGGTTTAGTAAATACATGTCGAAAAGTCAGTTAAATTGCATATAGCGTTTACAGTCGTACCATATGTCACAGTCTGTGATTACGTCACGGGAAGAACGCGACAACGTCCCAATCCCAGGGGGAAATTTTAGGGTAATTATTTGGTGATATCGTTAAGTTGCACAATGCAACATTTGGTTCTGTCCCTTGTATGTACGTGTGTATATACAGGATAAGACTTTCTACGCCTTTAAACGACAAAGCGTTTCTGCGCATATGCAACGCCCCTAAAGCCCCGCCTGCGTTGCCAATTATCTTAGAAAATGGTTGCTGTTCGAGTCGGCCGAAAAAAGGCGGGGGTTTATTCTAACAGTGATCCCGACGCTCCCACGTCGGGTTATACTTATTGCCAGCAATGACGGCCAAGACGTGGCCCATCCCACACTGCTTCCCCCTTCCACACCGTCTTCTCTTGCACATCATTTTTTTAGCTGGTAATATTTGCTATACTTAAGTCAACATGGGCCGATCCTGCATATCTACTCCTCATTGACAATATTATATGTACATATAGTCCTTCTATTTTTAATTGAAAATCATAAATACGCCTGGGGAACAAAAAAAAGCGGTGCAACTTTATGATTCCATGGGCGTGCATCTTTTATAAATTCGAAAATTGTGAAATAATTTTTTTCATTCAAATCAATATAGGAGATTAAAATTAGCCTGCATACAAAACTCTTAATATTTGTAATATAATTTGCTGTAAATAACGCTCATTTAGCCAGACAATCTCAAAAAATTGTCTGTGTTAATAAACCTAGCTGAAATACACGTCACTGGCGTCTTAAACAAGTAGAATTGCTAAAGTCGTAAATCATTTTAACGACGTCGTAAAAATTTTATGGCACAGTGGACCGAATAAGTATTTAAAGAGTATTAAATACAAAGCAATCCAATAGTATACTGGATCGGCATTCCAGTTGCCGGCACGGCATGGCGTTGCCGGCTCTTCAAAATTTTCTTAAGTATAGTAATATACATAAAGTTGTTTTAATTTATAATTATTTTTTCCAACAATTTTAAACGCTTTATTTTAATGCTAACTAATAAATTTATATCTATGTATTTTTTTAAAATATTTCCAAACTAGCTTTCTAAGAACGTCACGAACTAACAGTTTACTGAAGTATGAAGTATGCTTGTATAGTGAGCTTAGCAATTTTAAAAAATATATCTGACAACCTTGCTTTTTTTCTACCTGTTTTCAATTTAGAATGGGAATACAGTACATATATTAATTGCATTTATTGTAACGAATAACAAAACTGAATCAATTTGGTATTTTCAGATTTAGTGAGAAGTTTGGAATTATGAATTTAATAGAAATATTTTTTGGATGATGATGATTATGCAAAGAAAATAAACGTCATTTCAATTTTAATTCTTAAAACTTTTTTTTTCAACATTTTTATTTTTTAGTGATATATTTTTACGGTATTTTTTATATCTATTCTATAATTTTAAATTATAATTTAAAATTAAATAGATTTAAATTACTGAATTAAAAACTTAACCTTCACAAAAATTAGTTGGTATGGTAGCACCAAAGTAGTCCCAAAGATTATCAAAATTAGTTCCATAATTTTACTTCCACATCCACGTAGTGAGGTGGAAGTATAGTGATCATGAAAACAATTTTTTTTATTGGCCAGATGGGCCTAAAATATTCTGTAACGTCGAGATTTTAAGTTTAAGCGAAAAAAAAAACCATTCTGTCTGTTAACCTTTTTTTGTGTACGCGATAACGCGGTATCAACTATGACGATATGGTTTCAACTATTAGATTTTGAGCTTAATCGGTCGAGGGGTTGGGGGTTAAATATCGATAATAGGTATACGGTTCTTTGACTATTGGTAGTCTTTAAACGAAGCAAGATATGCACTTAAAATTTGAGATACATGGACTAATAGCTTTTTGGACATAAATTTTAGTAATCATCAAGTGCAGAATTCTAAAAAAATTCTTACTCTCGTATTGGTCAATTTTTTCCATATATTTTTATCGCATTTAAAATATTAACAGAGATAGAAGGAGGGGGGTCAATCTGGCGCAGACACCAACTCTCAGTTGCTAATCCAAAAAGCCAAACCAGGGCCGTGATTGGAACGCGAATTGTGAAGGTACCAAGGAAAAAGTAGAGGGCGCCAAAGTGTTTGATGATCGACATGTCAAATAACTCAATATGCTATTGATATGCTGATGATTGCATATAAAGAGATAATCAAAAATGTTTCGTCAATGATAAAATAATAAGTTATGCTCAGCCAGAGGCGTAATTACGGAGAGAGGTATTGGGGGTACATACGCTTCAGTTTATAAATCGCCTAATAGAACGATAAACCATATTTTTTGTTACTGAAACTCAAGTACTACTACTGTACTCAAGTTCTAAATAATTCTCAGTAAGTCCCCCTCTGGCTACGGCCCTGCAAAACACATACGCTCCGTTCCTCGTAGATAAAAATTAGTCTTCGACACCTGGCAACCGCGCGTCGATATACTTACTACCTTCGTCGACTTGTATATAAATAAAGATGATGTCATCGGGTGTACGAAATACGTCGCGCTGCCAGCCGGCGAGACCGATAGGAAGGCGAAGTGCGCAACGCACACACACACACACGAGGTTGTCTGGCACCAGGTGCGTGAACCGAGCCGCTGCCACCGCTACAGGTGAAAAATCGAGTTTATTTCCGAACTCTAATGTATGTATATGTTATATGTACGAAACGTGTACAATGTGTATTGAGCACCACAATTAACCCATTCATGTGATCATTACGAGTTCCGAAGTCCGAATTATTTGAGGATATCATTCCGAATTTTTT
The DNA here is from genome assembly GCA_029963805.1 of Aromia moschata. NCBI lineage: Eukaryota > Metazoa > Arthropoda > Insecta > Coleoptera > Cerambycidae > Aromia > Aromia moschata. The sequence goes on from JAPWTK010000164.1 coordinate 761,267, forward strand.
TGAGGAAATTTAAGTTCTATTTTATTGGCATACGACCGATATAGTCTAAAGGTGGCTCTCTGCTTAACACAATTTTACCAAAGTCTCACAATAAAATGAAATTTGAAGTAGAGAGAGAGGATACATGAAATCGCTAGCATCCTTGAGGAAGAATATGGGTAGTAGAGATAGGCACGTGAATTGTTTTACAATCTCAATTTCAAAAAGTACTCGTATATGCTGACATTCGGCAACTTCCACCGAAAGAGATGTACCGCTCCCTAGGAATGTGCCAAAATAACGAGCCCAACCACACACAGCTAAAAAGATATCTCCAAGAGAAATATAAGAACCGTCTGACAATAGTTTCATTAGTGACCTCCAGGAGCACAACCGACTTATAGGGATGCTTCAAACTAAATTTAGACATTTACACACCAACATGTCAGTAATAAGACTCTACTTATCTTGAAGACGAGACGGTCTGCTAAATAGCAAAAACCTTTGCCTTAAGCAACCTTGAGAAGAAAATTAAATAGGGGCCCGCTAATAACAGCAATCAAGGGAGAATTCTGAACGCTTTTGAGTTTGGGAAGTGAACTTCTTCAGGTTAACATACCAACCGAACTTCTGTTCTATTGGTATGTTATTATTCTATGTTACTCTGTTGTGTAACTCTCTGGTATATTAAGTACTCTGGCACATAGTAATGTTTGGAGCTTAATATGTAGATGGAACATTCTATACAGGGCCGTTTTCTTATATCGACAAGGAAAACTCACTGAAATGGCTTCTTGACGGCTTTTTGTACGCTGAAATAGAAGTTTCCTTGATAGCTATTCAGGACACGGTTGTAAAAACCAGATACTAGGTACTAGACGCATATTTAGAGAGGACGTTGGAGATACATGCAGGAAATGTGGATCTGCAGGTGAAACATAGAACAGATAGTAGGAGAGTGTTCTGCGGTAGCAAAGTCGGCACATCTTGGCAGGCACAACCAACTTGCAAATATCCACATCAACAACTGGCACTCAATCATGGTCTTTAGCAACAGCTCCACTATACTACAAATATAGTCCCGAAACTGTGCTATTGTAGAATCAGAAGTAGCAGTGATGTACTGGGATAGGCTAGTCATCTCTGACCGAACGGTGGATATCAACCAACCACTTATTGTGATGTTAAACAAGGAACAGCAAACAGGGATCATCATATCGACAACATTCAGACGGATCACAAGAGACAAGATCACAAAAGAGACAAGATTACGAAATATGAGCACCCAGTCGAGCACGGAGCAATATACAGTAAGCGGCACCCTAATGCGTACATCGCCGAATGAAGGGCAATTGATAATTTAACTTCTTTGTTCGGTAGATGTAAGCATGAGGTGAGAACCAATCGCAATCCAATCGCTAGCGCAGGCGTATGAGTTCGTAAGGCATTCGGTTTGTCCGTAGGGCTGTTTGAGTTAAAATTTGAAATGCCATTTAATATTTTATTCTGGTCTAGTGCCTGATTAGAAAAGTGCGTATCATCAATCAATATTGTCATTTGCCAATGATTTTACGTATGTGTGTAAGCTAAAACACATACGCCAGCACATCTGCTTCGAACAACTATTCGCATACTAATATAAGATATAAATTAACCAAACGACAAGTACGACAACAAACGACTAGCGTCTAGCTGGTACCAGGTCACGGGTGATCCTGGCCATTGAGAATTACCTGTGTAACGCGGTGAAGGCGGCAAACTTGAAGTCAGTAAGTCACAAAACTTTGATATGAAAGGTTTAAAGCAATCACCTTACTAACTTACCTTGATTCTTTTTTGATATTAAAATTTAGTTTTTAAGGAAATACAGACAAACATTGTCTTATTATTTAATGAAAATTGATGACAGGATTTACAGTTTTATTTTATTTCTCAGCAGTAAAATTGTCTAGAAGCATGCGCATTTTTCGTTTTCGGTTTGATTGGTCAGATCGCCCGTGACCTGATGCTGGCTAGACGCTAGTAGTAAATTCGCCTAACTATGACATAAAAATGTATCATTTAATATGTATTTAATATCCACCTATGTACGCATTAGGCTGCCGCTTACTGTTATATCTGCCATAGTGATATCGGCAGAGGAAGTGATGATCATCGTAGATTATCATCGCTTCATTGAGACTGCCTCATAATTTCATAAGAAGTGGTCAGAAGGCAATATCATTACAAACTTTTCTTATTGTAAGGTGTTTTGGCGCAGGATGAATTTTCTCCCGTAGCCTGAGCCTAATTCCTACTGAAGGCTAAATATCCATAATCCGTCACTGTCTGCAACATGCAAATGGGTGAATGTTTCCCTGCGTTTACACTGAGAAGTATGACTACAAAGTAGGCAAAATAATAATAATAATAAGTATCTGAACAATAGTACCAAATACGAGAAAATTATTTTGGCAAGAATATTCACACAGCCTCATAATATTATCGTCTTTTAACTACGTAATTCTCTTCTAGAAAGCAGTTGGACAGAATGAAAAGACGGTTCCGTTACTTCTTTTGAAAACAGCCCTTCAAATAAATGTGTATAATAATATAAAGGAAACTTACTTTTATTACTTCTACGAACTTTTTTTTCTAAAAAACTGCACCATACCTGAAAAAATACATATATTATTAGATTAGTTATTAGAAAAACACGCATCACATCAGCACATAACTATAAGCAGTCACAACTATAAGCATTCAAAATGAATATTTCAAACAATCCCACACTGTATCCAAGGTACGGAATTAATTGATACGAAATAATAAAACTAAAAAAAACTTTCCCAAAATATTGGCTACATAATAGTTAGGCGGCCTACGTTAACCTTTCTTAAAATACGCCAGATTATTTTTTGTTGGCAAGATGAAAGCTATTGAAATCATAATAACTGAAAACACGGGAATTGAAGTTATTTAGCCATTAAAGAAAAAAATAATATTAAAACAAAATTAAAAACAAGCTTTTATTTAAATGCTCTAAAAAAGAAGAAAATAAACTTTAAATTGAATCAAACCCATCAATTTATTACATTACACAATTTATATGATATAAAAGCTTGTCACGAGATTTACTTGTAGATGTATTTACCTATTTTATAAAATACATACTTTTTTTTCTTAGATTTCCTTATGTCAAGATCAAGTTACATAATTATTATATTCTTGTTTATCTACACACGTAGATAAACTGTTTTTAATTTACACAACATAAAAAGGCATTGTGGGTTGCACAGTTCATGTCACTGCAATAATATTATCAATTATGTTACTCTATAAAGGTAATAAAATAAAAAAGTAACTCAAACAGTTCTGAAACAAGTATTTTAATATTTCTAATCTTGTGGCCCCATATTCACTTTTAAACTATTAATTATTATCCTTAAATTATTCTAGAGAAACGGAAGCGAAACTGCCAATTATTTGCATAATCATAGTTCCATAATCATGTTTATGGTTGCAAATAACAAACTAAAATGTTAACGTTTTTCCAGTTTTTTTTTCATTCCGTCTATTTAGGATGGTTTATCGGTTGTCTGTTGTAATTTTTTAAACTGTAGCACGGTGCTATAATGTCGTATTTTTAGTATTTTATCATATTTACAACAACAATATTGAATATTTATCAACGGTTTGTGTTAATACGTTGATAATTGATAATACTATCACTGTTTGATGTTTAAATTTATAAAATGACATCAGGAATAAGCAAAACAAGGATATCATCGATTGAATTATTTATTTGAAAGACCTTTTGTTTTCCACGTACACGGTGAATAGACATAAATGACTTAATGGGGCTCTCAATATTTACGAACTGTTGTAATTATATAGAATAATACAAGGAAAAAAATACATCTACTTCTAGAAATCTGCTGGTAGTACCATTTATGAACTTATAATCTTATGGTGGCACTTCACTTAGCGTAGCGTATTTGTGTTTGAGTATCGCTGTATTTGTCCAAATATTTTATGTATTCGCAAATATTCCAAACATGCCATCCACACATATATCAAAATACTCAAATAAGCCAAATATGTTTGAATATTTAGAACCAGTGAATACAGTGACGGACGTGTTGACAGCGACAGCCGCTTATTACCTGAATGAAACCTTCTTATTACCAATACATTTATCGCTATTCGCGTTATTTGCACAAATAAAGCAAATATAGCGAATAGCTTCTCTACACATCGCCGTTTTTGGGCAAATACAACAAATATACGAATACGCCAAGTGAAGTGCCGCCATTAGATATGAAATAGATTGGTCATTACCCTGAAGTAGCGATATCGACAATCATTAGTTAATTATAAATTACGTTAAGTAGGTAAGTAATTATTATCACAATGAAACGCAGTGTAAGAAAATTGCTATCTGTAAATCTGTATCCATGTATGTAAGTATACATATTGCATATTACCTATTGTAGTATACAGTCTGTTCTCTGTCCATAAAGAAACACCCTTCCCCTTAATTTTTGGAATGAGTTGAGTCAGCGAATAAAATCAAGGTGAAAGTGAAACAGCCAAAGTTTATTAAGATATACTGATTTTGGAAAATGCAGATACGAATACAACATTTCAATTAAAAAGACGAGTTATGTTGCACCTTACACATAGCGAAAATATATTGAAAATCCATCTAAATATTTTAAAACGAGTAGACGGATTTTCAGACTGTAAACGGAGACGTAGAAGTAAAGACGGAGGTACCCCTAAACTTAAGTTTTGAGGGTACCTAAGCCTAACCTATCTATCAAAATAAAAAACGCTTTTACTTTTGTAGATGTTATTGAGACGTCAGTAAAATCCCACAAGGTGATTTGGTAGTTGTCTTACAGCCACGTTGACAGTAGTCAAGTAAAACAAACAGGCCAGCAAGCAAGTTGACTGTCCAAAATAGTTGCATAGTGTAAAATACTTACTTGTTCATACAAAACAGGCCAGGCAAGTCGGATTTAACTAGCCCGACAAGTAAAATGGACAGGCAAGTGAGTAAAGACTGGTTCTACTTTTCGAGCTAGTAGTCTTCCACCTCTCACCCAAATCTTTTACATGCCGCATACTCGACTTGTTGGGACAAGTATCTTTAAGTGTAGCATGTTTGATTATCGTTATTTTACATTTATTTAAAATAATGTATTAGTGTATTCGTAAAATGGCACGTCCAAAATAGAATCATACAGTTGCTTTTTACAACAATGAGTGTTTATTGTATATGAATTGACAATTATAAACAGGCCAGATGTAGTGCATTAAAAATTAGTTTAATATATGTAGGTACATATGACTGTAGACGCTTTGGCGTGCTTGAAGTAAGGCAAAAACGCCCTACATTTCAAGAAAAATCTAATAAAGCGAAAACATCCGAAAAATTGGGAGCAGGGATCGAAAATTAACCTAATTGTCTCTTTTTTTTTAGCCTCTTCCTCTAAGATTTTTGAATGTCGAGCCATTATTAATTTTGTTATTATTTTGTACATTTTTTTGCTTTACCGCGTTTAAAATTCTTGTTGCAAATCATTATACTGGCATATGACTAAATAATAATATCTTATTTATTTTCTTGCCCCTTGGGACTTTATTTTCAACGCGGCTTATACTGGTGGAGAATTGCAACCTTCGGCGGAGAACCAAATCCATACTTGAACTCTGTTCTACTTATCACTACTTAACTACAACTTTTATATCATACAGTCTACTGTTCTGATAGTCCCCAACTGTCGACAGCAAATCTAATCAACAAGGCAACTTCTTCAGAAACTTCATGCACTAATTGAAATTTTTAGCGATGTAATTTATTTTCTTTTAATATTATACCTATTGACCGAGGCGTATCATGTTTATCCACTAGCTTGGTTGTGAGCAGTTGTGGATTTTCTAGAAAATTGGCCAAGACGTAATTTACTTGATCTGGGACAGGTCTTCTACTTTCTTTTCTGTTGCCAACATTTCCAGTTGTTTCAAGTTATTTTACAATTTCTCTGAGGTATTTCTAGTCTAATGAATTATTTAGTACTAAATGAAGGAACATAGGATTAAGACCTAATAAAAAACTTTAATAGAGAAAATTTTATTTTCAGTAAATACAGCTTCAGTAAAGTATATTTTTGACAACAAAGTTTAACTGTCCATGGCTCACTATAAATTACATCATATTGCCGAGTATATTATTTTATATATTGAATGACCAAAATTTCAAAAATATGTGGAAGAATGGATGGCATACATAATGTATGTAATCAGAAGAACAAGCAGATTTCAACAAATAAAAAAATACAGCACATATTCTAAATTTTCAGAAAAAATAAGTTACTCCTGCAACTTTTTTTGTAGCTCTAATAACAGAGAAAGGGGGGGGTAGTAATTCTCACGAACTCACTCTGTATATATTTACATGTTTCTAAAGAGTTAATAATGGAGGTATGAAGATGTTTTCCAAAATTAATATTCTTGGAGAGGAATTGTTATAAACTAATTGTTTTATATACCTATGCTGCGCTGAAGTTATGAAGTTATGTACAATATTCTCTCGAGTCAAGGTTCGCATTATTTTTATGTCTGATTTATTGATGTAGTAGTATGTAATTTCAATTATGGAAAATATTTCTTACATCGTAAATTAACTTCAAGTGCATAGTACAATAAAAAATGTTATTTATGCTAAAATATCTACGCAATAGATTACATAAGTAATATTTATCAAGGTAGTGCCGTTAACTGACGATTTATTTATCTCAAAAGCAAATAAGTACTAGTGTACATACATTCAGTGAAATATGTCCCGGAACATTTGTCCTTTTACAAGACACCTTTAGTAAGCCGCGAAAGTATTCGGACACCCGATTTTTGAAGGTTGCTTAAATTCTGATAATTTTTGTATTACAGTATTGACTTTTTTTGCTTCTGATAGGATTACAGCTTTGTTTATGAAACCCTGTGTCTAATAACCCCAAGTTGAATATGATATGTTGATTATGTGAGAAGATATCGCTAGAAAAGTAAAACTGCGATATTTTCAGATAACAGTGAATAACTCCGAAAATATTGAATCCTTTTCTTTTTGAAATTTGAAGTTCTTAGACGCATATTAAAGGGAAATTTTTAGTTTTTCTATCTGATAAACTGAGCCATTCTGTAATTTTTTAAGTTGAACCAAAAATATCACAAAAAATTCAAAAAAGCCCTGTACGCCACACATAACTGAAAAAAAATAATGGGTTAATATTCCGCTAGAACCTGGAGTAGGTACTGGAACCTTCGGGGTAAGAACAAAAAACTGGACGTTTTCCACGAAACACCGAACTACTATATTTTTCTCGACGCGAGATTCGCCAACTAAGTTGGCATCTTCAGGAGAAGATTAAAGCTGTTTTAATTTATTTTAATTAAATGTTTTAACAAGTTTTAATTTTCTCCTGAAGATGTCAACTTAGTTGGCGAAACGCGCGTCGAGAAAAGTATAGTAGTTCGGTGTTTCGTGGAAAACGTCCAGTTTTTTTATTCCGCTAGAACTCAATGTGTTTTATTAAAATTTCATGAATAATAATTGTTACGAAAATTATAATATATAATTATAATAAATAAAGTTAAATTTTCGGTAATACGTGCCATCTCAGACTCATCAAGTCAAAAATGAAATGAGTTACATGAAATGAAACAAGTTTTCTGATATTTTCTTGAAATTGCCTGTTTTAAATATATTAATTGTTCGGAGTATGACCAGCAATTTTTATGCGGAAATGTATCATTTTGATAGATTTTTTTCCGTTACAACTGCCTAATAAGTGTTATGACGAATGTGCTCAAAGTAATTGATGCCAGAACCGACAGATTCGCTGTTTTAACAAAAACGATTTCTACTTAAACGAAAAGAAAAAAACAATTATTTTCGATTTAAAATATGTCTCCTCCTTTTGAAGAAGTAACATTTTGTCCAATTTAAAGTCCATGGTTGGGAAAGTTCTCATGTTTCCATATACATATGTATATGTACTTACTCGTGTATGTAGACTCATATGTATCTATATGGAACAAATAAGTCTATTATGGTATAACATTCATATTAAAAATCTGGTAAAAACTACTTAGTGGTATATACGTCGTATATACGAGTATTTATAATAGTATTACAAAAACAGCGGTCAACATTGGTTTCCAATATGTCAACGGTAAAAAGTCGAGGTTAAAATACTAAAGCACTTCACGTTGTAAGAAATCTCTCCGACATTTCAGAATTTATTAATTTCCGCATAACTTAAGCCTTCAAATTAATTCAAAACGCCACACCTGTATCCACGATTTATGACATTATTGTATATGGTCGCGATTCCAACCTAATGACGTAATGGTTTCCACTTCTCTATTGTTTAGCCAATTTTTAGCAGTTTTCACGGCGCATTAACGCATTACAAAAAATAAATGCCACACTTTTGCAAGTCACTTCGAATATAGGCTCTCTTCTTCTAATTGGAAATGGAAATATAAAAAATTGCAACAATAATTGTCTAATACAACGAGATAAAACCCATGTAATGAGATGATGGATGCGAATTGAATCTGTTTTATGTATTGTAGGTGCAATATCATTTGAGATATAGACTACTAAAGTGTGTCACTTCCACTAAATTTATGGTGCGGGTTCCATTCTTATTTGAGTCCAATAAGAAAAGCATGGGCATAAAATGTATGTATTTTTACTAACAAATACAGGTCATTAAGATATGATGATGAGGAAAAATGAAATTATGGATTTTTTTTTCTAGAAATTAAGGTTTTATTTGTCTGATTTTAAATCGAAAAATTGAAAAACATAATTTTATATTAAGACGCATATGGATATGATGACTATCGCGTACGCGTATATTACGGTACGATATATGATTGGTATACGATATACGATATACACGGTGGAGGCTTTAACTGGAATATATTCTCTAGCGGGGTGGTGAATGATTTTTCAAAAAAAATCCCGAGACACGTCAACTTTTAAATGTATTTACCTACATTTTGCAAGTAATATGAAAAATATAGCCCTTCAGGGGTGGCTGAAACCACCCTCGACATGATTTTTTCAAATGCAACCCTATGGCTTGTGACCCCTCATTGTAAAGCTGGTGGAAAGAGGAATCCAACGCACTGATCAAATTTTAATTTTTAGTATGTTTGTAGGGTTGCATACAATTAAAACAATTTAAAAAATAAATGTATTTTCAACGTAACAATTGTTCAAAATGTGCACCATTCACTTGTTGGCAGTATCCCAGTCTGTGGTAGGTTTCGTCCCTTACATTATGCAACATTTGCGGTGTTATTTTTCCGATTTCCTCTCTTATCCTTTCCTGCAGATCTGCTATGTTGTTGGGTTTCTGAATGTAAACCCTACTTTTAAGATGTCCCCACAAAAAGAAATCCAGTGCTGTAAGATCTGGAGATCTTGCTGGCCACTCAATATTACCTCGCCTCCCAATCCACCTACCGGGAAAAATTCTGTCCAGATACTGACGAACAATGGCAGCATAGTGTGGTGGGGCCCCATCTTGCTGAAACCATAACCTCTCGTCGGTCAAGTTAGGGTTTAAGGGGTTTGGAAATAAATGACATAGCACTGGCATTAGTTCGTGCTGGAGTAAACGCAATCTTGTATTATTCCGGCCCACACATTAGTTTTCTGTGGGCACTGAGTATGAAGTTCCCTCATCCAATGGGGGTTCTCTTCAGCCCAGTAACGACAATTTTGGCGATTTACGTGCCCATTTAATGTAAAAGTAGCCTCGTCAGAGAAAACTATCCACTCTAAAGATAACTGGTTTTGATCAATACAAGTCATCAATAAATCGCAAAATTCCACTCGTCGATCTGGATCATCTTCAAGTAGCTCTTGAACAGCTTGCATTTTATATGGGCGTTTTTTCTCATATTTAAGTATTTTTAAAACTGTTTTGTGATTAAGATTACTATCACGGGCCAGTTGACGGGCTGGAGTGATTGGATTTTCTTCTAGAGCAAGCAACAAATTCAACTTCGTGTCGTCATCAACAACAGCCTGCCTCTTACTCAGTACTTTCCAGACATGACCCATCTCTCGATATTGTGCCTCAATTTTACTAATGGTACCTTGATTTAGTGGTGGCAAGTCAGGATGCGTTTCTCGAAACAAGCGAACAATTTCGCATTGAGTTCGCGCCCTGTCACCATATCCAATCATCATCAAAATTTCGATTTTTAGTGATTCAGTTAAATAAGACATTTTCACCAATTTGAAATAACACTTCGTTTCAAACTCTGAATACAGCATACAAACTAAATTACTCTTTGCGGCTGTGTAAAAACACTAGCCAAAAATAACAAATATCAGTTGTGGTAAAAAAATTGCTTGGAATTTTTTGTGGGGACATATGAAAAGTAAGGTTACATACCAAAACTAAACAACAATCATTTTGAGTACGAAATTGTTGCGTTAAAAATAAATTAGACTATAAAATTACGTTTTAATTGTATGCAACCCTACAAACATACTAAAAATTAAAATTTGATCAATGCGTTGGATTCCTCTTTCCACCAGCTTTACAATGAGGGGTCACAAGCCATAGGGTTGCATTTGAAAAAATCATGTCGAGGGTGGTTTCAGCCACCCCTGAAGGGCTATATTTTTCACATTACTTGCAAAATGTAGGTAAATACATTTAAATGTTGACGTGTCTCGGGAATTTTTTTGAAAAATCATTCACCACCCCGCTAGCGAATATATTCCAGTTAAAGTCTCCACCGTGTATTTCATTTACTCTTGAGAATCATATCTTCTAGCGCGACGTACGCATACGCGATATGCATGAATCCCGTTTTCATCTTTAAAATGAAAACAACAGCCGAACTTGAAGGCCTTTACGTGATTGGTCGTAGGATACTGTCAAATGCTGTGATAATTTCACGCATGCGTCTATTTTTGGTATAATTGAGATTCAGTCAACAATATAGAGACATCCAAAAAAACGTCATCAACTCTGGCTATGAACGAGTGAGATGGAAATAGCCGTCAGGTCTAAGCTTTTCGGTTATGTCAAACTTTTGACAAGTGACTGTCACAATTTGTAAAATAAACAATGGCTGTCATATGATGTGACAGTCTTAACAAGTAAATAAGGTTATAAATTCGATTAAGAATAGAAATACCTCTTTTTTTTTTCGGCCAACTTTGATGACGTTTTTTTTGGATGGCTCTATATAACGAGCCACCCAAAAAAGTCATCAAATCTGTCTATGAACGAGATATATGGTTATGTCGAAGCTCGGCACGAAACTTTGTTGTTGTCAAACTTTTGAAGTGGCTGTCAGAATTGTAAAATAAATAATGGAATTTATTTTTAATGAAGAACAGAAGAGGCATGTTTCACTTGAAATATATATTTAGAAATAGTAGTAGAATCAATGGAAACTGGATATATTCGATGAGGGCTGCATGCAGGACTTTAGGAATTTTTTTCCAGACGCAGTTATTCATCTAGACCATTTTAGGCGGTCAGTAAAACGTTTCCTAAATTTGTACTTGCAAACTGGAAGCGTCAATTGGGGCACAAGTCTAGATTATGGGAAACAAGGTTTTGATAAAATGTTTAGGTTTCTAGACTAAAATTAAAAGGGTGCTGAACACGATGCAGTTGGTCCCGTATTACGACGACGCTTCGTTTTCGAGATACATAGGGGGCGCGTTTTCGGGGTCAAAGGTTAAAATTTTGGAAAAACCGGTTTTTAACCCACGTTTAGTATAATACCTGCAACGTGGTCCAGTTGTTTACAAACATGTTAAGTATCACGGTGTATAATTGGCTAAATTTGCCACATAATGAGAGCCAGGCCATTGAGTTTTGCACGAGAGAGGAACTTTTCCCTGCTGAGAAAAAATTGCTCTCAAAAAATTGCTCGAAAAAAGACCTTTTCAAACTTTTCTTAACATCATTAAGAATTCTTATCCTCTTAATTAGATTATTTTACGTTAGGTTAGGTTAGGTTGAAACTGTTCAATCGTTTCTTAAATTTTAATTAACTTTTTTAGTTTAGGTTAGGTTAGGTTAAGTTACGTCAATGCGTTAGGTTATGTTGAGGTGCACTTTGCCCCGCGAAAACTAGTTTTGCGCGCTCCGTGGCCTAAAAACCCGAAATATCCCTTCCCTACCTATCTCAGAAACGGAAGAAAGAAAAAATTCAATTTTTGAAAACAGCAAAATTGCAGAAGTTAATAGAACACCGTGGATACTGCAGCACGTATTGACTCAGTTAAAATACGAGCTTGTGTGTATAAATATGGGCGGTCGCCATTTTATTTAATAGTGTCCCTTTTTTTTGAAAATATAGTTTCTTTTTGAGATTAAGTTTTTTTTATTCCTGTCTTTTATATACCCGTTAAAAGTACCCATCACACAATGTAAGGGTCTTGGCAATTCAGTGAGGTTATAAACAGTAAGATTAAAAATAGAAATACGTATTTTATTGCTCGGTCAACTTTGGTGACGTTTTTTTGTTTGGATGACTGGATATTTAAATATAAACGGGTTGCTTCTCGATTCTTTCACGAAATCAAAAAACGAAACATCCTAGTTTTGGCCCCTTCTATTCAAATATCCTTGAATGATTACTAAAATGAATGTTAAAAAGTGCTGTTATCCAAACACGAAAAATCCCATTTAAAATATGTATTTTAAATGCGAGGTTACGTATTTAAGATACATGAATAAAATACAAAAAAAGTTCCCTACATTTGTAGGTTTACGATTTGGAACTTGGAACCCAGTTCGACCTGTGCGACCGGAAGCAACGTCACGACTTTAGTAGTCTATTCGGTGTAGAAATATGTACATATGTATGTATGTTCGTAAATAAATACCGAAACACTTAACTATGTTACATTTACTGCGCGTTTTTATTAACCACGTTGTTATCATCACGTCATGATTAAAAATTAGATCATTTGTTCAATAGCCATGAAGAAATTTATTAAATTTACAAATTTTAGTCATTTACATTAACTGTTTTCATACGAGTATCATGAAAGGTCCATCGTTGATTTTTTTGAATTATTGTTTTTCATCGCTTACTTATTCGATAGACATAAAACGAAGAAAAAATCGATATTTTGTCGGTTATCTTATCTCGAAATTCAAAATGCGTAACAATAATGGCCAACAATAAATTTTAGCCAGATTTACATAACGAAGAAATAAAAATCGTCTTACCAAATGTTTTGTTTTAAATTAAAGCGTACGTACACGTTCGCATTAAGGATATGATCTCATGGCGAAAAAATTACGGAGCGCTTATGTTGAATTGTAAATAATTCAAATTGTCTTTGGAAGTGCTGTTACGTATTTGAGTTATTAGCAAATTTGTTATCGAGTGGATTGTACGGAATTCATAAAATAGAACAAATTTTTTTCAACGAGAAATATTCATTGATATACCGAGTGTGTCAAAAATAAATGACAAATTCTAGAGGTTATGCACATGACAGTATATTTAAATTTTAAATATCAGGTAATTATTCAAAAAATACGCAAGGAATATAGCCTGGGTATAACAGCCTACTACACTGCTATACCTATAAACAGGGCAATAGCCTCAAAGTTTTTTTGAGGTATAGAATGTTGTTTTTCAGCAAAACAACATTTAAACATTAGAATGCGGTGCGAATATGCGGTGACTAACCTGATTATTGCTTGTCATTTCGGAGGGTGTTTGAACACCCTAAACATCCCCCCTGGCTACGGACCTGCATACAAATACTTATGAAAAAGATGCACGTATTTGTGTGCCAAACCATGTCCTAACAAGTGTGTCTATGGTAGGTCAGATGCGTATTAAAGGCATTTCCTCTCATGCAACTCGTTGATGCAATTTTGATGCCATAATATTTTGGATTTACACTTGGCGCAATTCTTGCATGAGCCCGAATTGTATGGAATTAGAATAACAACTGGGTACCAACAGTGGCGGCTGGTGGAAACTGAAATTCTTTTATTTTCGTAAAGAAGTATGGGAATTACACCAGATTTAGGGAGTTATTACTAGACCCAAATGGAAGCCTAGATAATAAAAAAACAAACGAAACTTCACGCGAAAGCAAAAAAAAAACATTTTTCAAAAAATGTGTTCCATCCCCAATAAATCTTGAAAATAGGCTGCAACATATTTGTATAATATTGTTTACATACTTACCTTGTGAATGTAAAAACTTTATTCTTATGATTTTCGCAAAATTTTTATTTTTGTTAAAGTTATAGTCATTACATTTCATAAATGAAATGTTGGGATGAAATAAAATCAAACTAAATGTTCATAACTTTAAAAGATCCCGAAATTTCGAAAAATACAGAAGTTAAAAAAAAAACTCAAAAAGTATTTACTTTATGAATCGGAAAAAAATATATTTCGCATATATTTTGGAGCCCCTTTTTTAAGATTTTCTGGGAATGCAGCCATTCTTTAAAACACATTTTCGCAAGTCTCGTTTGAAGCTTTCTTTGCTAATCTCGCCATCTATTTGGGTCTCGTAATAACCTGGTGTAAATCCCAGCTCCCTTACGAAAATTTAAGAATTCCAAATTTCACCAGCCGCCACTGGGTACCAACATAGATTCCGATGTTAGACGGATTGGTAGTTGTTAATTTCAAATTGCTGAGGAGGACATTGTTGAAAATGGTTTTATGTTCTATGTACCACAAAATGTCATAACGTGGACACAACAATCGTTCATACGCAGACCATTCTTGGATCGACAGCAGTATAAGTCTAGTTGGTATAACAATATACAGCGTATCCCAGTTTTTTTAATCAGGACTTTAGGGTTTTGTAGAAAAAGTGATTTTAAGTAAAAAAAGTTCATATGAATGTAGGTCCTGAAATGCTTAGTTTTCTATATTCAAGGTGATAAAGTTAAACTTTTTCTTGTTTTTTTTTTCTGTTTATTCAATAGCAGTGAGAGCTATAAAGTTCTAATTTTACAAGTGAAATAATAATAATAATAATAATAATAATAATAATAATAATAATAATAATAATAATAATAATACTCACCCTATAATTACTCCGAAGAGTAACCCCAGAGGTCCTCTCAGGGATCTGTGCGGGGAAGGGGTGGCTATTATTATTATTTGCCATGGCGCACTGGGAGCGACTTAAGATTATTTCGGTAACGCATTTGCTTTACAGTTCTGAGGAAACCCAGAAAACTCAGAACATTACCAAATCTAGGGCATGTGCGGTTGGATTGGCATCTATGCATCCTCACCTATACACTAGTGTATTAGTGGTTGCATATCAAACCCTGACGGAGAAAACGAGACAATTAAAAATCGCCACCCCCAGCCAGGATTCGAACAACGCGCACAGAGGTATCGCGACTGGAAAGACGGGGCTTTAACCCACTCGGCTACCCGTGCCCCTAGTCTAATGAAAACTCTAATGAAATAGTCTAATGAAAACTCAATCATCGATAAAGAATTTTTTTAAATACCGAATTAGTGGCGTGTGTAAGGGGTTCGGTGCCCCCGTTTTATACCATAATTTCTACGCTAATGGATTTTTTCAAGTTTAATTGGTTCCACTTATTCTTGAAAGAAAGCGAAATGCAGCGAAAAACTGTAACCACAGTTGTCTTTCAAAAACGCTTAGTTTTTTTTTCACAAAAACCATAAATAACGTCCCTATAGATCTAAGACCATCGTTGTTTTAATTTTCAAAATATAAGGTAGTACTACACTTTCATTTTTTCTTGATTTTTTTCTGTTTACTGTTTAGGGGTACAACGTTTCAATTTTACAAGTGAAATAGTCTAATGAAAGCTCACTCGTCGAAAAAGAAACTTTACAGAATCAGTGGCTTGCGTACGGGGGTTCGGTGCCCCTTTTTTTAAATCTGAATTTCTATGCCAATGGATTTTCGTCAGGTTTGACAGGTTGCAATTATTCTTTGTAAAAGTGCAATGAAAAAGTAACACCAGTTTTCTTTCAAAAGCGCTTCGTTTTCAATTAACAGCGTATTTAATAGCTTGATTGATACAATTTTTTAATACTTGTCAGTGTATATACATGTATATAAAACGCAAGCTTTTTTTGGAAGATAACTGTAGTATTGTGGTGGATAACCTTTTTCATTGCACTTTTCCAAAGAATAAGTGAAGCTAGTTAAACTTGTAAAATAATCCCGATCAAAAAAAAAACTGGGATACCTTGTATGTATACAGCACATATCCTTTACATCCTGAAGGCCGAGATAGAATGGGTTTGCGATGGGTTCAGGTAGGTAAAGTAGGTAGTGATTTCTAAACCATATCCCTGGTAGGATACTTTTTGTTTGAAATCATAAATGCATAATGTATTTCGCATAAATATTCGGTATTAACGGTTGTTTAAGCTGACAACTGCCTAATTTCAGACCTGCTGTAACAGAACAATATCACGATGGTTCTTTGATTTATATTTCATTCTTGTAAAAAGGATATGTAGTCGATACACAATGGTTACCGTCCTTTGGCACAAGTTGTCTTTAATAGAAATACTCCCGAAAAAAAATATTTAAGTTTTGTGGATATGATATCGTTGCGGTCACGGTAATAAGGTCAGCAGGTTCTTTACAAAAAAAAACATTACTTAACAGAAAATGGGCACGTTATCCTAAAAACAAATGCAGAGGGAGATTATTCCAATAAAAATGTTATACAAATATAAAAAAACAACAACATAATACAATATGCTCTACAAAAACCATGTACTATACCACGTGTGCACACCAGACATCGGCCATTTTGAAAAAGGACAAATAGAAGAGACGACAGATAAGATGCAATGGCATACGCATCGAAGGTAGTGAAGGAATAAGACCGGCCCTCTCACCACCTGCGCTAGTCGTTAGAACGAGAAGTGTAGCATTAGTCTTTTTTGACAACCGGCCGATGTCTGCGGTACACGTATAGTATATTATGAAAATGAACAGGCGGACAATAAAATAAGGACGACACTTTGATTTTTAGCATTAACTGTAAAAAATTAACAGGAAAAAATAAAGAAATAATATTTCGTTGAATAGAAGCCAGAGCCATGCTAGAACGACCCCGTCCTTAAATAGTGGTAAACGATACGTTCCACTTAGAACAAGGGAAGGCTTCAATCCTGCATAAACCGTAAAATCCTTTAAAGGAGGAAGATCATGTCTAGGGTTGCATGTTGTGCTATTAAGTTAGCTTCGTACACCAAATTAAGGGAATTACGGATCAGCACATGTACCTATGCTGAAATATTAGAGACCGGCATACTGCCATAAGCGGATGACAACTTACCACTTCACTTATACCACTAGTTTGGAAATATCAGCATGACAGTGATACAAAGCACACATCACGTGTAGTGAAGCAGTAGGCTCCAAGATCGTCTGGTTGGGGTCATCCACCGGCCTTCATGCAGCCCCTACGTTAATCTAATAGACAACCTTTGGCCTGATATAAAACTGGATCCTCGTGATGAAAAATGTAAAAATATTTTTGAATTCTTCAAACACGAATATGAAAAAGTATGACGGTAGAAATTTGCCAACATTGGCTTCATGCCGAGAAAATGTGCCGTTGTGTTAAAGGCTAAGGGAGATTCAATTATTATTGAACCTCCCATTAAATATTTTTTTTTATTTTTTTTTTCATGTTTTTTATTTTCGTTTTTTTTTTCACATTTAATGCTAAAAATTAAAGTGTCCTTATTTTCTTGCCTGCCTATTCATAATATGCAGTGCATGTTTTTTTAGGACATAATGTATTATGTTGTTTTTTATATTTGTATAAAATCTTTATTGGAATAATGTTTATCTCCCTATGCATTTCTTTTTAGCGTACTGTACCCCTTTTTTATTCAGGTATGATTTTTCTTGTAAGTAAAGAACCTGCTGTACTTATTACCGTGGTCGCAACTGTATAAGACAGGAGCAAGAATAGTTCGATAATAGTTCAATTTACGAACAATTGAGCATTACAATTGATTAGAAATTTTAGTCCATGAAGTCCGCAATTATATTCAAAATAAGTCGTTTTGGTGCCTCTATGTTTACTATAATTTACTATATGTATATGATTTAACATAATATACGAGTATTTTTTATTTTTAGCAACATTTTCTTTTGATATGACACTCAATGATCACCATTTCCAAATAAATTTTGCCACAGAAAAGTAGAAGGTTTAAAATAATAATAATAATAATTATTATTATTATTTCAATAAAAAATTAATTCATTAGAAAATTCATTAAAATGGCTTACCGACGGCTATCTGTACCCCGAAACCGAAGGGTATAGGAAATCTGGATCTGCAGGCGAAACTATAGAATATATAATAGGAGGGTGTCCCGCGCTAGCAGAGTCAGCATATCTCGGCAGGCACACTTGCGAAGATGGTCCACCAACAACTGGCAGTCAAGTATGGCCTGTTAGCGACGGCTCCGCCATACTACAAATATACCCCGGAAGCTGTGCTTGAATTGGAAGTTGCAGTGATGTACTGGGATAGGCTAATCATCACCGACCGAATAGTGGACTTCAACCGACCAGATCTTGTGTTGATCAACAAGGAACAACGAATAGGAATCATCATAGACATCGCAGTGCCACTTACCTACAACATTCAGAAGACTGAACGGGAGAACATCGCCAAATACGAAAATCTATCAATCGAGCGCCTATGGAAACAGGAGAAGGTGGAGACATACGCTCTAGTAATGTCGGCAGAGGGAGTGATGACGACCAGATTCACCAAGAACATCGCGGCATTAGGACTGTCTTATAAAATTGTTAGAAATGGCCAGAAGGTAACTACAAACATGTCATATTGTTAGAAATGTTTTGGGACAGGATGAATTTACTTCCCTCGCCTGAGCCTAATTTCTGCTGGAGGCGGGGATGAGATATCAAGCCCAGCTTCCCAGCTTTTACGCTGAGAAGTGTGACAATAAAGTCGGCGAAATATTAATAATAATGCGGTTACTCCAGAAGTGGGGACTTGGGATTTATTCGTATATAATACTGAAGAACTTTCATTGATTAAATTTCAGCCAAAAGGTTACACACCAGGTCCTGACTGGATAAAAAAAAATGTTGATGAAAATTCCGGTTCTCGAGGTACGGTATCTTTATATATAAATAAAAGTTGTAGATTAAAAAAAAGATATATCTATAAAATCACAGCGAGTCACCAATTTTGAGGTAATTTCGATAGAATGTCACATAAATAATCGTCGTCACATAAATGATTAGTGAATTGGCCATCAAGAAATAGTCGCGTTTTATTATCTGGTTCTACCAAAAATGATATTAAAAAACCATCCAGTATGGGCATACACCTTCTGTGTACACCAGATATAGGTCATTTATGAAAAAGGACAAATAGAAGTGGGACAACATATAATAAGCAACGGCATTCACATCGAAGGTAATGAGGGAATAAGACCAGCCCTTTCACCACCTGCGTTAGTCGTTAGAATGACTAGATAGAAGTGTAGAATTTGTCTTTTTCACAACCGGCCGATGTCTGCTGCGCACATATGGTATATTTTTAAAATCATATTTGAGAGAAAAATGTCACTTGTCTGAGAAATTTATAGGGTGATTTTGAAAGTGTGTCTCTCCCAATAAAGATAGCAGGTACTGAAATTAAACGACTGATAAGAAATAACCCTAATAAAAGTTGTTCACTATAAATTTAAATAATATCTGAAGCCGATCTTCATTTCTTCGTTACCTAATATATGTGGCGCTTTGAACAGTCCCCAGTGGCGATAACATAAGAGATAAATAATTAATAAAATTCGGAAATTAAACGACAGTTTCTGAAAGAAAATGACGGTAACGTCGGATATTTCCTCTAACAGGGCCGACCGCATCAATTTTGCAATGTGTCAATATGTAAAGCTTAAAAACAAATTGCGGAGTTTATATTAACTTTTCTGTTTGTGACACTTTGTACAGATAAGTGTTTATTAAAATTAGAACCACATTTTTCGAAAACACACCATGTAATCTACACATCCTCTTCTACTCGTCTAATTCTACTTGCAAGGTCAATAAATACTACTCGCTTAAAGACTTTTTTATAAAACAAGTTCACCTCAGTGGTGATAAAAACATGTACAAATATGTTGTGCTTGTAGTTAAAAATGTAGCAAAAATATCCATTCAAACTTCGGTTGAATTGATATTTTTTTGAACAGGTATATACGAGTATGTTATACAGGGTTAGAAAATCCAAGATTTCAAAGCCGAGCATTGAAAGATAGAAAAGAATAAACTCTTCAAGTAAAGGGAACTGACAGAGAAATATCATATCCATAGTTGCCAGACTGATATGTAATTTTAAAACTTTTATGAGCGTTATTCTGTCTTTCGTGATAGGGTAGCAATAAAATTATGTAGGCGGGACGCCCCGCCCATATAATGCGCACGTGTGAATTTAATTCTTGTCTAGATAACCGAAACAAGGAATCAGTTTAGCCGTGTCCGCGTAAATAAAATATTCATATTGTAATTAAATAAACGTTTTTACTATAATAACAATAACGATGACGGTATACACTAAGGAGGAAAAAGTGCAAATAATTAAGTGGTATTCTATCTCTCAGAGCGCTGAAGAAGTTGTTGCGCGATTTGCATTTTCATTTGAAAATCGGCCGGTACATACGGTAAAAAAGGCGAAAAACGAAGCACAAAGGGGCGACATTTTTTGAACCACTTATTCAATAGTCATTTTTTCTTTCTTTTGTCTTATAACCGGGTTGATTTATATTTTTATTTTTTTATTTTTTATAGAACTTCAATATTATTTTCTTGCAGACCGGTTAGTTAAGGAATACAAAAATTTGAAAATAGATACAATTATGTTCGTACACTTCTTTTAAGTGTACCTATGGGATAATTGTAAAAGTCAGAAATACGTAAGAATTACATTTCATACAGCTAAGTCGATGTACACTCCCATAGCTGCGAAAAAAGTACTGAGTCCTACTCAAATTCGGCGAAAGGTGGTAGGTGATAGGCCGTGTCAAATACCCCTCTCCACTTTCTATTACGCGCAGGTCTCCTACGTTTCTAATACGTGCACAAGCGTGAAACACTGTTGCGTTTAACTGTCTTTGTCTGTCCTTACTGGTGTCTTAACTTATTCTCTTCTACAGATGTATCGCCAATATGTAAAGGTGCAATATCCTAGGGTGTATATATATATATATTTCTCAAAACCGCTCCTGAAATTCCTCTGTGGTACTCAAAAGATAAAATTGAAAAAGGTATGAGCAATTTACATAAAATTTGTAAAATAGTTATTGAAGTCAAAATTGTACAAGTTTGGTTCCACATTTATAATAAACAATGATTTAATCTGTAGACAACAATAAATTGGAGCACACTTCATTATTTAAACATTAACTATTAACAATAACAAATAGTCATTTTCAGAAGCTGATTTCAAGGATTTTTTTTATAAATAACTATTTTTAAATCTTGTTTTCTACGAATTTTTAAGTCTTCCTAAGAAATTCTTTTTTTTTCAGAACTGACGTGTCTTGTGAAAAGTATGAATTAATAATTATTGCTCGGGTATGGCGATTTTTAAATATACATATGTATATTTCAGGATTTTTAAATTATCATGGTGGAGCTACAGTAACTTGCATGTAAAAAGAGCGTCACATTGAAATAAAAAAAGATAAGCAAAATCTATGACTACGTAATAGGATGGACTAAACAGTAAAATAATGTCCTTTGAGAAGCTGTCACCTGAAATTTCGAAAAACAAATTTAAACTGTCAAACTAAATATTTTATTTAATATTTTAATTTTTTGAAAAATATTTTATTTATTAAATATTTGTCAAACTAAAAAACAAAATATTTTCTTCTAAAAAACTTCATACTCTACATCAAATTTATACTCTTACATACATCTGTATATCTGATTAAAATGAATGATTTAGACGCTTTTGAGTTTTTGGACAAAAACTACTAGTTCTACTGCCTCACAAATTACATACTTCCAACTCACTTCTCTTTAACCCGCTTCCCAATTCTCTTTTACCCTTCCATTTTAAGCAAACCATCATATTAACTCTAAACTTTCGGTTGAGTTTAAAAAAATCACTCACATAACATTTTCGACACACCAAGTACGCTTCCAACATATCATATTTGTCACGATAGAAAAATTCTTAACGCATAAAACTGACACAGTATTATCGACAGGAAATAAATGTTCCATACAAATTATTGACATTTATTTTATTTTAAGGGTGTATGTAAGTCCTTCGTTTTTGGTCAAAACTTATAACTATTTTTATTACAATATATTTTATAAAAGAAAAAATGCAACTTTGTCCAAAAACACAAAAACACTATATTCAATTGTTTTTTCAATTACTTTATCTTTATCAGCGTTAAAAATCTACTAAGTAGTTTGCTAATTTGACCGATTTTATATATTTAATAATAACGGAGTTACAAATGGTACGCACTTAAACAAGAGATCAGTGAGTAATGGTGACGTCTTTCCATATGACCGTTTTTACATTTTTCTGTAAAGACCAGGAAACGTAATCAGTCAAACTGCCATATATGAAAGCATGACATATTGCCTTTGTCTATAATTGCAGCTTGCATTACGTTAATTAAACGATATTATGTATAACAAGTCTTATTTTCGATTAATCACTTTCTTGTGAGAGAACGAGCGAGAAGCGTTCCGCTGCATCAAGGCCAATTTGATAAATAGGAATAGGAACTCCAGAAAACGCCTCATGGCTCCGGGCGGCATCTCGTCTGTAGTAGAGTCGCAGTCAAATGTTTTAATCACGATACCGATGACGATGTGTTATTATTTAAATAATTGAAGGCTATTAATCGGAATGACTGTTCTCTTCGTGCCGAACGTTTTTTAGTCGTTCGCTGTTTTGTATTAACAGGCATGATAAAATATCTGTGTGCATAGGCAGCGATAAAAAAATGTCACACATGTGTTAATCCCTTTTAGTTTAAACAAGTCAAAAATCACCTATACTGCCTTCCTTAGTGAATGTCCTATCTACATACACTGGTCGCGGAAAATCAGTTGAAAATAGGTTCATACAAAATATAATGTAGCTATGTCATATTGGGAAGTAATATGTAATATTGGGAAGAATCAGTGATTGTCTCTTCTAAAGATATTCTTCTTCATGACCGGTGTAGCAAAGTTGTTTGAATTCGGATGCTATATCTGTTTGGTCGTCATACTGGATTGAAGCATACAGGGTTTGTTTCATCAATCTCAAATGGGCGAGAACTTATCACTGGAAAATGTCGTTACAGTGGACGAATAGGTTATAGTGCGTACAGAAAGTCACCGTTCTAGACTTAGGGAGCATAAATCATGTACTGGGTGATGTAATTGTATAGTGTGGAGTTGCAGTGTATCAAACCTTGAGCACATCCAAACTGTTGAAAATTATTGCACGGACGATATCTGTACCCGTAAAATGGAAGCTTTGTTTTTATCAATTACTTTTGATTTACGCGAATGTTTTCTATAGAAAGAAATTTGCAGTTGCAAGATATTTATGGTTGCAAACCAGTTTATAATATGTAAGTAATTATTTTCAATGATTTGACTGGTAGATGGTGTTATTTTTGCTTCTTCTTTTATTTGTGCATAATCACTGGGAACAGTTGGCTTATGCACTTTTTGCTTGACTACTGTTTTGCAAACAGGATGGCTCTGTCTGAATTATAATCAGTATTGACTAAATTGGGTTTAGTTGTGTAAATTCAGTTACAGTTTAAAAGTGATAACTGACATTACACTAACACTAATAACTGACCATCTGAACTGAATGAAATTGTGTAATTGGTTTTGTAGTACCTAGTACGAAATAGTCATTCTCCTAGTATTATCAGTTTGATGTAAATAAATAAAATCTTTGCTGTAGGGATCAATGAGCAATTGAGGTAAAGAAAAATTGTGTAGCGACAAATTACGCAGTGGCTGGTTTATTTACAATTGTAATTTTATTGTAGACCGTCTGTGATAGTATACTATAAAATGAAAGTTTGAGCTACTTGATTGATTCATATACTATAATTAATGAATCGTAGCAATGTAGGGTGCCACAACTCGCTTTCACCCTTTGACAACCCAAGCACCCATCCAAGCCACACCAATTCCGTGTTACGCTAATTTTGATGAGCA
The DNA here is from genome assembly GCA_029963805.1 of Aromia moschata. Taxonomy (NCBI): domain Eukaryota; kingdom Metazoa; phylum Arthropoda; class Insecta; order Coleoptera; family Cerambycidae; genus Aromia; species Aromia moschata. Next base: position 785,529 of record JAPWTK010000164.1, read on the forward strand.
GTTTTTTACAGGTATGTATGGATATAGCATATTTTTTCATGGCAATGTAAAGCCCGATAGCCCAGTATAATTATTAAACTATTTGGTAATCTGTTTATCTAATTGTGAGTAAAACATAAATTAAAAAAGAGTTATTGCAGAAAAAAAAAACAAAAAAATACACAAGATGTTCCATTATAACTACACAAAATAATATATATAATAAAATAATTATACAAAGAGTAAATGATGTGTTTTACTGTCCTACTGGCAGAACAAACATTCATTTAAAATCCCCTATATATTTTATGATGTACAGATTTAATAGAGTAAGTAATCAATGTGATATATTTAATTCATCATTAACTAGTTACAGTAAGCTAATTAAAAGTATATGTTCTAATAATTATTAAATTAGCAATGAGTCAAGACTTGTGATTACAATTTGGAGTGGTTTTTTTAGTATAAATGATTTGTATTTCAAAAATAAGTATCAATTGTATCTAGATTTAAACTTATTTTCAAACTATTTTTTTTAAGTACCTACTGTTTAACTTTTTTATAATGTCAATTGCTCTGTTATTGGATTATTCTGTTGGGCAATAAAAATCTATTATTATTATTATTATTATTATTATTATTATTATTATTATTATTATTATTATTATTATTATAAAAAAAGATGTTTGTTTCGTTTTGTGACTTTTCGATGTTCGAAATTTTTTATTATTAATTTACTAAAACTCATATATAAGAAGTTTTTTCTGTTTCCAATAATAAATCTTGGATGTATGTAGGTGTCACAATATAGTCGAAAATGTCATGAGAGGTGCTAATGTTGTTGGACGAATTAAATTACGATTTATTATCTTATGACGTTATTTGAAATGCACCAAACTTGTAATTTTTTACTACCCATAGAATAATATTTTTTAAACTAAGGTTTTATATCAGAATATAAGCAAAATTGATATTTGTGAAAAAAATTCACAAGATAGATTTATATGTATAAAATATATTTTGGGTACGTCAAAAAAATGTTACATGATTCAGAATAAACAAATGGAAAACACTAACTAGTGAAATATTGACTTCAAACTTGATAATGTGAGGTAGGCACTCGTATGTTAGCCCAAAACAAAATTTATTTATTATGGAATAAAAAATGTATTACTCTATGTTATAATATAATTATATTTTTATTTTTTATTATTTTACGCTATAAGAGTTATAAAAGTTTTTCTTACAACGTTTTTAATTTTCTTTATAAATAAACACATATGTTTTTTTTTTCAGTTTTTTAATTTCTAATCTAAAATTTGGCTAATGTTAACGTGTCTTGGACTATCAAAATAATCTATCAAATTAAGTCTACCCAACCAACGTTGTTTGCATTTTTTTACAATATATAGGTATATCAAGACAACCAATGGCATGGTAGAAAATAATTGTCTTATCAAATACATATTATATAAATATTATTTGCATGAAAATAGGTTACATCAACTGGAAACCCCTACCGGTAATAATTTACCTACATATCTTATTTTAAATAAAGCTGCTTGTAACAATACAGGTATGACTATAATGCAATGCGAATACCTATTAAATGCAGTGAGAACTCATAGTGTAGGCAAACGCCTATTATTAGATCATCCACGGAATAAATTAATAAACATGTTATAACACTTAATTGTACTTTCTTTATTATTATTTATTACTGCGCGTAATAAATAATAATAAAGAAAGTACAGAAACATACGATTTACGATCCTTTTTTACGATTAGGAATTACACATATACATGTATTATTATTACATCAAGACTTCAGCTGTTTCATTTACTTGATTCGTTATGTTTCACGAGGAAATCTAGAATATGAAATTTTACAACCGTAACAAAGTACTTATTTGTGAGACAATTTGTAAAAAAATTGTCTGACTTTTATTATTCATTATCAAAATCAATAATATTCAGCTAATTCGCAGGTTTAAATATCTACATTAAGAAAGTTAATGGTCCTTACGAATGGTAGCGACTTTTTTCACGCCACTCGGAGGTGAAATTTTAGTTTTTTTTTTATTATTATCACCCTGTGTGTAACATACAAATAGAAATGAAAAATAACCATGATAATTCGTAATGTAATATATTTTTACTGCATGTAGTACCCTAAACTTGTTCCACAGTAAATGTATTGGAGCACACGCGAGGTTTTTAACGTCTATTTACACATAATTTAAAATTCCCATAAACTTCCGCTATTGTATTAAAATAAACATGTTTTTAGCATTAATTCAGATAATTAGGGGAGAATTGGGAATAAAGTTGTCGAAAAAATTCCACTTTTATAAAACATTTTAAATCTTGAATGCTGATCTTGACTGGATTTAGTCCCGAAGATTTTCAAAATAAACATGATTCCTTGTATTTTTATTCAATTTTTAAATATTCATTTAGATTCTTAATACTTTTTGATTACATTTTGATAAGCAAATTGTCTTCACAATGTCAACTACTTGAGCCTAATGAAAAATTTTGAATTGAAAAGTGAATATGCAGATTTCGAAATGATAGAGCAAAATATATGTAAATATGTGACATTTTTGCAAATCCACTGCTTTGTGCTTTCTTTCAAATCTTTAACATTCTAATCAATACGGAATTTCTGATCGCACATCTCACATCGCCTACTTGCAATTTAGTACACCCAACGTTGGGGATAGAATATTCTTCGAAGTAGGACCTTTCCGCATCAATACACTTTTGCCAGCGTGATTTGCATGCTGCATAAGCTCCCTGGAACTCCTCAGGTGGAATGCTGTTTAGTATGGTCGTCGTAGTAGCTTGGACATTATCCAGGGTGCCCAGATGATGTCCTTTAAGCTCCATTTTGAGCCGAGGAAACAAAAAGAAGTCTGCCAGGGTTAGGTTGGTACTGTAGGGTGGCTGGGGTATTGCTTTAACACCGATCCGGGTCAGGTAGGAGGTGACAACAAAGGCGGTGTGAGAAGGCTCATTGTCATGGTGCAGTTTCCATGCCGTTCGGATCTTTTTTGGGACCCTGTGATTCACTCTTTGAAGCACTTCTTTGTAAAAATTGGCATTGACTGTCTGGCCAGGGGAAACAAACTCGTGGTGCACAATCCCTTTAGCATCGAAGAAAATAATGACCATCGACTTCACACGGGACTTGCTCATTCGGGTTTTCTTCTGGCGCGGCGACGCCGTTGTGTGCTATTCCGCACTCTGCTGCTTTGATTCCGGATCGTACTCAAAGACCCATGACCATATCCAGTGAAAACGTTGTCCAGGAAACTGCGATCGTCCGCACACAGTTCTTTCAGCTCTTTGCACACTTCGACGCGATGCTCTTTAGAGTGTCGGTCAAAACTTTGGGCACAAGTTTTGCACAAATCTTTCGATACAATCTCATGGACAACGGTTTTCGGCAAGTTCAACTGTTCGGATATCATACGAACACGCATTCGTCGGTTTGTGTTCAGGAATTCGCGTATTTGGATGACGTGTTCGTCCGTTCGCGATGTTGATAGGCGTCCAGAACGGGCTTCGTCGTTGACATCTTCTCGACCTTCCCTCAAAGAACTTGTGCTACTTCTTTGCCTGCGAATTCCACATGCAAACATCCCCGAAGCGTCTTTAAGCATGTCATAAGTATCCTGGGCGTCTTGTTGAGCCTAACGCAAAACTTCACCGCATAACGTTGTTCCAAAGTTTTTTCCATCGTAACCTCGACGAGGTCACTGCACAGAGGTTCACAAGATAGCAGTTCCTAACCCTCCAAGAGCTTGGAGGCAACTAACCCAGGTATCGCTGGAAAGCTAAATGTGCCCCCCCCCTTCCAAGCCGCTAGCCCCGCTCCAGGTGGTATAGTCGCGTCGCAAAAAATTACTTTCCGGACAAACCCTGTATACCATCTGCACTGGAAAATGCGGCAAAAATGTGCGGCTATGGTGGTGTATTGATGAAACGACAAATTTAAAAAAACAATTCATTGTAAATATTATAGTACGTGTGCTGGACCCTCTTAAACCGACATGTCCACTGTTATTAGCATGCAGGAGACTAACTGAGTGTACTGGCGAAACACTCGGGTAGTTCTCGAGACATTATAAAAATTTGAATGATCAAGAAGTCAAGTGTTAATGTTTGATGGTGCCGCGATAATGCCTGTGGTAGGCCGTTCTCTTCAAGAACACGGATGTAACATCATACATGTTACATTAGGGTGTCCGTTATTTCCCAAGTTAGTCTTTTTTTTTTACAAACGCCCCTTAAATTTTTAGTTTATGACCGAAAAAGAAATATCAGACCCAAATAAGCCCTTAATATTCATATTAACCCGTGCCTAAATCATGATACATTTCCCATTTCAATAACATGGGATTTTTGCATTTTTGCATTTCTTTTTTTTCTCTGAAATGAATACAGCTGCACCAAAAAGCAATGCATATTTTTGTAGGAAATTGAACGCTCTACAAAAAAAGGTCTCTTATGTTTTTTTGATAAATTCTGCCTTTCAAAAGTTATTCAAGAATAAAGTTGTGTTCGTTGTCAAATTCATCGTTTCTTATTTTTTTTATCTCTTGCATTTTGTTTGCAATCAAATTATGGAGTAACAGCGATTAGCCTCATATTTACGTACTTGGTACATTTTAGTTCTCAAATAGCTATTTTTTATCTAATTCGTATATTTAATGCAATCACAGAAAAAGCTGAAAAAAATCGTATTTTGAATTTATTTGTTTTGTACACCAACGCCATCTACAAGCGATTTGTTATAACTTCAAGTAATGTGAGTCTAATCAGTGTTCCTAGACAGCACGGACAACTGACGCATGCGCAATAGTGGGGGGCGGCACCTAAGCGCGTATTGTCGGAACTCTGCCTGAACTCTCGTGGCGCGCTTAACTTAAGCGCGCTGAGTAGCAGAGTTTGTGCGTTTGAACGACGCGCGGACTGTTCCGCCAATGCGCGCTTAGGTACCGCCCCCCGCTATTGCGCATGCGTCAGTTGTCCGTGCCGTCTAGGAACACTGTGTTAGACTCACATTACTTGAAGTTATAACTAAAGCTGGCTAAACAGCGCGGAGGCCCACAAAGTTTTCACACATCTCAACGTAAATAACAGGGTAAGTTTAACACATATCTTTATAAATTGCAACAGTTTATTGTTTTCATGAATTTTGTTTTTGCACATACAAGTTGTAAGTAGTATGACGAGTATGGTTATGGCCCGCCGCCCGGATCTGCCGGCTTTAGCTATAACAAATCGCTCGTAGATGGCGTTGGTGTACAAGACAAATAAATTCATAATACGATTTTTTTCAGCTTTTTCTGATTGATTGCATTAAATATACGAATTAGATAAAAAATAGCTGTTTGAGAACTAAAATTTACATAAAAGTGCGTAAATATGAGGCTAATTATAAGAAAAAGAAGAGTTATAAGAAAAATAAGAAACGATGAATTTGAAAATGAACAACTTTATTCTTGAATAACTTTTGAAAGGCAGAATTTATCAAAATAACATAAGATACCTTTTTTTGTAGAGCGTTCAATTTCCTTGAAAAATATACATTGATTTTTGGTGCAGCTGTATTCATTTCAGAGAAAAAAAATTAAATGTAAAAAATGCAAAAAATCCCATGTTATTTAAATGGGAAATGTATCATGATTTAGGCACGGGTTAATATGAATATTAAGGGCTTATTTCGTTCTGACATTTCTTTTTAGGTCATAAACTAAAAATTTAAGGGGCGTTTGTAAAAAAAAGACTAACTTGGGAAATAACGGACACCCTAATGTTACATGTAAAATGCATGCGCTGCATTTTGCGGCCGAAACTATTAAACAATTTCTAGAGGTACATGCACTAAAAATAGCAAGTTATAAAAAAGTGTTTCTGAAATCTTCGAAACGTCTTCGTGCATTCCACAGCAGGTGTCTCCATATTCCCGAACCACTACAGCCGATCCTTACACGCTAGGGAACATGGTTGAAGGCAGCTTTTTATTAGGTATGCTAAATACTAAGGAATGTCAGTCAAAATTCATATCAAAAGATATATCTGTTGAAACGGATTTAAAAACGATTTTCAAAAACTATAAACAATTACATGACGCCATAGAAAAAATGTAAGACAGTGCGTTGCCTTTAGTGCTCACACTGCAAATAGTAAACGAAATAAATGAAGTGTTACACGCTACAGATGATGTAAAAATGAGCGCGTTAAAAAAAGATCATGAGTGTTCTAGAGAAAGACGCCGGTTCACCGGATTGAAACAAATTTGTGACGGTACATCTTCAGAGCCATTAAGTACATACAAAGAATATTTGAAGTATAGGAATATTACATTATAAGTTTAATGGAGGATTATTAAGGATTAAGAGGTATTGTAACAGTTTAGCTGATTTTATTACTTGTTAAATGCTTATTATGGGGCCGATCCTGTGTTGCCGACCATTGCGCCGGGCTCTGTTTATCACTGATCAAATGATAATTTAAAATAAAGAGCCAAAAACAAAAAAAGTCATCAAATTTGGCCGAGCAAAAAAAGACGCATTTCTATACTTAATATTAAATTCAGAACCTTATTTAATTGTCAAGGCTGTTACATTATGTGATAGCTATTATTTATTCTACAATTATGTAGTAGGTTACTTTTAAAAATGTGTTTATCCATAAGCATAATTTGTTTTGAAAGTCGAGTAGGTATCTTTTATCCGCGGTGATAACTGAATGAGTAAAACTCCAGGTATTGCTATAACTCTAATACGGGGTCTAGAATCAAAGTAATCTTCCCTTTTCAAATTCTGGATAAACACGACAAGCTATGGTAAGTTTCGTACAAGGTTTATTAAAATGAATGACAAGCAAATTTCTAATCTAATTTGACTCCTTTTGATTTTTTCTATAGCTGTGATCAATATAATCCACAACACATTGTGGGGTACTCAATATACCCCGTTATTAAGGTACGTACATTGGGTATGTCGGTTTGAGGTGGGTTTTCATGTTTTCAGGCGTGTAAAATCAAGACTTCTTTTTAACAATACGAAGCCAACCATCTAACAAAATTTTTAGTAAGCAGTAAGCTGTTTAATAAGGTGCTATAAGTTTTTTTATGGCCAGTCACATAAAAGGCAGTAAAATCATCCCCGCCCTACCCTATATGAACCCAACATTAGATTTTAATCCGAATTAACCAAAATTGTACAAACAAACATATACAATTCTTACAATTTAGTGCCATTCATTATTACATTTAACAAATTTATGAGTGTTACTGCTAAGAAACAAAGTTAATTCCTACAACCTGCTGGTTAAATTTAAATTAAAAAATATTTCATAACTTATTATGACAACTGTATAGATATAAATATTTAATCATATAAATATTTAAAGAAAATATGGGCTTTTCAGGTTTTTTGGCGGTAACTCCTATCTCCCCCAGAGTTAATTCCAATTAGGAAAACGTGTTTTCATAACCATAAATAAGCGTTTTAAAACAATATAATAATTATAAAGTGGCATGAACTGTCAGCCGTATTAGATATTCACGATAATAATGAGTGTTATAAATATAAATAAACAGTTTTATTATCTTAGCATTTTACCATTCCCGATTCATTCATAATGATTTAACATTGACTTGCCCACTCTAAACATCCTGGTCTAAGGAAATGGCGACCGTTTTTAAAAATACACCGTGATTTAATTTTCCGGGCGAGGATAAGTTTACACGCTTCAAATTAAAAAAAAGTGTGTTGTAATAGACTAACAATACATGTTCGCTAACATGCGACGTGTAATTTACTATGTCGCCTTAGATTTAGTCAGAACCGGATTTGGCCTAATATAAAACGTCTACAACATTTAAAACGATTTGTACTAGAAACAAAATATTATAGTATATTTATAGTATATAGTATAGTATATTCGTAAGGATAGTTTATCACTTATCAGTTGAAGTCAATGAACGAATCAATGATTTGTTACAGAATAACAAATTTAATGTCACATAAAATTTATATACCTACACTTAGTTGTAAAAAGATCATATGGTTAGTGATTCAGAAAGAGTTGTTTTTGTACAAGTTGGTAGGTAAAAAAAACTGGACGTTTTCTACGAAACACCGAACTACTACACTTTTCTCGACGCGTGTTTCGCCAACCAAGCGAAGCTTCTAGTTCTAGCTTCTAGCTTCTTAGCTATATTCTTAATTAATTGTTGAGGTTAAATTAATTAATTAATTAATCTTAATTAATTGTTAAACTGAGGGGGAAATTTAACAATCGGTGAATTAGAAAATTATTAATTTTATAAGTTAAGCTTATCATATCATAGTATAAAACAAAGTCGCTTCCCGCTGTCTGTCCCTACCTAGGTATACATAGATCTTTAAAACTACGCAACGGATTTTGATGCGGTTTTTTTTAATATATAGAGTGATTCAAGAGGAAGGTTTATATGTATAATACATGCATAATATAGTAGAGAAACACTGATAATCTTAGAGGTTTCTAATGTGATGTCGTAAACCGTGCGAAGCCGGGGCGGGTCGCTAGTTATATATATTAGCTTAAATAGCTAAGAATAACGGTTACTCAGTCCATTTAATAGATAAGTTAATAAGGAAGCATAAATTTAAGAGAACCCTGTACAATTCCACGACTTTTCGTAGAGGTACTGACAATTCGAAATTTGCTTAATTACCATATGAACCTAAATTCACCCGTGGACTAGATAAACTTTTAAAAATATTAATATCAATTTGGTTTATAATTCTAAAAATAAACTACAGACGCTTTTGGGTAACCCCAAAGACAAAATCGACAATAACGAAAAGTCAGGAATATACGAAATAAGTTGTAAAGATTGTAATCAAAAGTATATTGGGCAAACAAAAAAGATCTATTTTGACTAAATTTAAAGAACACGTGGCTTATTTGAAATATGGCAGAACAGAAAACGACAACAACCATAGGATAGACATAAATAATTTAAAATTAATTAGAAATGTAACAAACAGTAGACAGTTGGATGCTTTTGAAAGTTTAGAAATCATTAAGTGTAACAGTAGTATGAATAAGGACAATGGTCCGATACCCACCAGTCCACTGTTTGCTCTGATAAACAAAGACAGTTACGGTTCAGTGAACCGTGGCAACAAATTTAATATAAATAGTGCAAGTGTGTAGGCTAGAATTTAGTTTTAATCTTCTCCTCTAGTAGTTCGGTGTTTCGTGGAAAACGTCCAGTTTTATGTTTCTACGCCGAAGGTTCCAGTACCCACTTCAGGAAGTTGGTAGGTGTTAAAGCAAGGACCACATCTGCCTTTTTTGATAACCTGTTATTGTCAACTAAACTTTATTACCCTGTTAAATAACAGTAAGTTAGTAACTAAAAAAATGATAAAAGCTTGCTAGTAAAAATGAACCGAAAAGTTTGTATGATTGGATTGGTTACAAAACACCTGTAGAGTGTGCTAAATAGATAAAGGGTGTAAAAATAGTTCACAAAGAAAAAAATCTTTGTGAAATAGATTCATGCAAAAGGGCTATGTAAATAAGTTTTCTCTTTTCATAGCCAATTTAAGGATGGTGGTCAATATGAGGTGACGCAAGTTTGACTGTAAACAGTTTAATAATGAGCCTACAGAATTAAAAACCGCAAAGAACTGCCCTTGAAATGTTAAGTATATACAAACCTACGTATTAATTGCATTATTTGTTCAGTGTTGTACTTTTAAATTGGTACTATTCTTTTCTTATTATGTTTTCTCTCTGCTTGTTCCATACACTGTATGTATGCTTGTTCCATACATACAGTGGATTTTTATCACTTTTTTTTATTACTGTTCCTCCTATTTTTTAATTTTCTTACTATTCACGAGTTGGTAATCCAAAATGTGAGTCATTTTGGATTACCAATTACCAGTACCAATTAAGTACATTAAATACATTTTTCATACATATGTGGCGGAATAATTTTAGGATTTAAAGTGAATTCATTTTTTATATATAAAGTTTCTTTTTAATATTCCATTGTTAAGATAAATAATTGACAACGTATTTCTTAACCTTTAGAAGACGGAAAATTTTCAGTACAAATCCACCTCTTTAAAATCGTGTAATTTATAGGGTAAAGTCGCATAAATTGGACTAGCTCCTAAATTGGACCGCTTGATTTCAATACTGATAGAGAACACTTAGCGCCATCTCGCCGTTGTAAGGCAAACTACTCATTCTAACAGTACAAAGTCTCAGTCGTTATTAGATTTGAGCACGTGGCGACGGCGTTCTCACGTTATCTTATTATTTAAGTGATCTAATACTATATTTACAATACTTTCCGTAAGGACTACAAAGCTAACAGGTGGATAAATGCTATACTATTATTTATACGTAGTCGATTTTAATATGTAAGTTGTTCTTTATACCATAACCTTTAAATAATTCCCACTCTTGTAAGTGTATTAGTACAGATTGTCTGTCTGGAGCTCAGTTGCCTAAATTGGACTTCTATAAGTCACTCAAATTGAACCGGTCCAATTTAAGAAACGGTCTAATTGTGTATTGCTTTTTGTCACGCAGGATGTCCCAACGTGGAAAGTATGGTACGTGGAGTAAAGAAAATTTGGGATGGTGAATGATTTTTCAAAAAATTCCCGAGAAACGTCAACTTTTAAATGTATTTACCTACATTTTGCAAGTAATGTGAAAAATATAGCCCTTCAGGGGTGGCTGAAACCACCCTCGACATGATTTTTCCAAATGCAACCCTATGGCTTGTGACCCCTCATTGTAAAGCTGGTGGAAAGAGGAATCAAACGCACTGATCAAATTTTAATTTTTAGTATGTTTGTAGGGTTGCATACCATTAAAACGTAATTTTATAGTTTAATTTATTTTTAACGCAACAATTTCGTACTCAAAATGTGTGTTGTTTAGTTTTGGAATGTAAACCTTACTTTTCATATGTCCCCACAAAAAATTCCAAGCAATTTTTTTTCCACAACTGATATTTGTTATTTTTTGCTAGTGTTTTTACACGGCCGCAAAGAGTAATTTAGTTTGTATGCTGTATTCAGAGTTTGAAACGAAGTGTTATTTCAAATTGGTGAAAATGTCTTATTTAACTGAATCACTAAAAATCGAAATTTTGATGATGATTGGATATGGTGATAGGGCGCGAACTCAATGCGAAGTTGTTCGCTTGGTTCCAGAAACGCATCCTGACTTGCCACCACTAAATCAAGGTACCATTAGTAAAATTGAGGCACAATATCGAGAGATGGGTCATGTCAGAAAAGTACCGAGTAAGAGGCAGGCTGTTGTTGATGACGACACGAAGTTGAATTTGTTGCTTGCTCTAGAAGAAAATCCAATCACTCCAGCCCGTCAACTGGCCCGTGATAGTAATCTTAATCACAAAACAGTTTTAAAAATACTTAAATATGAGAAAAAAACGCCCATATAAAATGCAAGCTGTTCAAGAGGTACTTGAAGATGATCCAGATCGACGAGTGGAATTTTGCGATTTATTGATGACTTGTATTGATCAAAACCAGTTATCTTTAGAGTGGATAGTTTTCTCTGACGAGGCTACTTTTACATTAAATGGGCACGTAAATCGCCAAAATTGTCGTTACTGGGCTGAAGAGAACCCCCATTGGATGAGGGAACTTCATTCTCAGCGCCCACAGAAAACTAATGTGTGGGCCGGAATAAAACAAGATAGAATTGTAGGACTATTTTTCTTTGATGACACTCTTAATGGAGCAAGATACTTGCGTTTACTCCAGCACGAACTAATGCCAGTGCTATGTCATTTATTTCCAAACCCCTTAAACCCTAACTTGACCGACGAGAGGTTATGGTTTCAGCAAGATGGGGCCCCACCACACTATGCTGCCATTGTTCGTCAGTATCTGGACAGAATTTTTCCCGGTAGGTGGATTGGGAGGCGAGGTAATATTGAGTGGCCAGCAAGATCTCCAGATCTTACACCACTGGATTTATTTTTGAGGGGACATCTTAAAAGTGGGGTTTACATTCAGAAACCCAACAACATAGCAGATCTGCAGGAAAGGATAAGAGAGGAAATCGGAAAAATAACACCGCAAATGTTGCATAATGTAAGGGACGAAACCTACCACAGACTGGGATGCTGCCAACAAGTGAATGGTGCACATTTTGAACAATTGTTACGTTGAAAATAAATTTAATTTTTAAATTGTTTTAAGTGTATGCAACCCTACAAACATACTAAAAATTAAAATTTGATCAGTGCGTTGAATTCCTCTTTCCACCAGCTTTACAATGAGGGGTCACAAGCCATAGGGTTGCATTTGAAAAAATCATGTCGAGGGTGGTTTCAGCCACCCCTGAAGGGCTATATTTTTCACATTACTTGCAAAATGTAGGTAAATACATTTAAAAGTTGACGTGTCTCGGGAATTTTTTGAAAAATCATTCACCACCCCGCTAGCGAATATATTCCAGTTAAAGTCTCCACCGTGTATTTCCTTTCGCATTCAAGTAAAACAAAAATAATCAAAAAGTGTTCCAAATTGGGCAACCTTACCCTATATAAATCGAATGTATAACTCAGGACAAGTCTCCGACCAAATAGGTGATGCCTTTTGGGATTAGACCCGTCCTCTAAAAAAAGTTAATAAAACAACCACTTTTGAAATTTGGTTGGAACATTTTCAGCCTATTTTATAATTTTAATAGCAATCTCATCATTTACTACGTTACCTTTTAGTACTTTTCATTGAAATCATAAATAACTCTGATAGTAAAGAATAATGACTTGTTTTGTTTAATGTTTGATTTTCAAAACAGGTTAAGAGATAAAAATCTTGTTATCTATAGTTATTTAAGTATGTAACTAGTAGGTATCTTTTAAATTAAAAAGTTAATCTGGCTGTAAAATGCATCAATAAAAAACTCTCTGTCGTGTTTCATAATTTATATTTAATTTCAGTACTTTACATAATCGTCTTTACTAGCCTGATGATGTCAACAAGCCGCCCCTGTAAGAAACATGACTGAAATGGCAGGATATTTTAGATTGTTATGTAATTGGCATGCAGAAAAAAAGTGTTTTCATGCTGCGCTATTACTTATTTTATTTTGGGCTCTTATAAACACAACACCGGATAAAAATAGTGAGGCGCCTACCGCACGATTTTATTGAAGCTTCCATCGAAGTATACATGGTGAACTTCAAAAAGTCGATTCAGTTTCTACGAAACGGAGAAATCTTTTAGAGAGTATTGTGAAATGATACACATTAGTCGATATATCTGAATGCTGCTTCCTGAATATCAATTAATCATTGATATAAGTATTTTCGACTTAAACAACATGCATTTTCAATAAAATAAAGTTCAGTTCAAAATTATAGGTATATTATTTTCAAAATTAGCATAAAACGGGCAATAATTTAAAATAGTTTTTTTTTCCGGAATTTTCGGTTATCGAAATAGGTCCGGTCCCGACCGACTTCCGGATAACCGAAAGTCCACTCTTATAGACAACAAACTGACAACGAAATATTAATAGAAGTGTTTCCTTTTTAGAATACCTTTAGCAATTTTTCTGAAACATGTTCTTAAAAAATTGATAGGACTAAAAATTAATTATAAATAAAAATCTAATTAAAAACACTTTAATTATATTGTACTTTATTAAAATCTAAGCAAGAATACTTTATTTAAACAATACTCTAAATTCACTTAAGACAAATTTTGATTATTCTTGTTAAAATAACTCTAAGGATGACTGCGGATAACCTCAAAAATAAAGATGAACCTAAAAACCTAGATCAACAGCAAAACTCTTTATAAGTGGAAGAAAGTATTTTTTATTTATCGTTTCCAAAATAGGATTTTATTATTTTTATCTAAAATCAGATATTTTTTATGAGAAGTATTTTAATATTTTAAGCAAATTGTTTATTAATTAATTGTTTCTCATCACAATTAGATATATAATGATAAATTACTTCAGGTTACACGAAAAGGGTTTTAGACTGAGAATATTTATAGGCAGTAGAGAAATACCACAACAGTAAAAATAATACCATCCAATCATATTCCATATCAAATAGCATCCTCTTTATATAAATAATTATATTATACCAGACAACTCTTTTGTTCCTCAAGTGTCCTGCTTGAGTTTTTAGTTACACTATTCGTACATTTAAAAATATTTTGTATATGGTGACTGTTTTATCTTGACCATCCCAATTTATTTATAAACGGCTAGAGGAAATTGTAATCTGCAAAAATTATTATGTTCCTACCATCTGAGACTATAAATTATAAATTTGGCATCTATAAAATAAATAAAACTGCACACCGCCAGGCATCGCTACACATCGACCAATTATTTTACCAGAAACATACCAGTTTTTGAAACAGTTGGAAAGGTTTCCTAATTTGGAGTTTATTTTCCAAATACCCTTTTTTAATATTTTCATTTCTAGAAGTTATGACTCAATACGTGTGATTTATGTTACACCTTTATATTGAAAAATATTTAAGACGTTACACTACCCAGGCACACTGAAAAATGAAGCTTTTTTGGGATTTTTTTTTCGATACGTATGTAATGGATCAAAATGAAATTTTGGCACTTGATTCTATGGGTATTAATGTATACAAGTATTTTTTACTTTCATTTAAGTTACAAAATGGCGTCATAGTTCCAGGTAACATGAAACAAAATTTTTCTGGAGGAGGAAATCGGCGTACACTGTATCAGTTTTGGTACACTACTTAGAAACAAAAAAAAAATCTTAATCTACATTAGTTTTTCTTTGGAAGTACTCAAGATTTTAATTTTTTCTTTGAAAATACATAAATTGACATCGCTTTTATTTTTTTTCATTGTTTTCTTAAAAAATCGACTTAAATTGTTTATTGCAAATCTAATTATTTATCAATCGCAAAATTCGTGTATACTTCGATAGATAATCTATATAAGAAGCTAGCTACAGTTAAGATTTCAAATCTATCGTATAAAAACTGAGCTAGCTACGTTGTACGCTGTACAACTGTATTTAATCATATAAACATATGGCTACTGTAACGTCCTATCAGTGTCCCTAAGACTGAATAAAGTAATCTATCTATATTTCGAGAAAGTATAACTCATTTTTACCAACGAAAACTACCAATAGAACTAATAATACACCAGAGCGACTTTTTTTGAACGTTCTGGACGGCTGAGATGTGTTCGGAAAATAAGCTGTATTTTTTTTAAAAGCTTGCCCCCCCCTCCAAATTCTTTTGAATATATCATTCTTAGATAGTATACATATATATGGTTCATTCTCTGTCAACCGGACCCAACCCCACCTGTCCATTTCAGGTTTTGAGTAAAAGTGTTCTGCAGGGGCTTAAAATTTTCGTTGAAGTGTCTACTTTTGAATGCCATGTATCCCCTTTTTAAATTCAAGATGGCTATCGCAATATGGCGGCTTAGTCGAGACCACTACCTAAAAAAAATTAATAAATTCAGAGATTAATGGTTTGTAAAATGAGTTATTCGTGCGTAAAAAATGATCTGTCGGGGCTTAAGATTTTCCTTAAAGTGTCTACTTTAAAATGACATTAGTTTTATTTGAAAATTTAAGATGGTGGTTCCAATATGGGGGCATAAACAGGAACATTTCCCAAAAAAAAACGACCAAATTAAGAGATGAATCCTTAAAAAAAAATACAATTTAGGAATTACAACTGTTCTGTAGGGATCCAAGATTTTCCTTGAAGTGTCTACTTTACTATAATGACATTAGTCCTATTTAAAAACTCAAGACACAGAGATAATTGACTTTAAAATTGAGTTATCAGCTCGTAAATTTATTCTCGAGGCCCTTAAAAATTTGATTCGTTTAGAGTCATTTGGTTCAGATTGTTGCGATTTTCCTTCTGTTGTGTTAAATTTGATTCGTTTAGAGTCATTTGGTTAAGACTGTTGAGTTTTCCCTCCTGTTGTGTTAATTAAAAAAAAAAAGAACTAATCCCTTATTTCTAGGTTTGGATAATTTTTTAATAAAAAAGAAGCAGTGGTACTAAAAACTACTATTCGTAACGAATATTTCCCAGTAAGAAACTTTGATTTTCATTAAGATTTGAACTGTCGGCAGATTTTTTCCAAAAAAGGTAATCTTTTCCCAACTTTTGAAAGAGACCTGGAGAAATATTTGAAGGCTCTAGAGAATAAATTTACGACCTGATAACTCAATTTTAAATTCAATTATCTCTGTGTCATTTTTTGGGGAATTCTCTACTTTAAGCCGCCATATTGGAATCGCCAACTTGGAAAAAAAATCCTGGAAAAACCCATATCGGAAAAAAAAAAAATAAAATAAAATGGGAAAAATGCTGGGTAGTATAACCCCTTAACAGTAGGCCATATTTTTCAATGAAGCGGTGAAAGATCATAAACCATACAACAAAGTTATATTTTTACTGACTGTTGCCCATAATTAAAGTAGAAATGATATGTAGATAATCCTGCATAGTGTCTCATTAGAGTAATTACTCAGATAAATTTCTCATTATCAGAGAAATACAGAATTACCCACAACTATGCAGAATTACCCACATTTTGTTTCTACCTTAATTTTTGGTAACAATCAGTCTTTGTTTATGATCTTTTTTTCAGCACTTAACAATATGTCATACTGTTAGATGTTTTGCAACATAAGGATGTATTATACAACGTATTGGGTTATAAATTTTTAAGAAATTAAATATTGTATGCATGCCTGTCTATCGATCTGTTTTGTGCACATGTGACATTCAGGTAAGTCTTAAGATATCAACTTCAAATTTGGAATACTAATGTATCTAAAGCTGAGCAGAATTTGAGCTTAATCGGTTACGGGGTTGGAGATAAATGGGGGTAGTAATAGTTTTTCTTTATCTACTGCAGGTAATTCGAAAACGACACTAGTTATGGACTTAAAATTTGATACACGTGTACAACATAAGAGGGGCTGCAAATGAAAAGGTTTATAGTTTAATAGGGTGGGGAGTTGGAGGCGTGGAGGAGGAATAGTATTCAGAATTTTTAACATACTATATATAAATATACTAATATAAATGTATAATAGTTAGCAAGGTCATATAGGTCATAAAAATCAAGCCAAGTATAAAAGTGTAACCTTTATAAGATAGGTTCTCTCTCTCTCTAAATCTCACACTTTATGTGAAATTTAGATTTCTTATATAATATAGTTTAATATTATCTTAGGGACAATATAATTAAATGTGGAAGTAGTAATTCCTTAGGCAGCAATTTTTACTCACTGCAGAGCCAAAGAACCTGCAGATTTTATACGCAGAACCAGAGAATACTTACTTCAATTCCGTCTCAAATAAAGAAAAGCATTTCCTTCTGTATTTAAGTCTTACAAACAAACGTAACAAAATTTTTATAAGCCATAGTTTTATGCGCAGAAGAGTAAATAATTTTTTTTGTTGCTCTACTATGGGTTTATTAAGGACGTTTTTCAGACTGGGCACAATGTTTGAACGTAACGGCCATTCTTTAGTGACAGTGACATAATGTTAATTTCTGGCTCTACTATCCCATTCGCATAAAAAACAACAATATTCGGTGTAGCCACTCTGCAGTCCGGTAAGTAGTGCAACAATTTTTAGATCGGCACAGATATTCCAATTATGATCTTCGTATTTTATGCTTTGAAGTAATATCGCATGTTCTCGTATGTTTCTTTCATATGTACAGCATAACTCACGGGAATAGATGGTTGTTCGTTTCCATTAACTAATAAAACTGCCTTCAGACTTGTCTTCGAAGAGTCAATAAACGGGCGCCACTCGGTAGGTTTATAGAAAAGGCCAAAACATGTTGTTGATGTTCTCTAGATTTTGCTACGTGATACGACAATTTACAGGTCAGCGTAAGGGTTACATACGTAAAAAATTATAGAAATAACACATTAGTTTGGCGAGGAGGATTTTCATGCAGAACAGTGTTATTTTTATAGTATCCAGTACATTACAAATTATGGGCTTCATAAACGGTAGGACCATTTTCATTAATAAAAGAAATTTTAAAAAATGTGGTGGGTGGAATTTAAATAAGTTCCTACTTTAGTTTAAAACGATTGTTACTGTTAGTGGTGTTACTTGAGACGACCCATAGTTATATTGTAAACACAAATACAAGCCCTAATATGACAATCTATATAAATATTGCTTAAGAAAATTAAACAAAAATAACATTTAAAGTTCCCGTCATAAATTTTCCTTTTTATACATTTAAATTGCGATATTTATTGTTGTTTAATGTAAATATTTAATAAATTTTAATATAGTATTTATTTAAATATAAGCAACCTTAGAATACTATCTGTGGTCTTAACGATATTTGCACAATGACAACATTTACAACAAATCGTACATTGCCAACCGTTAGGTTAATCATGTCATGAGCGTTCCAGTGAAGCCAATTATTATTCTATAATTAAATTAAATATTTTGTTCGTACCTAAAAATTGTACAAAATTGTACTGCTGGGAATAAAAATTCCCAGTTCCCAGTATACTCGTATATGTATATTTTCATTTTTCAATGGTTTCATTGATATTTTGCTTAAATATGTCTATAACAAAAACACACTGATTGATAATATTGTTGAAAATACATAGTGATATAAAAATGTTAGGTATATGTTTATATGTATGTCATATGCATTTCAACATTAAAGAATACATACGTTAGCCTTTTGATAAAATATGCTGGCGGTGATTGTCAAATCTGTTCATGCGATGAAAATATATTCACACGATAATTGAGGTAAATAAAGAAATAGATGATAAAAAGTAATCTGTATCAACATCACATCAGATGTATGTATGTTGTATGTATATGTATGTATATTTATTGTATGTAATTATTTAGTAAATACGAATTAATTTTTTAAAATCTAATTATCGATCTTTTTACTTGTCTAAGCTACTATAATAGACGTATCAATAGCTTAATAAAATTAACATGAATAATAATTAATGTAAATGAAAATAAATGTTAGTAACTATATATGTATCTCCTCAAGTGTAGGCAGTTTTTAAAATATAATTAATTACTAGTTACACACCAAACTTGTATGCAACACAAGCTGCAAAACTGGTCCAATTTTTATATTCGTCTAAATTTTAACACAATTTACTATAATTACTTTAAAAAGTTGTAGACGGTAGGCACTTGATTTTAAACATGAAAATCAAACGCATTCCAATAAGCCTACATTTTTTAAATTATAATTGATAGGCATTTGTTTTTTGCAAGCTAAAGGCAGTTTTGTGCCATAATATCTAATTATGTTCAAATAGAATCAAACAAAACACTATTTCAAGTTTTAAAACATACCTCTATAATTTTATTCAATAGATAAATCCAATATGAAATTGTCGACAAACCACAATTATAATTTTTTATATATTTCTATTATAATAAATATTCCGATATGGTATTAAATAAAAGTAGTATGTGTAGCGGACTGGTGGAATTTTAAAATCTCTTATCTTCGTGATGTGGCAATTTTTTTAAAAAAATTTACAGTTTTCGTTTTAAGTTTTTTTTTTACTATAGTCGCCATTTATTTAGATTAACATACAACAACTATCCCATGTAATATATTGTTCGAAGTTCCATTATAAAGACACGAAAATTTAAAATTGCGTAGTTATTTATTTCGGCAGTATCCTTCACCCACTCCTCCCCCTTAGGGAACGCTTATGATACCGTATCGACTAGTGGTTTCGGTTTCATCTCTGCGCCACAGTACCAACGGGTCGTTTATCTAATCTTATCACTGTTCACATAGTTTACATTATAACATTTTGTATACATGGAACAAAAAATTCGGTTTCGTAGATTTATTTGCATCAATTAAAGTTGGCAGTAGTGTTTATATAAGCCCGATTTTAATGAAAACAAGCCGCCCTCCCATCGAATACCTACCTACCTGGTAAATTCTCCTAGACAGACATCACTCAGCTGTCCCGCATTTTTCCCGTTGTTGTTAATGTATACGTCTTGGGTGACGTTTTTATTGTTAATATTCTTTAGGTTATTCGTGTGTTTGGAGTAACTCCTCGACCTGCCTGTTCGGTTATTTTTGTGATTGACGTGATTCCTGCCGAAGGTTTTAGTTTTCGAACTACGCGTGAAATAGTTTCTTCTCTGTTTGATTATCTTGTTACTAGCAACGACTTCCATTATATCGAAATTAAATTACCTTAAACCAGACATGGCATTTTTTTTATCGACAGATATATTTAGTATTATTACTGGAGGCACTTCGACGATGTTAAAAATAAGTCGGCGGCAAAGTTGTGCCGGCTCCTGCACCCATGCATCGCATCGTTGCACTTCTCTTTCCTCTGTTTATGTCACTCTTACCGCGATCTCGCTAGCATCTCGTCCACGTGCCATTCTCAGTTTAGGTGTATCGCGAAACTGTGTGGAAAAAATCGCGAACGTTCAGGCGTCTTTAGCACGAGCATACGGACCGACCCAGAGCCGACTGCAAACAGAGAAACTGCTCAACATTTTCTGTCCCCCCACGTTGTTTAGAACAGCTCTTACGTCACCCAAAGCATACTCGATGCTAAATTACTCCGTTTTCATCGATACGGAATTAAAGAAATCACCCGTGGGGCTCGGAAAACGGCGAACGCTTGGTGTATTTTTTGCGGTTGGGGCCGGATTGCGAATCACAGAGCCGTATTGTCCTGGTATTGTTGTTATCTCGTGCTAGTATCTTATCTTCGGCAAATATTGGTAGCCTAAGTATCGTTAGGCCGACACAGATGTGCAACGTCAGATTTTTACATACATACATATATCTGATTATTTCGAAAATGTAACTTCCATCGTTTACCTCCTAATAACAATGTGTTATAAATATGTATATAGTAATGGGCTTTTATAGAAATGTTCATTTTTAAATAAAATTGTGTTGAATAATATCTTAAAGAGTCTTTGTTTCAACAAAAATTTTCAAAATCAGATTGAAAACAAAATTAAAGCGACCCAAAAACTTAAAAACTGTGACGACATAAATTAACACTTTCATTTATAAAACTAACTTAGAAACTTTAGTGAGATCATATTTATATTTTATAAATAAATACCCTCCTTCAAATAAAAAAAGTAAAAACCAGTGCCAAAACGGTTTTTCTTATGTATACAAGGGGCAACAAAAAGTATTTTTTAATGGAACACCCATTAAACCCACTAAACATAAAGTCATTGCTACTTCTAATTGCGCAATTGAAAATAAAAATTGACGTGTCCAAGGATTTTTCCAAAATATTTTGAGTTTGGAAAATATCTAATTTATGTTATTTAGTTATGATGAGAAAAACATAGAACACCCTGTGACTTGCCACAATCATAGTTTCACTTGTAATTTGACTTGCCGATAAATAGCACTCTTCCGTAATAGCGCGTTTACACATGCATGCATGTGTAAACCCGCTATAAGATTTTTTTCATAGTTCATTTCTTTATCTTCATTGCTTTAAAATAAAATATATAGGAGTAAAATTTTATACATACATATATGCACTAAATGTATTATTTTTTGACGACGCGACAGACTTACTTTAAAATAAAAGGCAATCGATTCTGTGAAATTTAGAAAATCTGAAAAACTTTTTTTTCACAAAATTAATTTATCATTATAAAACAAATAATGAAACCCGTGAGAACTCTCTTGTTTCGAAATTCTAATTTCGAAATTGTTGAACATTGTTGTTTCTGGCGTTCTACATTCCCATAACAATTTCATGCGTTAATTAAATCTAATAACTAAATCAGTTTTATCTCTTAAGTGAGCCACTTAATAGGTCTTAACAAATACGCCTAATTTGTTACTTCAATTTGGTTATGACGACCAAACTGATTTAGAGATTATTCTCTTAAAATTATTATTAATTTAATAATCGTTAAATATTAATAGGTGTCGTTAAAGAATTAACAGAAAATAACTGAAGAGTATAGGTTATAGGTTAGGTTTCTTTTTTTCACATTTTAACAACATTTTGAAGGCAAAATGAAGTTCGTAATTCAAAATCAAAACACATTAGATTTTATTTTTCAATACATTAGAATTAAATTAATGCTACAGGAAAAACAGTCGAAATACATGTGTATCTATGTGTTATTTGACGACTTATTTTAGTTGTGAACCTAATTTGTAGAGTGCTGTATTATTAAGACAAGAGTATTTTTAACGTGTTGCGAAGCTAACAAAAAAATGCAACTTTCATTTCTTGAATTCAGTATGAGATTAATGAAAATGGTAGCAAAATATTTGTTCACTTATGAAACTTTGGAACCTCGTTCCTCCTTAATACGGTTCTGGTCAATTTATTTCCATTTATTACGCTTCAATACGGCTTATAAAAAAATTAAAGTATGTAACATGTGTGCGAAAGATGACAAAACAAGTCTTAATGGACAAGGTACAAAAATATTTTTATAAAAAAAAACATTCGTCAAATATTTTGATGCCTGATTCAGCCAAGGCATTGACTCATGTGTTTTTAAAAACCATTAATAAGTCACTAATAAAAAATATAACATAGAGGTTGATTTAAGGATTTTGCGGTACGCGAACACCATCTTTGTTATTTATTGACAATTCGTATCAATTTCTTTAACCCTTTCAGTCACAGCGTCCCCCTACAGGGACATAATTTTTTATGTCCCTTTTTCATGTTTAATCAAATTTTATGGTCTTGAAATAGCAAATTGGAGACTTAATGCATATTGTACCTATAAGGGACGTACATACATATATACTAGATACTAATACATTCCACTACCTACATTTTTTTGGTGAAATTTCAAACTACACATCTCAAATTAGTTCGTCTTTCTTGCGACAGCGCATGTGGTAACAAGTGGTTTCTGAAAGTGTCTGTTTCGTTGTCTTTTTTTTCGAGATTTTACCGGTTTTTTTATAAAATAGTAGGTAAGTAGAAATACTGTTTTTTTTTTATATATAAACTAAATATTTTTTCTTCAAATATTTATATAACTTTGTATACACCACATACAAAAAATAGTGTCCCTGAGAAGAGGGACACTATTTAAACACTTGAATCTACTAATAAAAATAATTAAAAAGTTCACTTATACTCTATGCCAAGTGTCAGAGTATTAAATTAATTTTTTCACATAGTGTGATTGAAAGGAATACAATTCTTACAAGTATTCTAGCACAGTAGGTGAAATGTCACTAGTACTTACAGTTGCTTCAGAATGTAACAACAATATAAATGAAACAGAAGATAACAACAATATTAAACACACATAGAGTAGATATCCGCCCACATCAGACAATGAACAAATACATCCGCACCCTGAAGAGGTGCCAATTTTTGGAAAATTGCGATCTGCGTCATGGTTTTGCGTCACATACATGATAGCCATCTTTACCAAGCGTGACGTGACGCAAAACCATGACGCAGATCGCAATATTTTCCAGGGGCAATCCCATAATAAAGACATAGAATGTCAACCTACCCCAGATTTTGCCCCTTCAGGTTAGGCAAACCATCAAGACCCATGACGTCATGCGTCACATACATGATAGCCATCTTTACCAAGCGTGACGTGACGCAAAACCATGACGCAGATCGCATTATTTTCCAGGGGCAATCCCATAATAAAGACATTCTTGTAGGAGTCAAACTCACGAAAACTGAACTAGGCATTTGACTTTTAGGCTGCCACCCTAATATCACTTCACCAGGTACACCATTGTCGTACAGTAAGTACTACAGAACAGAAGTACAGTAAATACAGAAGTACTTGTTCTGTAGGGGGCACTCGGGGACAATTTTTTTTATTAAATGCCAGGGCCGTATTTCGGTTCGGTAACGTCAGTGCCACGAAAAATAACTCTCAAAAGAACCTACCCATAAAATGTGTGCCTAAAACGCGAAGAAACTAGATTCACAATACACTATAAGGTTACAATTACTTAATTAACTTTTAATTATTTAAATAAATATTATAAAAATAAAACTGGGCCATACATCTCACACAAATTACATGTCTGTGATGACGTCACTATTCCAGGTATTATAACGAGCCATTAAAAAACAATGTCATCAAAGTTGGCCGAGCAAAAATAGACGTGTTTGTATTCTTAATCTAAAGTTTATAACATTATTGAACTTTCAAGGCTGTTACATTATGGGATGGGTATTTTACCGGGTAAATAAAAAATTGTATTAAAAACAAACTACATTTTCGAAAAAAAATTAATTTTTTTGCAAAAAAAATATGTCTGTCAGTCTGACTGTCTGTCTGTTAACCTTTTTTGTTTACACGATAACTCAAGAACGCGTTAAGATATCAACTCCAAATTTGGAAGACTTATTTACCATGATGAGATCTCGACCTGATTAGATTTTGAGCTTAATCGGTTAGGGGGCTGGGGTAAATAGCGGTAATACTTTTTCTTTGACTATTAGTAATTTTCAAACGAAGCAAATATCTATTCAAAGCAAATAAAAAAAGATATGCACTTCAAATTCGAGATATATGGACAATATAATAGAGCCTACAAATGTGAGTGTTTTTAGTTTAATAGGGTAGGGGTTGAGGGGATTGAAGATGATAAGCAATGTATTTAAAATAGGTCAAATAAAAAATTTTAACGTACATTTTAGTAATCATTAATTAAGTGGACAGAGGTCTAAAAAAATTCTTACTCCCTTTCAAAGGAGGATAGAAAGAGGACAAAAGGAGGGCAAAGGTAAAGGAAAAGGAGGACAAAGTCAGGACAAATGAAGGACAAAAGGCGATTAGGGAGGGATAGTAAAGGGGCAGTAAAAGTAGGACGAGAACGTCGAACGTTCTTTTATAAAGAAAGGATATTGTTTGAAAATGATATCCAAAGTTTATTATTACTATTTAACCCAAACATTAAAAAAAAATTGTCAAACTTTTTATGTAAAAGATAAAAAGTATAAAACGCAACAATCCAAACAAGCAGTATTGTAGGTATGTTAATTTACGTTAATATACTACTGTGCAATTTTTTTTATTGTACTGTTTATTACTTCCATATCCACTTGGTACCTATATCCTAATAACCTAACATCACACGTTTAATAATATAACCTACCGTTTTTAGCGAGTTACTCTAATTCAACGCAGAAAAATGGGATGTGAAAGTAGTGATTCTTTAGGCAGCGGTTTTTCTCTAATGTTGGGAAAATTGTTGGTTTTACACGTCAAAGTATTCATTTATTTAAGTGTTAATTACTATTAAGCACTTCTTTGTGATGATAATTGGTTTTGGTCACTACCAAACCTTTCGGTCGTCTTTGGTTTTTGAGATAACGCAAATTTTAATTTTTATTATCACTATGATATGAATTACTATTTTGCTTGATACAACTCGAATACAACCTTTTTCCACATTCGTTCTTAAAGTACCACTTTTACGCACGCTTCACAGTTCGTAAACATAGTATCTTTAGAATGGTAGTAAAAAGATATTTTACGCAGTTACGATATTTTTGAAAGTGCTATAAATAAATAAATATCATACTACAATAACTCGATAAATAAATATCATACCAAATTTACCAAAAATATATTTGTGGGTTACTATTAATAATATCCAAACCAGTATTCTTGTGTTTCCTGTCAGTATCCATAATTAAAGTTAATGCTATCAGTAGCTTACTACTGATTACTTTCCGTGGAGGAGAGACTGGAGATAAAATGACATCCGTTATAACGGATGTGACGACGTCCAGTATAGTTTTTAATTTAGCCCACAAAGAAAAACGTGCGTCGATGTGAATAGATATTAAAACAACCAGTAATCGTTACAGCGACAGCTTAATACCTGATTGGTTTATAATCTGGCTTTAATGATAAGCATATACCGGGTGATCCTCAAAAATGGGTCACCCACTGACATGGTTGTTTTCAGAGATAACATTGTGAAACTTTAGAGTTGGATATCAGACATAAATCTGCATTTATTGACATATTAATATTAGCACTCTAAATAAAAATATGTAAATCAAAAAATGAATGGCATGTTATATTATGTCAAAAATAAATATAATATGCCATTAAAGATTCGAAAGTTAGGGTCATTTCCGATTAAACCGAAAGTGAATAAAATTTGTCGACTATGTCAATAAATGCTGTTTTATGTAAAAATGTGTACATAATGACTAGTTAAGCGCCAAAAGAACTGTTAGGAATAGAGAAAAGCGCGTCACATTCATGATTGGAAAAATTACCTTGCATTAATGTTTACCTTGCATTAATTAATTACTTTGTAATTAATTCTATAGACATCCAAAAAAAGTCATCAAAGTTGGCCAAGAAAAAAAAGACGTATTTCCATTCTTATTCGAATTTATAACATTATTTACTTGTCAAAACTGTCACATCATATGACAGCCATTGTTTATTTTATAAATTGTGACAGTTACTTGTCAAAAGTTTGACACAACCGAAAATCTTAGACATGACTGCTATTTCTATCTCTCTCGTTCATAGCCAGAGTTGATGACGTTTTTTTTGGATGTCTCCATATTATAAACTAATACTACAGATTTGACAGTTGAATCCATTTTTGATTTACAATGGACGTATGTCGTATTTAATATGAACTAGAATTAAATTAAAAAAAGAATTACATTGGTAGTGTAGCGGTAACTTAATAATTCTATAATTCTAAATGGCAATTTGTATTATAAAGCTGAATACTGAAAAATAATACATGCCGTTTAGGCTACAAGTTTAGGCTTGAGCATATAAAAAAATCGCCGCCAATGGAATCACTACTCCCACATACAATTTTCAAATTTAATTTTCTTACAATTTTTTTTTAATTTTCTAATCTGATTAGACTAAATCTAAAACATCAGGTTATTATATTCTTAAAAGTGTGACATTTGGATATGATCTTTATGATATCTGTGATCGATATCACCGCTATGACCTTTGTGATTCATATGACCTTTATGGCCTTGATGAACTGAATGACCATGACCCCTATGATCTGTTTTGGATGTGAATATCGAACTAAATAAAAATCAGAGTAGGGACTTGACTTTTGAGTAGAGACTTGATATTTGAATTCTCCTACCTCAAAACCCTGTAAAACGATGCGTCACATGAATTTTTATTAAATACATGTGTACAATAACAAAAACACCATCAGCTAAATGAATATAAACTTAATATTTGGTTTGGTTTTCGCAACTTTTTAATATTCGCCTTTTATTTTATTCAGCTCCTCTCTCCCGTTCTCCAAAGCGGGGTGTAAGAAAAGTAGGAGATTTTTTATAGAGCTCTTGTCACTGTGTGGTTATTAGAATTTACGTAAATGAACACAGTTTATAAAATATTTGCAGACTTTTATGCTGTACAGGCTTAGTTTTTATAATTTGACAAGTTATTGTGAGTTTATTATTGAAATTAGAAAATAGTTCAGACAAAAGTTATAGAGTTTTGCATACATTTTTATAACACGATATGAGAAAAAACAATTGAACATCAGAAACCATAAAACTGAACCAAAGTCGTGTTTTTTTTAAATGGAAAACCCCTATATATTATTGTAAATTCTGATTCCTTGAATGTTTCCCTTTTCAAAAATATATGACAAGTTTATGTTTGCTCTGGCAGGTCGCGACATATTTACTTTGAAAATCAATAAAAAACTTCAAACTTGACACAATTGTTATTACGAATTTATTATTGAAATGAGAAAAAAGTTCCTTCAGTTCCTCAAAAGTTATAGAATTTTTAATAAGTTTTTATAACCCGATGTGAAAAAAAAAACAATTGAATATCAGAAACTTTAAAACTGAAACAAAGTTCTGTTTTTTTTTATGGAACACTCGATATATTATTGCATATTCTGATTCTCTGAATTTTTCCATTCTCGGAAATATATAACATGTCTATATTTGCTTCAAAAGGACGAGACATATTTTATTTAAAAAGTAATTAGCCACAACGCAACTACCATTGACGACTGGCCAAAAAAAAAAGAATAATGAAAAATACAAAAGAAAAACTCATTTAAATAAAATTGAGCTACATTTCAATAATTTCATTTATTACTAATTGTTTAAAACAAGAAAAATGTTTCGAATAGGAAACATCTGGTTACATATTCATTTATTTTTAAAAGAAACATGTTGCAACCTACCGAAGATAACATTGATATGTTATATATTTTTGAAAAGGGAACAATTAGAGGAATTAGAATTTGAAATAATATACAGGGTGTTCCATTTAAAAAAAAACACTACCTTATACACTACCAATTATGTTACTCAATCAATCAATCATATTGATTTTGAACTCATTCAGTTAATAAGAACATTTGAAATGTCTTACATATTTAAAAGTCGTCATGTTAATCAACATCTGTTATAAAAAATCAAACAAAATATTGCAGATGTTTTCCTTAAAATGTCTTACAAATTTTGTATGAACATTTTTTTGTCAGTGTACTTTTAAAGCAAAATTGAAATGTGTTATGAGGGACGCTTTACAAAGCAAATGTATGTACATATGTATGTAATAATAAAAAAAAACGTATATTACGTGTGTATATTAATATACGGTAATATCTTCCCGCTGTTTTAAATCTGGAAAAAACTAGACACATCGACACAGACAAAAGATGGAGATTTCGTCGCATTTCAAAAAACCACTCATATATATATATATTTTTTTTTATTTTCAAACACTTTTTAGGCAAAGCTTCAAAAATTCCTTCATTACAAAATTTTTATCCATATTATGTGAAAAAATTCATTAACATTACCTATACAATATGTCCAGATAAACCACCTGAATTTCTTCGTTACTGCTTGTTAAAGTATTTGAAAGCAAACCTTTCGTTCTTCATTCTTTTCTTCTTCTTTTTTTTAATATTACTAGTAATATATTAAAAAAAATATTTTTAGAATTAGAATTATTAGTAATTATTAATAATATTATTAGTACTTAATATTTTCTGCATCTCTATCTCTATATAGTAATATTTAACTGTTAATATTGTTCCAGATTGACCAGATCCAGAGAATTTGGTATATACGTATTAGAAGATGACCGACGACACATAGGTGATCGCAGTGGCGGCTCGTGGACTTCATGACAAGTAAAGTAAGTGGCTTTTAGCTACTGACATTGTGTAAATATCTAATTTAATACTTGAGCAATGCGTTGAACAATTGAAAATATGTGAACAATGATTTTTAGTTGTCATGAAAATTTCTACTTATTTCAGTGTATTAAATCAGAATTTATTAAGTAGCGTAGCACAGAGCAATGCATTTATAAAAGTATAGGTAATAAAAATAACCAAAAAAAGGAAGGGTAAAGAAAAAAATAAAACGCGGCGTGGTATAGGAAAAATTTGTCTAGAATAAGGGTAACGTCTTCATTCAATGTATTTGTCAAAACCCCTTTAAAATCACAATGACAGCTCACAGAAAACACTGTTCCAAGATCTTAAAGAAGAGCATATGTATATACGCCTCAAAAAGCTTGATTATTTGCAGTGAAGATTTGACATAACGCATTTATGAAAGACTTTTACATTTATTTAAGAAAAAAAGTGTATGCATATCAGTTATATACATCCCAAATCGATTCCGGATAATCCTAGACTGTTCTGTATAAAAATAAACACATTAATCGGTGACTTCACTTTTCTCGAACTAATTACTTGTGATTATCCGTCATATAATTGGATAATGTATAAAACTTCCTCGTCTTAATAATAATTATCCTGTCATCACTATAAAAATGAGATGACCTGGGCATGACAGTTCATCTTAAACCATAATAAAATAAGAAAATTACCTTTTATGTTGGACAGGGTAGGACTGAAGGGAATATGTGTAGAAGTAATTTTGCTTCAAATCACTTTAATATCGCGTATCTGACAGTTAATGTCTGATAATTTAAACTTAATTTTCTTTTTCTGCATATCCACTAATTTTAAAATTATTTTACAAAAATAATGTTCTGTTTATTTTGGTATTTAAATGTACACTTACATATGTATTTGATTATTTACGTCATTTTGCTTTATTAAAGAAGTGTTTTAGCATGTTGAAAACAATAATAAGCACCTAAGTAAATTTAATATCTTTTTATTCTTCAGTTTGCAGTGTTTTAATAAAGACGTTTCAAAATGTAAATGCTGTAGTAATACATTCCTTTTAAGTTCAGTATATCTAAGTAAAATATACACAAGTATGGTATACAGGGTTTGTCCGGAAAGTAATGTCAGTGAATTTTTTTCCCGAGACTGTACGCGCCAGCCCGCGCTTTACGTGCTGGGATTGTGGTGGGGGGATTTGGAAACAAGATCCAACAAGCGTCAGTTGGCTACCGGTCGTTGTAGCGGTCGCATCACTCGTTCTTTGAGAGTCGTTACAGTGACTCGGTGCAAGAAAAAATGCAACGTTCGCTTGAGCAACGGATGGCGATCAAGTTTTGCGTGAAACTGGAGAAGAGTGCTGCGGAAACCATTCCAAAGTTGAAGAAGGCTTTCGGCGTCGATTGTCTTTCGGACAGGCAAATTTTACGGTGGCACAAGGCCTTCGCAGAAGGTCGGGAAGATGTCAACGACGAGAACCGCGCTGGACGGCCATCAACCTCCAGTTCCGACGACAATGTGAAACGTGTGCGTGACTTGTTGAACACTGACCGTCGTCTAAGTGTCCGTTTAATTTCCGAAACATTAGACATTACGAAAACCATTGTTCACGAAATTGTGTCGGAGTCTTTAGGAATGAGGAAGGTGTGCGCGAAGCTCGTGCCAAAAGTGCTAACGGACGATCAAAAAGCGAGGCGCATCGAAACCTGCCAAGAACTTTTGGACACCTGCGAAGACAACCCCGCTTTCCTTGATGACGTCATTACCGGGGACGAAAGTTGGGTCTTTGAATATGATCCGGAAACGTGGAGGCAAAGTGCGGAATGGCACACGTCGAACTCCCTCGCCCCAAGAAGGCCAGGATGTCCAGATCAAAGATCAAGACGATGCTGATTGTCTTTTTTGATTGCCGGGGATTGGTCCATCATGAGTTAGTTCCGCAGGGGACAACCGTAACCGGAAAGTTTTACGTCGAGGTGCTTAAGCGGCTGAAACGCAGGGTGAATCGCGTCCGCCCAGACATCTCAAAATCCAGGAAGCTTCACCACGACAATGCGCCTTCGCACACCTGCTTCCTCATGGCCGATTACCTCGTCAAGGCAGGTATCACCGTTGTTCCCTAGCCTCCCTACAGCCCCGATGTGTCCCCCCCCCAGACTTTTTTCTGTTTCCGCGCCTCAAAACCCCAATGAAAGGACAGCATTTTGGGTCGGTGAAAACCATTCAGAAGGCTTGCACCGACGCTTTAAAGGCGATTCCGGAAAACGACTACCGTGCGGCTTTTGAAGCGTGGAAGACCCGCTGGAACCGATGTGTGGACGCAGGAGGAATGTATTTTGAAAATTTCTAAAGATTTGTACACATAGAACCAATAAAAACCATTTTTCAAAGCTCACTGACATTACTTTCTGGACAAACCCTGTATGTCACTGAACATCAAACAGAAAAATACATGACAAGTGCATATGCAAATCAAATCAAATTTATGCAAATTTAAATATATTGTTTATAAGTATTTCAATTTGTCAGTTTGAATTAAAAATATATCTAAATCATGAATGTACCTAGATTAAAAACAGTATTACGAGTATTATTTTATCACCCAGTTGTTTTTAATTGGGGTTTAATAAAGGTCGGGGAAAAACAAACATGATTTAACACAGGTATTTATTTTAGGGCTTTTATTGAAAGACTAAATCGTCTTTTAAAACTTCCTAAGTTTATATTTTTTTTAAATCCCGGGTAGAACTTAAAGGCACAAACAGAATGCGATCAGTTGGTTGTAGTTGCTTAAAATATCACTTATATAATTTGCAGTTACCTCCGCGATTCCTTAATACATCAAAGTAAAAAATAATGTATCTAACTGTGATTAAGAATCAATAGCTATACATACATAAAAACATTCATTATAACTGTGGTTTGTAATTACACGTTGAGTAAGTAGTTTCTTTTCTAGATTTTTATGATATAGATTAACATTATTTTTAACAATGAAACTCAAAACATGCTGTGTTATTAAAATTTGGCAATATCGGCTGATTGATTACGAGATAATTTGAAAATAAATAATTAAAAAAGCCATACTGCATTCACATTAAAGTAATTAAACAACTGATATCATAATAATAATCATTCCAAGAGAAATATAAGAACCGGGTGACAAAGTTGCTGAATACGTTTTTATCTGGAGGCAATCTTGTCAAAGCCATCAGCTCGTGGGCTGTCTCAGTGCTTACATACTCTTTCGGAATCGTCAAGTGGCCAGTTACTGATCTCGATGAGCTCGACTGGCTTACGAGGCGGCTCTTAACTAAGTTCAGGCACTTACACACTAACTCTTCAGTAATCAGACTCTACCTGCCTCGAAGATGAGGTGGAATAGGTCTATTAAACATAAAAAATCAGTGCCTTAATCAAGAAGCTTCCTTAAGAAGAAAACTGTTAACGAACAGGGACCCGCTAATAACAGCAGTAGCAAGAGAGGACGCTGGATACACGCCTTTGAGCCTAGGATGTGAACTTATTCCGGTCGACGTACCAACAGAAGAGGAGCTCCGGACACAGTGGATGGAACATGCTTTACAGGGCCATTTTCCAAAAATGCTACAGCCAGACCACATCGACAAAGTAAAAATTCAATAAAATGGCTTACCGACGATTATTTGTACCCCGAAACAAGAAATTACCAGAAGCAACAACTCGCACTCAAATATGGCCTGTTAGCGACGGCTCCGCCATACTACAAATACTCCAGAAGCTGTGCTGGAATCGGAAGCAGCAGTGATGTACTGGGATAGACTAATCATCACCGACCGAACAGTAGACTTCAACCGACCAGATATTGTGCTGATCAACAAGGAACAACGAAGAGGGATCATCATAGACATCGCAGTGCCACTTACCCACAACATTCAGAAGGCTAGACGGAAGAAGATCGCCGGGAGTGATGACGACCAGATTTGCCAAGAAAATCGCGGCATTATGACTGTCTTATAATATCATTAGAAATGACCAGAAAGCATTTTTGTTACAAACTTATCACATTGTAAGAAAGATTTTGGGATAGAATGAATTTCCTCCCCTCGCCTGAGCCTAATTTCTGCTGGAGGTGGGGATGAGATATCAAGCCATCACTGTCTGCGGCAGGAATGTTTCCCAGCGTTTACGCTGAGAAGTGTGACTATAAAATCGGCGAAATAATAATACACAAGTACGTAAACACAAGCAAATATGCGTGAGGAATTGACACCGAAAGGAAAATATGACTAATGTCAGAAAGTAAATTAAAACTTCTTTCCACTAAATTCAGTCATTTAAACGAAGGTAAGTCTAATAAGATAACAATTAAATAAAAATATTTTAGATTCATGATCATGAGGCTAATGTAGTATTACTAACTGTAATTTTCTTTAAATGCGGCTCTGGGAACTAATCATCATGGTACAAAACGATTTGATGGACTTTATTACTTATTTTATGAGAAAATAGGGACCTCTTCTACGGTCAACAGTTATTCCACAATAAGTTTTCATCATCGTTATAATTATTTTATTCTTGTAATTGCATCTGCCATTTTGTTAGGTTTACAGTTGTACACCTACGTAGTTTAAAACATGCCGTAAAATATTGAAAATTACATATATCCACCACAATGCTTTGTAGTCAGTATTCATAATTTTTTTAGAGGTTTTTATAACACTATTTTGTGAACTAATCATAAAGTAAACACATTTATTGGCTTACCTCCTCCCCCAAGATGTAAATAGTATGAAACAATTAGTATTTTTAGAGAATCCCTCATTAAATTGTTTATTATTAACTGTGTTATCGTTCGTAAATAAAAAACAACATTATAATTTATGATACGCAAAGAAGTGTAGGTATAACGAATTATCAAAATTCACATTTAATATACTCGTACATATGCATGTAATATGAAATATGAAAATGGTTAATCAAAACTTAATGAGCTATGACAAACACTTATAAATTTGAGAAACTAATCTAACAGAGATTTAAACATTTATGTTATGTGTATTGAAAAAAATAAGATAAGCAGGAAGGAATAATTTAATATTTACTAAACGATACTGATTTTTTTCTTGGCGTCATTAAAACTATAACTTGCCAGATACATACTGGTATTTAATTCCATTTTTCTGTAAACATAATGTGTTAAGATTACTCGTGTAACTAGTAATTGATTTAATTCTCATTAATTGATCATTTATTATTACGATAACAGTCGTAAACACGATACAATTAATTAGGACAGAAAATCTTGTTCGAGAACAGTTGAAATATATGTAAATAGATGGAACAATTTTAATATCACAGTATCAATTCTGGTTACGCCACTGGGAATATATATATGTCTGATTAAAATAGAAAGTTTTTTGTTTTGATTTTTTTTACGTGCTTTTTTTGTCGCTTGGAGTAGACATTCGAATTTATAGATAAATAGATAGAGTTTCATGCATATAGTTGGTTAAATCTTTGGTTAAACATTTTTATATCGGTGAATTAGTAAAGTGCAGCTGTTTCCTTCTTTTTTTATATAATAGTCAATTCTAATAATTCATTAGACTTTGAATAAATAGTGATAGTGAATTAGTTCAATCCCGCAATTCCTTCGTTCCCACTTTATCCATTTACCATCCCGTACCGAACTACACGATTTAACAAATATATCATCAATGCAATACGGATTGGTATGTCACTTAGTTAATTTTTATCATAGTATATTTGGTATAAAGATACGGTCCATTATATTAACCCTGGTCTCATCATATGGTCCATCGAGCCGGATTTGGAGATTTAGTAGTAATAATAATAATAATTGTAGAAACAGCTGCATTTTTTCCTGAATATTCATATTTTGCAAAATAGAGATATATAGACATATTAGAGAGATTTTGTAGTAGATAGAAATAGCCTAGGTAGTGTTCCAGATTATTAGATATTAGTTTTTATTAGATTTTTTATTTTCATTTCTTTACATTAGTAGATTCTTAACAAAACCAACACATAAATTAAAATATTTAGGGGACAATATGGCAGCGGCACAATTAGAACGACAAATTAAAATTTATGAATCTAAGAAACAAACACTTTTTCGACGCATCCAGAGATTGTACGATTGGTCTAAAAATCTTAAAGATGTTCAGAATCTTGATAATTTTAAAATGATGTATGGTTCATTAAACGATACACGGAAGGAAATCTGTGAACTTGTCGATAAGATTAATTTACTTCATATAGAGCGAGATCCTGAATATGATCCTAATTTTCAGGTACTTGATACTGTAGAACAGCTGTATTGTGCTATACAAAATGTTGCTAAAACCGTTTTTGATCATACATCTAGTAGTATACAAAGCGTTCAAATAGAAATTCCACTCAAACAGTAGTAGAAAGAGCAATGCCTAAATTACCTAAAATTGAAATAAAATAATTTTCAGGCGATCCAAAGCATTGGCCCGTTTTTTTATGGCATGTACACTTCTTTAATACATAATAATTCATATTTAGATGAAACTTGCAAGGTGCATTATTTGTTAAGTAGATTGAGCGGTAGGGCTTTAGCATTGTGTTCAGGAATTCCTCCTCTTGCGGAAAATTATAATATTATTTGGAATATTTCAGTAGATAAATTTCAAGATGAACGTTCATTGGCTTCTAATTATTTGAAACAAATTTTGGATTTTAAGCCACTACAATTTGAATCTGCAAATAATTTAAATATATTCTTAGAACGTTTAGATACTTCAGTTAGTGCATTATAATTTCACTTCCCGTAGTTGTAGATGATCATAATACTTTATATAGATTCATTTTACGTAATTCTTCTTGGTTAAAATTATTACGTATTACCGTATGGATTCTCCGATTTGTGAAAATTCTACCACGTAGAACGGAATATTTGCCGAGTGATTTAGATAAGGCAGAAAAAACATTAATTCATATTGTGCAGCGAGTTTATTTTAGAAATGATATTACCGCTTTAGAAAGGGGCAAATCATGTTCCCACCAATTAAAAAAAATGTGTCCCTTTTTAGATAATAATTTGTTAAGGGTTGGTGGTCGACTATCTCACTCAGGCTTAGGGTATGATCATCAGCATCCAGTTCTTTTGCCAAAAAAAGGATCACCTGGTAAATATTTTGATAGACTATTACCATAAAATGTATTTCCATACCGGACCTCATTTGCTATTATCGCTTTTAAGACAAACATTTTGGATACTGTCTGCACGTAGTGTGGTACGCCAACGTATTTCGCTTTGTAATTTTTGTTTTAAGTTTAAACCTAAACCTAATAATCCGTTAATGGCTAACTTACCCTCCGCTAGGGTAGTTAGTCAAGTAAAACCCTTTATTGAAACAGGGTCAGATTTTGCAGGGCCGTATCATATTACTTTAAGTCGTAATCGTGGAGTAAAAACGCAAAAGGCTTATGTATGTCCTTTTATTTGTTTAACCACAAAATGTCTACATTTAGAACTTGCGTCGGATTTCTCAACTGTAACGTTTTTAGCTGCCCTTCAACGATTTTTAAGCCGTCGCGGTCCTATTAAAGTTTTACATAGTGATTGTGCCACTAATTATGTAAGAGCAAAAGCTCAACTTGATGAATTCTATACATTTATTGCATCATCGGCGTACACTACTGCGTTAAAGGATGAATTACTTAAAAAATATAATAGAATGGAGATTTAATACTCTATCAGCTCCTCATATGGGAGGTATATGGGAGTCAAACATTAAGCCCGGTCCAGACACAACGACTTAACTGCACGATAAAACGGTCATGCAAGTCGTTCGACAAAACGTAGTATAGTTGGCGTGTCCATACAGTCGCGAGTTATCGTTCAAACTTCTCGACTTTCAGTTTCGGTTACGATCGCTATGGAAGAAGTGCTACTATGGTCAATTTATGCCGTATGGCTTGCAAGAAAATTTCGAAACAGAAGAAAAAATCGAAGAACAAAGTGGTCCAGGGAATGGTTGTTAAAGAGATCCGACTATTCTCATATTAGATTATTAAATGAACTTCGTAGTGAACCTGATGATTGGCGCAATTATTTGAGAATGGATGTGGAAACTTACATGTATCTGTTAAATTTAGTAACGCCATACATTCAGAAAC
The DNA here is from genome assembly GCA_029963805.1 of Aromia moschata. NCBI lineage: Eukaryota > Metazoa > Arthropoda > Insecta > Coleoptera > Cerambycidae > Aromia > Aromia moschata. The sequence goes on from JAPWTK010000164.1 coordinate 822,918, forward strand.
AAGATACTTGCATGAGAAAAGCGATTTCACCTCACGAGAGATTAAGCGCCACTTTAAGGTTCCTTGCAACTGGAAGAAGCTACAAGGATATGGAATATACAACTATAATGTCCAAGCAAGCATTGAGTGAGATTATACCAGACACCTGTGAAGCAATCTACAAGGTTTTAAAGAAAAACTACCTGAAGGTAAGTGTGAAATACATACTTTGTTATATTTTTTTATTAAAGAACAAGTGAAAGTAACAATAAGAAAAAATAAAATAAAACATTGTCAGTACATTTTAATATGTTAATCATTAATATTAAGAAAAAAATAATCATGTAGCACTATTGTCGGGGTCAAAATTTGTAACGTACTGTGATAAATATGAGCAAGACGAATCTGAATTTTCATATTCCGATGGGCAGATTGGAGTATGTGGATGTTGTCCAATTTCCAGTAATGAATAGGGACGTTGTTGGTTTGACTGTTGTGAAGTTTGCATATAAGAATTATATGATCCAATATTGGAATTATGCTGTTGACGCTTCTCTTTGTTAATCTGAGAACGGTGCTGCTGCTGCTGCTGCTGCTGTGTATTTTCAGCTATAATGTTCTGAGGCCGTTGAAACAGTTGAAGACGATTCTCTCCAACTATGTCAATTTTGCAATTTCTATTCAGTGACACCATTTCTGCCTCAAATAAGACATCGCCAATCAGTTTCATAGCAAACTTCACTTGGTCGCCTGCAACTGCTCGAAGTCTATCAGCCACGTGTTTTCCAAATCTGTCAAATGAATCTTCTTGTAGTGATTGTAGTTTTTCACCAATTTTCATCATAACTGCATCGGTTTTGTCTTCTGCCCTAGGAACTTTCCTTTTCCGATTCGGAGTTCTTGAATAAGTAGTGTTGAGGTTAACCGATTCGGTCAAATTAGAAGATGTAGATGGTGCTGGCGTAGAAGGTGCCGTAGGCAAATCAACATCACTCTCACCGTCGAAACTTTCTCGCTGAAACAGAAAATTTAATACTATAGTACAATAATGCTCTACATTTTATACATGATATGAATCTGTATTTATTTTTTTTTGTTTGTTACAGTTTCCTCATAGAGAAGAACAATGGTTAGAAATCGCAGCTGACTTCGACAAAAAATGGCAGTTTCCACACTGTTTAGGAGCCGTTGACGGCAAACATATCAGGATTGTTCCGCCCAAGGAGAGTGGGTCGTATTTCTTCAATTATAAAAAAACACATAGCGTTGTACTGATGGCAATAGCTAATGCCAACTATGAGTTTATCTACTGTGATGTTGGTACGAATGGAAGAATCTCTGATGGAGGAGTAATTGCCAATACTGCATTTTATGAAAAACTGATCAACCACGATTTAAAAATTCCAAAGCCTGCATGTGCTCCAAATTCTAACGAAATTTTGGAATATACATTTATTGGCGACGAAGCCTTTGCTATGCGCCCAGATTTTATAAAGCCGTATAGTCAAGAAGCTCTAACTAAAGAACGAAGAATCTTCAACTACCGTTTATCCAGGGCGCGACGTGTTATTGAAAACAGTTTTGGAATACTTGCATCTAGATTCCGAATATTCCATACTGCTATAAATCTGAAATTGGATACCATTGATAAAATCGTTCTAACATGCTGTGCATTGCACAATTTTCTACGTAAGAAATCTCCAAACACGTACACCCCCGCAGAAAGTATAGACCGTGAAAATAATGTCGAATGTATTCTCGAATTGGGTGAAAGATGTGATCCTAATGTAATGCATAACATTCAACGAAGAACAAGAGGACAAGTTCTAAACAGTGCAAAAATTACCAGAGAAAAATTCACCCGCTATTTCAATAACGAGGGCTCAGTACCATGGCAAGACAAATTTGTTTCACTAAACATTGAATAGGCTAACACTTCTTTATATAATTATTAATATTACTATATTAATAACTATAATTATTATAATATATACTATGTATACTATAATTATTATATGTATTATATGAATAACTACAATATTAATTAACTATAAATAAATTTACTAATTTGTATAAAATAATAAAAGCTAAATAGGAAAATGACGAAATTAACACTAATAAAAAATTAACAATTTGACTTTTTTTAGTTTTGCTGGTTAATATCTCCCACCAATTTTAATCTCGTAAATTAGCATAAACATTATACTATGAGTATTTGAAGATTATTGAAAATTATTTTAATTGAATAATGATGAAATTTTCCTTACCTCTTGTCCAGTGTCCTGAGACGTTTCATCATCAATGGTGCTTCACCAGAGAGAGAAGTGATTCGGGTGCGGGAGGTAGCGTAGTTTTGACAGGCAACAATTATCCTTCGACTAACTTCCAGCCCCATTCAGTAGACGGTAGCCGGTTTCCCAGCCACTCTTGTACCTTAAAAAAGCAATAGAAATGACACAAATACATTTTTCTTTATCCGTTGCTCACCTGAAGGTATACTCTCAGGGAATGTTGGGCACATGCTGCTTTTGTGGGCGGCAAACTGGATAGATCTAGGAGTGCAGAAGGCGATTGTCTTGCCATTGCTTTATTATAAAGATGATGACAAAGGTTATTGATATCTCCGAATTTTGGACCATCAGGATAAAGAGATCTGACAAACTCTTCCCCACATTATATCACATTTTCTTGTAATTGATTAGGTACATTAAATATCTCGCAAACTTTATTCCTTAAGTTGGGATTTTTCTGTAACTGCATGTATACAATTTTTTTCTTTTCTGTATAAGGCAGATGTTTTATTGCAGCCAGAAACTGCATGAGCAAAGAGAATAACTTCTTTCATATCTTCTATTGCAGTTTGTACCTCAGTTATTGCATATACTTTTCCAGCCGTTTTGCGGCCATGGCTGGATGTACACTTATGCTATTATTTTGTGGTGCTCTACCAATGAGCATTGCAAGAATTGTATCCGTACGTAGTGCTTAACGTCACGCATAGGGGCGCTACGCGCACCTGTTATTTGGCAAATTGTTAATCTTGGGGCAGACTTGGAAATTCTATATTATAGGGGTTATTACCCCGGGGTTGAAGTGATTTAATAGTTAATATTTCGCTGAGCATACATTGTATACGTAGAAAATCAAATATCAGCCCTAAAAAGGTTTTATATTGGTAGTAAAAATGAATTTGCTCCAGATTTACGTAAAACTGAGAAGTCTCGGATAAACTTTTAATTTTTTTTTGCTGAACTAATTGCGATGAACTTCTAAAAGATTCGCATGTAGACTATCTTTTAATGGTCGTTTTAGAGAAAAAATATGTTTCTTCTAAAAAAAAGTATACTTAGATAAAAAAATGAGAATAAATAGCAAAAAAGTATGTTTTTTAAAAGTAACCCTTCATTTGATACGCCACTGGTGGATGGCATGTGCTACTGAATATGGATTGCGATACGTCATTGGAAGGGGAATTTCATCAGCTTTAAAAATGCTCTCATGACATTTTTCCTTAAAGTTGATAGTTTTCGAGAAAATCACGAAAATATTAAAAGGGGGGGGTTGGGGGGCGAAAAAGGGGGGTTGCGGAAGGAGGATTCTCCAGGACTTTTAGTATGTTACAATTTAGCCCTCAGGCATGATCTCTACAAAAAATCAGCTTTATATTATTTTTGTCTAGGTCAAATGCTATCTTGACTCGGGTATGAACAGCCGTCCTCTCTGTTGGCTTAGTTCGGATCCCGCGGAACCAGAAGTTCTTACACCCGCACATTTTTTAACATTGACGCCTCTCAGATTTCTTCGCGCTATAGATGTCGCAAATGAACCTCTTAATCGATTGGATCGTAAGCAATTGTTAGACAATTTGGTACAGTCATGCTGGAAGCGTTGGAAACATGAATATTTAAGTACTTTGCAAACTAGACAAACATGGAATAGTCCTACATGTCCTATTAAAATAGGAACCTTAGTAATATTATTACAAGATAATGTGCCTCCGCTTAATTGGCCCTTGGGTATTATTTCAGAAGTGTACCCTGGTTCAGATGGAATCATTCGAACTGCTTTAGTCAAAACCAAAAGTGGTTGTTATAAAAGACCAGTAATTAAACTGTGTCCACTACCGAAGCAATAATTTCATTAGTATGTTTTTTTTCTTTCTCATGTGATTTATTGAATCATATTTATTAGGAGATAGGTAGTAGATGTTATCATTTAATAGTTTCTTTTTTTTTAAATAGGGTTGATATGGCTAAACCTGCTTTCGCATTGAAAGCCTGAAGTTTTCAATTGTGGGGGGTATGGTTACTCCACTGGGAAATATGTCTGATTAAAATAGAAAGTTTTTTGTTTTCATTTTTTTACGTGCTTTTTTTTTGTCGCTTGGAGTAGACCTTCGAATTTATAGATAGATAGATAGAGTTTCATGCATATAGTTGGTTAAATCTCAAACATTTTTATATTGGTGAATTAGTAAAGTGCAGCTGTTTCCTTCTTTTTTTATATAATAGCCAATTCTTCGTTCCCACTTTATCCATTTACCATCCCGTACCGAACTACACGATTCAACAAATATCATCAATGCAATACGGATTGGTAAGTCACTTAGTTAATTTTTATCATAGTATATTTGGTACAAAGAAACAGTCAATTATATTTACCCTGGCTTCAGCAAATTCATATGTACGTATGTATGCACGAAGCGTGTAAATTAAGTAATGAGACTGACAATGTAACGCCCGATCTAGCAACACTGCGGATACAAGACTTGGAAAGGCGGGAGGTTAACATGTAATGCACCTTCAGTACAAGTTTGAACTTGTTAGAGTCATTTGTTTGTTCTTTGTGACTGTTTTCGTAAATCGTTTTTTTCTAGCGCATTTTAAAAATGAGTGACATTAATTTTGAGCAACGGTGTGCTATCAGGTTTTGCTTCAGACTTGAACACAGCGCAACGAATACTTTTGCAAAACTTCAACACGCCTACGGAGACAGTGTTTTTTCAAGAGCCCAGGCTTTTCGGTGGTTTAAGGCATTCTCAGAATGAAGAGAATCGATTGAAGATGAACCACGCAGCGGAAGGCCTTTATCTTCAAGAACCGTTCATCAATTTCATTATTTATCTTCGAGAACCATTCATTTTGATTAACGAATTGGGGATGATAAAAATCTGCGCAATAATTCTTCCAAAAAACCTGTCGCAGGAACAAAAGGACATCAGGAGAGAAAGGTGTCTTGACTTTTTGGAATCGATTGAAAATAATCCCCATTTTGGAGCGTCATTACTGGTTATGAGACTTGAGTGTTTGAGTACGACCCGGAAACAAGCGCCAAAATGCTTTTCAAAAGTAAAACAAAATTGCTTATTTGAAAATTGCCAGGGAATTGTTCACAAAGAGTTTGTGCCCCCAGGCCAAACAGTAAATCAACACTTTTACAGAGAGGTTCTTGAAAAATTTCGATAAAGGGTCATGCGTGTGAGACCAAACATTAAGAACAATTGGATGTTGCCTCACGACAACGCACCTTGTCACACAGCCATTTCAGTAAACGAGTTTTTAGCCAGTAAAAACATTCATGGGGCGCCTGACTTGAGTCCTTCTGACGTTTTTCTCTTCTCGAGATTGAAAAATCACCTCAAGAGACGTCATTTTGGGACCATAGAAAACGTTCAAAAGGCTGTAACCGACCAACTGAAGGCTATTCCGATATATGAGTTCCACCACTGCTATGAGGACTGTAAGAACCGTCTCCAGCGCCATGTGGCGTCCCAAGGAAGTTATTTTGAAAGAGACAAGAATACTGAATTGTAATTCTATTCGAATAAATTAAAAAAAAATCAGTATTATTACTTAATTTATACACCTTAAAATAAGTAAGTATGATATTGTCTAGAGTTTTTTCAGCTCTACATATCTAGGGTTTCCATGAAGGGTTTTTGAAATTCAGGACAAGTGAGCCCTGAAATCCGGACAAAATCCGGACTTTGCCAAAAAATACGCCATAAATTTAATTATGTACTTTAAAGGGCAAACAAAATTATAAACAGTTAAGAATTTATTTATTTTATTAGAAAATATGTTTTAACGCAAAAAAAAACATAAATATCTGCTTATTATTAAGGTAAATGGTATATCAATATCATAAAACACAAATCTCTCTTCTCTGGTAAAAAAATAAAATCTATATTCTTTGGTAAAAAAAACGGAGTTGGCAAATTGTTGTATATAACTAATTTACGTGATATTTCTCTGATTTCTGAACTTCGTTCAGGATGGAAAAATTTTCCGGTGACATTAGTCATAAAACTCTGAACAGACATTATACTAGAGATGTGGCGTAGGTAGCGATTAAAATATTCAACAAAGTTGTTTTTACGGAGTCCAGGTTTCCTGGACCTTTATTCAAATTCCAGCCGGACTTCCCCGGATACCTTAAAAACCCAAAGACCCGTCCGGGTAAATCCGGATGTATGGAAACGCTATACATATCATAATCTGTATTACACTCAACATCCACATATCCGAACTTTTCCGTTCCGCAAACCTCCACATTTCCGAACTTTCGTCACCTCGGGATAACCGAACTGCTGGCGCATACGCAAAGGGTTCTTCTGGCTCATTGGTCATTCGACAGCGACATTCGACATTTGACAGCGACAAGTTCGGTTGTGTGGAAGTACAAGTTCGGAAATATCGTGAGAAAAAGTTCGGAAATATCGTGAGTTCGGAAATATGGAGTTCGGATATGTGGATGTTGAGTGTAGTTGTAAATTAACATTTCTTAACTTTCAAAATATATTATTTATCGATTTAATTGACATACTGTGGCGTTACCTTCATAGTATCGCCCTCTAGTGCATTTTAATGGAATCAGCTAGCAACTGACAAATGAGGAGCAAGCGTTCAAAACGTATTAAAACCTGATAACCTGTTTTGGAGAAAATCGCCAAAAACCCCTAGTGAACAGCGCCTGGGACAGAGAAGCATTGTTAATGGGGCGTTCGTTTCATTTTAGCAAGTGTATACCCCAAAATTCGTAAAGTTTGATCCAAAGGTATGGCGAAAATTTCAAAATATATTTTGGATTTAATGCGTTTTGATTGATTTTTCTTTTGGATTTAAAACGGTTTGTTTGAGGCAACTTAGGATTTACAACGCTTTGTAAAAATGAAATATTTATTCTCATGAAACAATGTTATAAACAATGCAAAAAAAATCAAAAACTAAAAACTGAAGCAAAGTAACTGGAAATATTAACCTAAGCATGAGGCAATTTAGAATTTAGAACAAATTGTGTAAACAAAATATTTATTCTCAGAAATATTGTATAAACCATGAAAAAAACAAACACTGAAGCAAAGTAACTGAAAATACTATCCTAAGCTAGTTATCTATAATGGTATTGTGGATTTACTACGTTTTGATCAATTAAAGATTTCTAGTTGGATTTAATGCGTTTTGTTCAATCGGCCATTTTGAACTGGATTTTACGTTGGATATAATGCGATTTCCCCAAATCTGAGCGCGGCATTGGATTTAACTCATACTTTAGATGCAGATCCTGTGCTTAACCCATTTTCGCTTAAAAATGGATTTAATACGTTTTGAACGCTTGCTCCTCAAATGTCTTTCGCAAAGCACTCTAACGGTAAAACCGCTAAGCTCAGATGAAACAAGAAAGATTCCTCGTTCTTCGTTACTGGCACGTCAAAAGTCACAGATTCGGATTTCGATCTTATTAGATTTGGTCAGTGTGACATATTTGATGGCAAGTAATGAAGAACGAGCTAGTTATGCGAGTGCAAGTCACTGTGCGGTTCGAGTAACGAAGAACGAGGAATCCTTCTCGCTTTATTTAATAGGTCTCTCATTTATTGACGGATAATTAATTATAAACCTATTGTACAATAAAATAAACACTTTTAAAATAAAAATCGACTAGTTTTTAGTGCTGTAACCGTGAGCATCGATTACAGTAAATACGTACTTAATAGTCTGATTTGAACGTATACGGAGTACCTACATATGGTATGCCTTGCGGAGGTAATAGTCGGCGAAAAGGCAACACATTACATCACAGAAAATGGCATTCGTTTTTTTGGCAATAGCCAAAAGAAAACATAGTGCAGATATGAAAAAAATATCTATGACACCAACCAATGTGACAGGTGTCAATTGCCATACTGCCGGGAATCGAACCCGCACGGATAATAGTCCTCGGAGTAATCTCAGTTAACTGAATACTGAATTAGAACATTTGTTTTATTTATAAACGTTTACATTTATGATATTAACGTAGGTATTCGTTTCCATGTAAGTATGCATATAAAAACCTCTCCACTAATTCGTCTTTTTAAGTTTATGAGACAAAAATTATCTGTGACCTCACTTTTGCGTCATCCATGTACTCAAGTTATTGATGACACTACATTTACAACGGATTTAAAACAATTTTATTCCTCATCCGGGTGTATGAGACACCATAACTCTGGACATGTTAAGACATTTAGGTAGATACAGGATATTTAAAAAATATTGGAAGAACGGTACTCACTTAAAAAACACTATGTGACGTAAGTTCATTACGAAAAGAAATATACAATAGCAAAATGTTGGTTTTAAAAAGTGTTTGGAAATAAGTTCTCCCTATCCAATGTTTTTAAAAAAGTGACAAATATTTTACTACCCCTCTTCAGTAAGTACTACCAAATACTATCAAACACACTGACTACCAAATACTATCAAACACACTGCAGCGCAATAATAATAATTAATGAGTCACGCGCTGTTTTTCAATACAATACATAAATGTCATTAAAAAAATAAACAAAATCATCACCAAAATTCAAACTATTATTTAAAGATTTTCATTATAATACTATTGTTCATTTCAATAATCGTTCTGCCTGATAATAATTGAATAACAAAAAAAATGTAATGGAATTAAAATTGTGATTTTCTTATAGTACTTCTCAAAATTTTCATTAAAATATGAGGAAATGAAAAAAAGGCGTTTTTTCTGTTCGTTTTTACTTTCTAAACATTTGATGGGATTTTATTATTTAATTGTAGTGTTATTTATACCATATTAGTTAAGTTTAGTGTCTGCGTATACATTATGTAATTGGCAATATGTGTTTTATGGTCAAAGGTGTGTCCGATACTAATCTGGTGATTTTTTTCTGAGCATTGATTTTCTTCTACAAAGAACTAAATACATAGATACATATAGGATGGGCAAATGTTCCGGACCGGCTTAATTACAGGCGAAAGTGTTAGTGGATCCGAATTTTCGTTATCCGTTATAATTAAAATAAATACTCTATTTTCTTGTGCCTTCAGTCTGTCAGTGACGTCATTAGTTGTCGTATGGTAGTATCATCTGTCAGATTCTTAAACGGAACATGCAATATTATTGCATGTTTCGAATTCTTAACTTATTTAGAACATTTTTGTATAGCACCATGTGTAAATTTAACTGTTTTGTAAACATTGACAATCAATAGAATACGAATAAAAAACTTTTTACTAAGAAATAAAAAATTCAAACAGCAATTTTAATAAAGACTATTGAACTATCCAAGCTTATCTGTGCTCGCAAACTACGTTCTGGAAATGTTCAGGGATATCATGCACTGCATTTAAAATTTTGTTTTGAAGATCTTCCAAAGTCTCGGGTTTGGTATGATAGTTTTACGACCTCACATACAAAAATCTAGAGGGTTCAGGTCTGGCGATCTTGCGTGCCATTCAATGCGTCTTCGCCGCCTATCCATCTTGTGCACCCCCAGAAAATCTTGAAACGGGCTGCAAATTACTCTTTTTATAAAAAATTAAAATTTCGAAATTTGCTAATGTTACTGAAATTAGTTTATTAGAAATTGAGATTTTGTAATAACTTTAAGAAAAATGAAAATTTTGCAAAGATTGATGACAAGTAATATAAATGACTGACTAGAGAGGAGGGAATGGAAAAGATACGCATATATGCGCACGAATCGAAAACAACCTGCCAGTACTTTGAGAGCTTGTATTAGTGCGTTTTTGACGCGGTAACGGATATGTGCACATTCGCGCGTTTCTTCATCCAGTGTGAGACCGGGTTAATCCGCGCTCAGTCAGACGGCAGTAGACAATTTGCGGGACCCATTCCACACCGCCTTTCTCCCCTATTTGATCAAAATAACCCAGCAGAAGTTACATTTTTTTTCTGAATCAGTGTTTTAGGATCCATGGTGGTGTATCATGTTTGTCTTACGTGCAGTTTATCCAATGGATAAACTGCAAAAAAGGTTAGGTTATAATCTTCCAGTAAATGTATCTGACACTTATTGGTCTGCGATGGTATAGCTCGGTAGGCTTCAATTATCGGTAGCTGAAAGAACAACTTAAAGTTAACGTGATTGGACTGGAACCAAATATTTTCCGCGAAGTTTAAACATAGGTTTTTTCTTTTCATCTTCAGTACTAGATCTACTGACTGAACAATACTAATACTTGCTTCAACGAGGGTGCTATCGATAATATATACATAATATTATGTTCGTGACATACACACGCTACGTATTTCGTACTTAACTACTGATGATTCTAAGCACGTGTGTGCATTTACCTTTGTCCAGTCTACCCGTAGCATTGTAAAACCCACGGCGAACCGACAAAATAAATGAGATAACACGTTCTTCCTTCCTACAGCGCATTTTTATTGAACCGCTTTAAGAATCATTACTGGCATATTTCGCGTTAATACGACATACTATAAAACTGGTAGTCAATTAACAACTGCTTCAATGATAGCCCGTGTATTCATACAGTATTATGCAGATGTCCTGCTCTTCTCATTAATTTTATTTGTCGTTAGTCTGGTATTGTCGACAGTTTTAATAAATCGTTTTATGTACTATGTGGTATGTTTTGCTTAATCTTTTTTATAAATTCTACCAGATTAAAGTGAATGTTTACTTTATTACGTTACAAAAGTTTGGATAATAAACATGAAAGGAATTGAATATATTATTGTATATACGGATCTGTACATACATATATGTATTATATGTGTAAATTTATTATTTTGTTGAAAACTAGAATTTGATTTGATATGTGTATGGCATGTGTAATTCCTAATGATTCCTAAGTCGAGTCATATTTTTTTTAACAACGTGAAGAACTATTCAAAACAAATATTTTTTCCAAATACTATTTTTCAAAAAACTCGAAAAAAAGTTACTTTCGAAAATATCATTTATCGGGTACTGCCTTAAATTAAAGAAAAGGTTGTACAGCAAAAGTATTCACCAAGAGTCGTTATACGAATCCACGTTACAATTTACAAAAATGTTTAAGATAAGAAAATTCTAGGAATAAATAATTCTCAAAAAAAGTGACGAATATTAGGTATATTTTTCTACTGTTTTAAATGTACCTCTCCTTTAAATTTAAGGCAGGACCAATGTTATTTTCAAAATTAATAAGGTAACTTTTTTGTTTTTGAGTTTTTTGAGTGGTATTTGGAAATAATGTTTGTTTTGAATGTTTATATACGCTGTTAAAAAAATATGACAACCTAGGAATTATCCCATACATAAAACATGCCTTTTTATTAAATTTAAAATAAAATACAGTTCCTCTTCAGATTATAGTCAACTTTTTCACTCATCCAACGTGTCTCATGATGTGTATATTAGTGACTTGAAATTTGTTAATGATATATCGAAATGTTGCAAGATGTAATAAGATTTAACAATCTTATACAGTGATTTTTTTCCATCTAGCTTTTCGAATACTGACTTCTTAAAACCTTTTTTGTCCAATGTCTTTCTGTCTATTTTGGAGAAAATTCAGTTTTGTATAGAACTTATAATTAAATTTTTTTAAGTCTTTGATAATTTACAAATATCTACAGATTTCGTCCATAAAGTGACGCATAAATGCATTATTGGGGCTAAATGAACAAAATTATTGAAAATTCCGGAGACAGGTCAAATTTTTGATTGCGATTTACTATTTTGTCACATACTAATTTAATATACAGGGTGTCCCACCTTCGAGTAATGACGCCACCACCGATTTTTTTAAATGGAACATCATATTTCTTTTTTCAATTTTCGGATGACCCTGGCCGAGCTGAGTCCAAAAATGTATCACAAGTTGCTTCTATCTATTACAGGGTGGACAACAGTACAAAAATTACAAATTATGTATTGCTGATTAAACGCACTAAAAAAAATTAAATTAACGTTATTGTGATACAAAAATACAACTACTTTAATAAACACCAGTTTGGACAAGACGCGCGAATGACGCGAGGCGCGATACGTGGTTCGTTATTTTTTTGTCATTTGTTTTTTGATTGTCATTGTCATTTTTTGCCATATTAAAAACGGCTATTTAGAGTTCACTTTTGTATTGTTAACGCTTCAAAGTAGGTACTTTAAGTGAAACCTAAATCTAATTTATTTAAAACGTTTTGTTGAAAATGCCTTTAAATGAAAGGGATAGGATTGAAATTCTAATGATGATTGGTGTTGGCGACAGAATGCGGACTCAACAAGAGGTGTGTAGATTATTCCATGAAATGCACCCAGATCGTGAACCTGTTTCACAATCTACAGTAAGCAGAATAGAGCGAAAATACAGAGAATTAGGACACGTGAGGGATGCACCAAGGCAAGGTAGACCTAAAATTAATGAAAATGTTCAACAAGACGTAATTTTGTCGGCACTAGAAAATCCACATTGTACAGTACGGCAAGTATCTAGGGATTTGAATATTGGAAAGTCTTCAGTATCGAATATTTTTAAAAAGGTAAAATACCATCCCTATAGAGTACGCCTCATCCATGAATTGGCTGAAGACGACTTTGACCGAAGAACTGAATTCTGCGAGTACATGATGGACCACAATAATCAAAATAACGGTTTCATTGCTAATATTTTATTTTCTGACGAGGCAACGTTTTTTTTGAACGGGCATGTTAATCGGCAAAACACCCGCTACTGGTCTCAGGAAAATCCACACTGGATGCAAGAATACCATACGCAACATCCACAAAAGGTCAATGTGTGGGCTGGTATTGTGAGAAATAGAATTGTTGGTCCATACTTTTTTGATGAAAATTTGACAGGAGCATTGTATCTGAATTTTTTACAATATACATTAATTCCTGACTTGACCCGGCTATTTCCTGATATTGAAATAGCCAATACTTTAGACGGCAGAATTTGGTTTCAACAGGATGGTGCACCACCACATTTTGCTATAGCTGTGCGCGAGTTTTTACACAGAACCTTTCCAGATCGGTGGATAGGAAGAAGAGGATCAGTGGAATGGCCCCCTAGATCACCTGATCTTACTCCACTAGATTTCTTTTTATGGGGTTATTTGAAATCTAAAGTTTATACTAATAGACCCGAGAACATCCGTGAGCTCAAAGATCGAATCAGGCAAGAAACGTTAAACATAACACCTGCTATGTTACAAAATGTCAGAAGCGAATGTATTGCCCGATTCGGTCATTGTTTAGCAGTCAACGGAGAACAATTTGAGCATTTATTGTGACTTTTCTAAAAATACAGAAACGTATAACTTTCTAATGAAATTTTTCATAAACACTTTATGTATTGTTGTCCACCCTGTAATAGATAGAAGCAACTTGTGATACATTTTTGGACTCAGCTCGGCCAGGGTCATCCGAAACTTGAAAAAAAAATGTAGTATTCCATTTAAAAAAATCGGTGGTGGCGTCATTACTCGAAGGTGGGACACCCTGTATATTAAATTATTATGTGACAAAATAGTAAATCGCAATCAAAAATTGACCTGTCTCGGGAATTTTCAATAATATTGTTCATTTAGCTAATAATGAATTTATGCGTCACTTTATGGACGCACTGTATATGATATTGGTTCAAACTCAAACGATTTGTAGAATATATTGCGGGCTTACGACCAAAACCTTCCAGTCCCAAACCCCTATTTTGGAGAAAATTCAGTTTTTTTTTAATTCGCTGATGCACAGCGACATCTAATTGTTTATTTTTAATATCTAATAAATCAAAAAGTAGAACAAACGGTTTACACTTTTTTATTTAACATTTAGTGTGTATGTAGGCATATCTACATGTATAGGTATATTATTTTCTACAATTAATAAAAAAAAACTATATGGGTCATTCCACCAAATAAAGTTATTTTTACGGGGCGACCCCCGCCGATTTTATTTTGATGATATTTTGAATTTTTGAGAAATTTAAAACTAGGACATGTTTACATAGGATATGTTTACATCAAAACTGTATCGACATCCCAACAACAAAAGTTCAAAAATAAAAGTTTTTTAATCGTTGTGTTCATGTTTTATTTATTTGTATTTAAACAAAAAATATGCCCATCTTTAAAATGACATATTTGATGGGAAAAATTCTAAATTTTCAGAGAAATATATCAAATTTGACGTAGCTCGCGCCGCACAGTAAAAAAAAATCGTTTTTTCTACTTTCATTGAATTTTTGAGGGTCTTCAATAATATGTAGTGAAAAATGAATGTTTTCATTGGAAAGCTGAGAATTTTTCCATCAAAAACTGTCAAAATCTTATTTTTATAAATAATGTTTTTCCATTAGAAAAATTAACGGGTTGAAAAAACATTTTTTTAAAAAATTCAAAATATCATAACATCGAAACGGGTGTATATTAAGGGCTGAAATTTTCAGAGAATTTTTTTTGTCATTGTAGAGAACAGTTACACAAAGTTTGAATAAAATCGGCGGGGGACGGCCCGTAAAAATAACTATTTGGTGGAATGACCCATATATTAAATAGGTAGGTATGTAGAAAAGATATTGAATATATATTTTTGTTAAAAGTTCGAACAAAAAATGTGTATATAAGTAATAAGGGGATACCGTTTTTTTCTTACTTTTTTTCACAATTCTCGCCACATTCCTCTAAAGTAAATGAGTAACGGCAAATAAGTTGGCACAAATGGCATTAACTATTTATTTATAAATTGGTAATGTTGGTTTACAGTTAATCCTACGTATATTCACTACAGCTTTCGTAAAATTTCTGTTCGTGATTCAAAAATTTCTTCTATTTAACAACAATTTAACTCAAATTAATCAGGATAATATCGACCAATTAATAAAAAAACACTAATTGAAAAATTGGTGTTTTGCTAATGGGCGACGTCAAACTATATATCTTTCTCTGACTAACAAATTGTTTATTTCCGGTTTCTTCATTATGTATGAAGTCACTGTTGTAAACAAATCAATAGCAATTAAAATTAGATACTTCTCAATGAGTATATACGCAGTAGATAACGTATTTTAGTGTCATAAGTCGTGTAAGTTTCGACAGATATTTATGAAAAAGATGATACATTCTGATAATTTTGGACATTAAATCGAATGATTGCAAATGTGTACAATGGATTATTGAAATCTAGATGACCTAGAAAACGATTACTCTAGAAATCTGTAATATTTGTTCTGTGATCGAAAGGATACCGGTATATATGTATTTTGCCAGTATTACCAGTGGATGTAATGCAATTCATTTTCCACTTCTACCTTCAAATACTTTATGGATGTGGGTGTATATAACAAACCATAAATCAAATAATTCAACAGTGAAAGATGGCAAAAATCTTAAAAACCACCTATTAAAATTCTATATATCGTGATATTTGATATGTCAAAAATATAAACACATTTACAAGATTTTTTTAAGCTTCGAAAGTAAAATCAAGACCAAGATTTTCCCCAATAATATTGTATCATGCAGTTAAATATGTGAACACTCGCCAACTAAGAAGTTCTTGTTTGCTAAGATCTCTTAATTCAAGAATTATTTTTTCCTCATTTTTGAGGCCAATTCTCAACAGGGTCGAAAAAATCTAGAATAACGGTGGTTTACACTCTTTCAATGTGTAATTGACAAAATTTTTATGAAACAGTTGAGAAGGTACTGGTGAAAATTTTAAGAAAAATGGCTGATAACATAGACAAACATCTGTCTTTGTAAACAAATTGTGATATATATCCTTTGCACATTATTTTTCCAATTAAAAGCATACTCTATGTAATAATTATGAACAACGCTGGCACTAAAACCTATTTCAGTTTTTGTTACAGAAAACTCATTCCGCTCAAACCCTGAGATTTATTAACAATAAACATCTTATACTTTGAAGATTTTCTATATATCTTGATATTTGATATGTCAAAAATATAAACACATTTACAAGATTTTTTTAAGCTTTGAAAGTAAAATCAAGACTAAGATTTTCTCCAATAATATTGTATCATGCAGTTAAATCTGTGAACACTCGCCAACTAAGAAGTTCTTGTTTGATAAGATCTCTTAATTCAAGAATTATTTTTTCCTCATTTTTGAGGCCAATTCTCAATAGGGTCGAAAAAATCTAGAATAACGGTGGTTTACACTCTTTCAATGTGTAATTGACAAAATTTTTATGAAACAGTTGAGAAGGTACTGGTGAAAATTTAAAGAAAAATGGCTGGATAACATAGACAAACATCTGTCTTTGTAAACAAATTGTGGAATATATCCTTTGCACATTATTTTTACAATTAAAAGCATACTATATGTAATAATTATGAACAACGCTTGCACTAAAACCTATTTCAGTTTTTGTTACAGAAAACTCATTCCGCTCAAACCCTGAGATTTATTAACAATAAACATCTTATACTTTGAAGATGGTTGATAGCTTTAAAATTTTATTCTATCGTGACGCATCTCTACTGATATTAAGATCAGGCGTATCATTGCGAAAAACGATGTCTATTGGCATTATTCGCAAACTATCAGTTCAAACCCGTGCAGACAAGCAAAATAAACGTATTTATAATTAATTTTATATCTTTGATGAAATACTTTTGAATATCCATTATACTGATAAAGAATATAATAATAGTGATAAAGTAGTTCAATCAAGTGCTAATAAAAGATCGTGATCCTTTTCTCTCATTTCGATTTAAAATGTTGCACAATCTTAGCAAGCAGTAGACTCGATAAAGTGATAATAGAACTAATTAACGATGTCACCATTAATAATAGCACTCGATTGCACAGTAACTTTGTTCTCTCTCTATTAGACCAGAGCTGCTTTAGTACATACCTGTATATCGAGTGCGGGTGTCTCAGAGTGATGTTAACGATATCTCCGTTATTTGAAACCATATGAAAGTCAACAGAAAAAAACTGCAAGTGACACGAAAAACTACATCTGCGCATATTTCAAAATTGCGCCTTACAACTGTGTTGCGTCTTACAACCCTTAAGAAAAAACTCACATAAGATATTTTTCAAACAACACCCTTTGTAATTAAACACATTAATTTAGTCCCAATTTCGTTCGTCAACGAATAAAAGACAATATGTTCTAATTTACCTAAATAATACGGCGAAACTAGTGCCCTCTAGAAGCAACGTCAAAATAAGCCTAAAATTCGTAATTCCCAGACCAAAAAACATAAAACTACCAAATTTCATATTTATACTATCAAAACTTTCTTAATTATTGAGAAATTTCAGAATAAAATTTAAACTTTGTACACGCTGTTGTATCTCTTAAACTAGCGACATAACATGGTATAAGGCATGTTGAGCTCAATCATAATATTTTGATGTCTAGTATCTCCAGTTTAGTGTTGGCCCATTCTTTCTGACCCTGTACATGCATTGCAGTAATAACTAAATATAGTTGAAAAACTGAAATACAGACCAAATACATATGTGATTTTGTCAAAACTGTCACATTGATATATCGCTTTTTTGTTACTTTCATCTAACTTTGTGATTATGGAAGAAATAAAAATGGGGCAGTTACTTTTGCTTCACCTTTAATATAACCACTAAATAACTTAATATAACCACTAAAATAACTTTTACAATACCAAGTAGGTAATTTATCACTGTACTTAGAAAGAAGTAGAGGGTTTTAAGAATTTAGTTAAAAAGGGAGCTCTTAAAAATATACTTAGGAGTTAAAAATACTTCTTTAATGGTTGTAACCTATCATTTTGAACTGTAATTAGATGTTTTACGTATTTGAGATTGTGTGTCGTGTTTCAAAACGAAATCTGAAGAATTGAAATTTGATTTGATGTTCAAACGCGTTAATCAGTACATTTTTACAATATAAAAACATTTGAATCAAACCATTTAAGGAACAAGAATAATTTCGCTCATCGTCGTTCATTAGACTGCCCCACAAAAAAAGTAAAAAGTAAAAAAAATAGGGGAACTCACTATAGTATTCTTATGTATTTTTCGACGCTGAATCTGATTCCGGGGCCCAAAACATCCGTATAACCATTAAATTTTTGTGTAGGGGCGAAATAATTCCTCTAAGAGGAGTAAACTGCGAATGTCAGTATCTTAGGGGATGAGTGTGAATGATGGGCATAAAATAAAATCAAGCAAATGCAAGTTAAAGACTTCCGCGAAGGGATGACCACCCTTCCGGAAGGGTTGATACACCCTTTGCAACTTCTGCTATCCCGTTTTCGATATATAACTGAGTTATGAAAGTTGCTAGCTTGCATGCTAGCGATTTTAAGGGAGCCAAGGAAAAGGGTAATTGCAGCTCCGGAAGCAACCCTTCAAAAGGGTAAAAACCACCCCCTGCCAGATAAGAAATGCAATGGTGGCGGGAGATATGGGAAAATAAATTTTCCTCGTTGTTATCCCGGAAAGAGCCCAGTGCGCTAATGAGAATCGTGTTTAATTGCTTTGACCCCATCCTCCAAGGGGGTAAAAACAACCCCCAAACTCCCGAAAAGGATTCAGAAGCCTCCCAGGAGTAGAGACATGCACTTTGGGAGTTCCAATACTGAGAGGAATGAAAGAGAAATCTCCGTCCCGATTTCAAGTTCGGCTAGGGGGATGAAAAGGGCTGGAAGGGCTGGAAGTAGGTGTGGAAAGGAAATGTACCTTGTTTCTACTGCGAGTGATCCAGTGCACTAACGAGAACCCCGTTTAGTTACTTTGACCCCGCCTCTTCCAAGGGGATGACAAGTACCTCCAGTTCAGAAAACTCTCTCTCCCTTTCCTTTCTTTCCTGTCAGCATTGGAACTCCCAAAGTGCATGTTTCTACTCCTGGGAGGCTTCTGAATCCTTTTCGGGAGTTCTTGGGTAGTTTTCACCCGTGGGTGAATACCCAATACATAGGAATACTATAGTGAGTTCCCCAAATCTTGACCTTACTTTTTTTGTGGGGCTGTGTTATAGTTCGATTAGTTTAACGAGCTATCCGTTAGATTTCTCTCGGGATACACATTCGGTGGTTGAAGCAGATGATTTTGTTTGACACACCGAAATGTCTAGTCCCATCTAAGCCCTAGAGGGCGATAATTACTACGTGTCACCAGCCACAATTTTGAAGTATTTTGTCCTTCTATTGTAGTCTGTACTATAGGTTTAGGAAGTATGAAGTGAAGCATCAAATCCTTAAAACACTGAAGTTAGGAAAACTGCTTTTAGCAATCGATCAAATTATATTAGAAAGCATCTACAGATACCTACATACATAAAATGCTTTCCCTTTCCAGAACACCAGAAACTAATTTAGCTCTCACTCAGTCTTCCTTTCGGAAGAATCCTTCCGTCTCATTTGGACTGCCACTGGCCTACACATTGCAAGCTACTGTGCGTGAGTAACAGTTACCTCATTTTTCTGACAAACGGCCGCTTACTCCTCACATACATATATTTTATTACAATAACCTTGCTCGTTCCGTAACATTTCCGACATGTTGATATACGAAACACTGTATTGCAGAAATCACAGTTTATAATAAAGGAATGAAATATAACTGTATACCAGCGCGATTTTCACCTCCAAAAGTAAGGTTCAGGCCTAATAAGGAAATGGGAAGGCTATCAGATGTCTATATTGTAATGAGTAATGTCACGACTCTAACCTTTTCAGAGGCCGCGAAGGAAAATAACCTCTCTGATGCCGTCTTCTTCATTTACATCTTTTTGTGTTTGAGTTTTCCGCCAACGCATTCAGGAATTCGTTCCAACAGAGAAACATTTCATCTTTCTTAATAACGTCTTGAAACTTGAAACGATTGTTAATGACTGTTTTATACAATTCATCGATCCTTGTTCAAGTGTGTGTCTTCAATTCAGTCAAGCTATCCAGATCTAAATCTTAATTTAACACAAATATGATCGAGGTAATTTTACATGATTTTACATGATGATGAAACATCCATAACTGTATTATTAACATACAAACAAATGTGTTCTTCCTACATATTTCCAGATTTATTATTTGGTTGTAACGTATGCTCTTGTTATTAGTTGTCGACTATTTCAATGTTACTCACATAATAAATTACGTTTTTAATACTAATGTCCGAATGTCGTATTTCGAAATTTGGAATACAGCAAAGCTGTTCATAAAATAAAGACGTAAGAAAAGTATATCTTCCAAATGTTTACCCCTCTTGGATATGCAACTTAATTTGCTCCGAAATTAAATTAAACAGTTTAAGGTAATATTTCTTCATTCAAATAATATTTACTTCATAGTTGATGTTGACTACCGGGGAGTACTGAGATAAATCATAGGTGTTTCAGGAACTGAAAAAAAAAATAACTCGTAAAAAATACCTCGTAACAAGTACAGTGTACTGTTTCGGTGTTATGAAAAATGCATTCAAAAATGTGTGTCAGTACTGTATTTTATTTCTACGTTCAAGGTTCCAGATCCAGTCCAGGACCATTATATAACCAATTTTCCAAAAGGAGGAAAATAAATCAAAACGTGAGAACGATGTCTGGTTCCAAAATATTATCTTAAAACAAAAGATGCTTATAATAATATAAACCTACTACTTAAATGGCATCTACTTCCAGACAAATGACAGAGGAAAGTTACGTGCGTACATTAAAACCGCTAGAAGACATAAAAAAATTATCGCCTTCGATCGACGGCTAATTCCAAAATATCGTTCTTGTCAAGATATGTATCTCTCCATGCTCTACTAATAAGATCATAGAGTTATCAGTTAAATTTATATCAACTTCCAGAGGGACCTAGACGATTATAATAAAACAGCTAGGAGTGGACAAAAAAAATCTTATATTCGGAACGACGAGTACACGCCTTATTGCAAAATTTAATTTTGATTTTAAGTTTTTTTTATAATATAAGAAATCTACATTTAAACTGGAGTCGTAAATACATTTTGTAAATGTATTTTGTATTAGTTTCTTCGGCTCCCTCTCCCCAAGAAATCGTGGGGTAACGAGAATAAAATATGAGGTAAATATTAAACATCTGTGAAAACGTAGATGTGTGGATACTTCAAATCATGACTTTATTTTCATTTGGCTGAAGTAGTCAGTAACATGCACGTATGTTACAAATATCACACAGGTCATACGGGTTATTAGGCCAAAAAAGTCATAGAGGTCATATGGGTCCTAAAAATATAAAGGTCAAAGGTCATAAAGCTCATAAATCTTATAAACGCCATAAACGTAATAAATGGCAAGTCTTAGAAAGTGATATTTAAATATTACACACCTTTAAAAATATATCATGGAGTTTTTAGACATTTAATCTGAAAAATTAGATAGATTTGGAATTTCTTGACCGTTGATCAATTAACTTGATAAACTTGTTGTGGGATTATCGGTCAGTTTATAAAAACGAAGTTTTTGTTTTTTTTCTAACGTTTCGGCTTTTTTCAGCCATCACCAGAGCTACAATTATAAGAACAAAAACGTTTTTAACTTATAAATTTATATAAATTGATACTAGGTAATTTACAATATATTTTCTATTTTATCTGAGTCGTGTCTATTGTAGATGTTTTAGTTCGACTGAGGACTGAAGGTACTTCAGTTTCTGATTTGGTTGTTTATATTTTACAATAATAAAAATATAAAACAAAGAGAAAATAGAAAATATATTGTAAGTTACCTAGTATCAATTTATATAAATTTATAAGTTAAAAAAAATGTTTGTTCTTATAATTGTATCTCTAATGATGGCTGAATAAAGCCGAAACGTTAGAAAAAAACAAAAACTTTTGTTTTTATAAACTGACCGATAATCCCACAAGTTTATCAAGTTAAAAATTATATATGAAAGTAGTGGTTCTTAGGTAGAGATTTTTGTTCCTAAAATTTTAAATAAGCCAAAAATTACTTACCCGTAAGCTTACCAAAAGCTTACCCGTATTATTATTAGATTATTAGTACTGTTTCAACTTCATTATTTAGATGTGGATAGAGGTGTAGTGTGGAGAGAGTGTAATTACTGACCACGTTGCAACTTGAAAGCAACATACAAGAAATATATCACAGTTATGGTAAATGAATTATTTAAAACAGAAATGACCATTTTCCTGCAAAATTTATGAGATAATATATTATTATTAGGGTCCGGAAAGTGTGCCACAATGCATGGTCGGACTCGTAATCTGTCATGTCATTGACGGAAGGACATATGAGAGACCAAAAAGACTGGAGTAAAAATATGTTAATAATGTACATACCTATCGCTTGCGTTATGCAGAAACACCGACTGTCTGCATTGCTTGAGCGTACGTGCCACAACCAGTCGTCTTTTAGCATTTTTTGTCGTTAAACGTGAGCGATTTGGCCTGTACATATGGTTATAGAAGGAAAATGATTGTTCTATATCTACTGACGACGTACCACGCACATTATTTTCGCGAATTTCACAGTTGTTTGTATCACTAACAATTGTCTGTTATCACATTATTACAGAGTACAATGCACGTGTTATTAATATTTCTATATGTTTAGCTGTTGTTTGCAAAACCCATTTACTAGCTATCAATATCGGGGTGAAATATTTGAAACACCTAAAATTCGTATCAGAACATTAACGACCTTATTACGGCAAAAAATCTGTTCTTTCGTCCACTGCCAGCCACAGAAATTTATTGCGCATGTCTTCTTTAATATTTTCCATGACCCGTTGAGCTGTCTTTTGAAAATATGTTTTAAGCAATGTGTGGCTACTAGGACTAGGCAATGGAAAATCGGATACATATTTGGCAAAAAACAGTCTAAAGTACATATCGTCGACCACGTTCCACGAAAGGCTACATGCGCAAAACATTATGCACAAATCAAACCAAATTTGTCTTTTATAACAGTACCAGTAATATTTTGTTGTTGGATATTCGAATCTATATGTCTTTCGCAGTCTCGGCGTGTACGAAATATGTATCGACGATTGCAAGGAATACATCAAATATGTGATTCGTCAGTTGTAAAATCAACGTAACTTTCAATCAACTTTTCAGTCTATTCACAAATGATAACAACTGCCAAATCCACACAAAATCTGATAAAATAAAAATATGTAAATACAGTACACGAACTCCAAAAGAAATACGTACACGGTGCAAAATACGTATACCCAAAAAATGTATGTACACACGTTTATTAGTTAGTCACTCACGATACATTAATTTATTTTATTCTCGGCGTTCTAACGTCGGTCCGCTCGCATCGAGCTAACGTAACATACTTAATTTCGACAACGGTATCATTGCCCGATATATTGATAAATTGTATCTATGTAGTTATTCCTGAACCTGCACTCAGCGGACGGACACGGAGTCCCAGTGGTTGTTATCAAGCAAGGCTAGTGGCGTACGTAAGTACGAGCAAGAAATACACGAGTACATAATTTAAAAGGCGCTTAAAATATATGGTTTGTACTTTAATTATTATAGAGTGCCGACCCTTTAATTATCATTTAATTATTATAGTGCCAACCCTGCGTTGTGGTGCACTTTCCGGGCCATAATTATTATATCAATAAGTTATGAATAGTTTTTTATGGACTTCTATTTTTTTACCTAACAGCATGGGCAAAAAAACAATCTGTTTGTTTTGTCTAGATAATACCCAGTAGTTTTGTTTTGTATTTATATTTATTTCAAGGGAATGTGACATACTTGAAACATGCGGAAGGAAAAAGGTTACGGAAACAATTAATTTTTAGCGATAACCTTTAAAATTAGCAATATCTTAATATGTATATAGTACACCATGACCTTGACACACATACCTATTTTGAACTGTACATTAATAATTTCGCAAGTGTACAAAAGTAAACCTTTATTTAGATACATTAATCCGGAAGTACTTACGATTAGGAAGTCAGAATGTTTAAAATTAAGTGGGAAATAAGGACCTACTTAAAAATGACATCAAGATATTTATTGATGTTTATTCATAATAATATGCTATAAGTTTGGTATTAGTACCTCGATTTTTTTATTTATTGATTTTATGGTTCCTAACGATAACTATAAAACTATAGTACATGTGGCAAATTTTCTTGTATTGTTTTGTTAGATATGATTTATTGATATTTGATACTTCAAACAATACTGCAAACTAGTCCATCTTCATCACTACATCGTCAGTACAAATAACAACTAAATTCATATACTAGTATGTACTTACGGCACTAATACTATCGCATATAGTGTGGAACAGCCAAATGGAATAAATTCAGCAGCTCCATTATTCTGCATTTTTTTTAGAAAATCCTGAGACACTCAATTTCTAATTTTAAAATGACGTCTTGCGACGTAAAACTGTCATTCCTAAATTCAACCCCTTTCAGGTGATAGCTACAATCCCTAAATTTTCAAACTGGAAGTAGGGGCTTGTGACACTTCATTTGAAAGGTCTTTTCATTTTCTATTCAAAACTGTTATACGTACAATTTTTTGCTTGACAATCGAACGACAAAAACGAGCAAGCAGCAAAAAAATAAACCTGAATTTAAGAAGTTGGCCATTATCAGCTTTAGTGAAATTACCTAGAAACATGCTTGTCATTGTAACAGTAGTTAACAGTTATCAGTGTTAAACTTTTTAGTTTCGTGTTGTAATTCAGAGATGGTTTACCTAACAGAAATGCATAAGATAACGATTCTGCAGATGATTGGTTACAGAGACAGAACACGAACGCAGGCCGAAGTTGGTCGCCTATTTCAAGAAAAAATATCCGGTGTTGCCGCCGATATCTCAAGGTATCGTAAGTAAAATAGAGAAGCAGTTTCGGGAAAGTGGACATGTACGGTAGCTAAAGAAAAATCCTCCCAATAAACTCAGTGATGATCAGAAATTGGATGTAATGCTTATGCTTGAAGAAAATCCACATACGTCGAGTCGTCAAACAGCTTAACCATTCCTCGATTCTCCGCGTATTGACAGAAAATCAGATGCACCCATATAAACTGGTACCAACTAATGAGCTCGCGGAAGACGATTTTAATAGACGAATTCTCTTTTGTGAACAAATGATACAAATGATAGATGACTATACTTTACAAATAGAAAATGTTTTATTTTCGGATGAATCTACATTTACACTTCACGGCCATGTTAATCGCCAAAACTGTCGTTACTGGTCGAGAGAAAATCCTCACTGGATGAGTGAACTACACACGCAAAACCCTGAGAAAGTTAATGTTTGGGCAGGAATAATTGGAGCAAATATCATTGGTCCCTTCTTCATTGACGGCAATTTGAATGGAAAAACTTATTTAGCGCTGCTCCAAAATTATGTTGTACCAACGATGGCAAACTTGTATCCAGCTGAAGGAAACCAGCAGGTAACGCAATATGGTTCCAGCAGGATGGTGCACCAGCACATTATGAAGTCAATATCCGGCAATATCTCCACACCTGATCTCACGCCGTTAGACTTCTTCCTACGGGGATGTGCAAAAGATATGGTCTACAAAACCAAACCCGACGATTTAGCTGACTTAAGAAGAAGAATAACACTTGCAATTAGGTCGATTACCCCGCAGATGTTAACTAACGTTAGAAGACATTACTATTTACGTCTAGGATGCTGTCAAGATGCTAGATGCAACTAACAGCTATTTCTTTTTACATAGGTACACGTATGTACATATATATTTATATCACCTAGAACGAAGGGGTAAAATTTGTAATAAATTCGGCATCTCTTGTGAGTGAAGTTTTTGTAAAAATTGCTTGGACAGACCAATTTTCACTAAATCCCATTTTTTCATATTTTGTATTCGAGCTACAACGTCGTCGGTCATTTTCTTAAATAGCAACCGTAATTTCTTTCAAAGGATTCGGAAACAATGTCAGTGTAAAAAAAGTAATATTAGAGATATGACGAAAAAGCAAGTTTTCGAAATAGTTGTCGTATCTATGCTATTTTAGATTGATAAAACAAAACAAATTTTGTCTTGAAACCCTATATTTTTTAGACAAAATATAACAAAAACGTATTTTTGTATTTCTCTACAAATCTAGAGAAAAAAGTAGTAAAATCTACTCGTAACCTTTGCTACTAAATAATAAATTATTCTAAATAAGCAGTACATTATTTCTTATATTGAATCTTCTAACTGCTCTCAATATATAACGATAAGAACTTGTCATGTTAAATGGATTAAATATCATCATATATTCTTTCTTCCTAAAGTTGCCCAAGAGCAGTTGGTAAAAAAAATAATAACGATGCCTGCGTTCAAAAAGTAACAATATTACATATAAAAAATAATTCAAAATATCTCCACAATATTTATGGACCGACTCAATTAAAAAAAAGTTCAATAGAGAATAAAGCGGACAAAAAATATACGAGGGGTCATTTAAAGAAAAAAAAATGAATCACTGTGAGGCCGGCTTTACTAACACTCCTACTACAACAAATTGATGTAGATTTTGTTATATTCGGATATCTTTATTAGTAGAGAAGTTATGGCTTGTATAAATTATTTTGGGATACCCGGTAAATGTACGGTTTTACAAAGTTTTAATACTTTCCTTATATTTTATTTTAGTTACGCCGCCTCTACCCATTAGGGAGGGACTGAAGGAGAGTAGGATTTTTTTTGCTCTGTCCCTTTTATCAACTATTAAAATTTACGTTAACAATTTTACTTGAACCATTTTGAAGAATTAACCGCAACCACGTGAATGTGGAAAGCACTTTACCACGTGGATGTGGAAGTAAAATTACCCACCCATCTTTTTATTTTCACCTGATTAATTTTATGATCTTGTTCTTACGAGTAATTTTTTTCAATAATAAGCATTCCAAAGCGGATTTTAGTCAGATTTTAGATTCAGACCCACACCATAATTTAGGGGATGGTTACTAGACGTAAGTAGAAGGCTATAATGGCAAAAATCTTCAGGGAAAACTTACGAATTTTTTTCCAAAATGGCTGCCTCCGGGCAGATCTTGAAAACGACTTATTTGCAAAACATTTTTTTTTTCATAATCGCCGAGTAAATACAATTATGGTAATACAGTTATGGTAATTTGAATTTTTATTTCATCCCAACATTTCGCCTGCGAATTTTAAAATAGTTATATCTTCACGCAAAATAAGTAAAACCGTTGCCAAGATCTGCCCGGAGGCAGCCATTTTTGGAAAAAAATTTCGCAAGTTTTCCCTGAAGATTTTTTGCCATTATCACCTTCTACTTGGGTCTAGTAACCACCCCTAAAATACGGCGTGGGTCCAATGTTTCCTTACGGAAATACGAGCATGTCAAATTCCACCGACCGCCACTGCAGTTCGGCAAGCTCCTTAATGGAGTGGTTTGCTTAAGAAGCACTTTCTCACCATCAAAAGCAATAGTAGTATACGGGCTTACAGTCCTTATATAATGTAAGCGTACTTTAATGAATTTTGAAGATTGGAAATGTAGAAAAATTAGATGTGGAAGTCGAATACTCTTTGGCAGTGCTTTTATTCAACTATACAGGGTGGTCCTCCGGGAACTGCATCTATCGATTATGGGTGGTAAACTATAATCAGTAAAAATCTGAAAATATGGTGACATACTAAGGTCGTTGGAGGACATACGCCTAAAATATTTTCACGTTAATCCCACTTCCGGTTATACCGAAAGTAGATGTCAACTGTGTTATTTTAAATGAAATGTCCTATATATTAATACATTTTTAGATTATATGGTAAATTATAAGAATATTTCATGTATAATGTCCTATACCTAAGGTTAAGCGGTTTTGAGATATTTAAGTTTTTATGTCAAAAATGACGTATGCAGGCCCTAAGATAATTACTAATTTTTCCTATAAGAAAGCCTTTATTATTCAATTTGGGTCAGATTCCTTATTGAAAAGTATCCACTTTAATATATTTTTTGTAATATTCTGATAACTATAATTACAGGGTGTTCAAAAAATGAGATCAAAAATGAAATTAAGAGAAATGCCAAAAATAAATTGTTTCAAATGGAAACCCCCAATTTTCATAATTTTATCTTATTTCGCATTAAAAAATAAGGGTAAGTTTGTATAAGGTTGTTTATTCTAAAAATTTGTAGTTTTGAAAATATTGCCAATTTAAACTTTTATTTGGCGATTTTTCTGCGGATTTTAAGTGCAGCTACTCTTACTTGGCCATGACGAAAATGGCCATGTTGAAAACATTCGATTGCTATGTTTATTTACCCAACTGTCACTTACCGTTTGAAAATTATTAATAATAATCATGCCGGGACACTTATATTATACAAATGAAGATTATTTAAATTTCAGTATATTATTCAGTATATATTCAAAAAATATAAAAACGTTATTTCAAGAACATGTAATACATTTGTAACGCGATATCCGCAGAAAAAGAAACCAGCGCCAAATACTGTTAAACGTATTATAGAAAACTTTGATGAAAAAAACAAGAACATTGGATCCGTTAAAACTGGAGTACATAGAAATAGACCAGTTGTTGACAATGAAAATATTGAAATCGCAATTTTGGGATATTTTGCCGTATATCCAACAATTTCTACAAGGCAAGTAGCATTAGAATCAGGGATATCGAAGACATCAGTTTTAAGAATTTTACTGAAACACAGGTTTCATCCATATGCATTTTCCATAGTTCAGCATTTAAAAGAGACCGATTTTCCACGAAGGGTGGAGTTTTGCCAATTTATTTTCCTTGGATTACAAGAAAATGACTTTTTTTTGATAATATTATTTGGTCGGACGAAGTAAAGTTTACAAAAATTGGGGTGTTTAATAGACGCAATTCTCATTATTGGAGCGACTACAATGTACACCCATTTAGAGAACGAAACTTTCAAGAATCTTGGCAATTTAAATGCTTATTGTACCATAAGAAATGATGGCGTCGTGGCCCTGGAGTTCTACCAAGATAATTTAAATGGTAAGTTGGCCATTTTTGAAGTATTCTAGATATAAAATACGTTTTTTACTTGTAGGTGAGCGTTATCTTAACATCTTAAGAAATTTTGAAATTAACTAGACAACTTGCCACTGGCTGATTATAGAAATATAGAATGCAGGACTTATTTTACGATCAATGGATAGACAACAATGAGCCACATCTTTGGCCTCCACAGCTCCCCGACCTATCAGTACTTGATTTTTTTATTTGGGGAACAATCAAAAATAAAGTTTACAAGCAGTGGTACTAAAAACTACTATTCGTAACGAATATTTCCCAGTAGGAAACTTTGATTTTCATTAAGATTTGAACTGTCGGCAGATTTTTTCCAAAAAAGGTAATCTTTTCCCAACTTTTGAAAGAGACCTGGAGAAATATTTGAAGGCTCTAGAGAATAAATTTACGACCTGATAACTCAATTTTAAATTCAATTATCTCTGTGTCATTTTTTGGGGAATTCTCTACTTTAAGCCGCCATATTGGAATCGCCAACTTGGAAAAAAATCCTGGAAAAACCCATATCGGAAAAAAAATAAAATAAAATAAAATGGGAAAAATGCTGGGTAGTATAACCCCTTAACAGTAGGCCATATTTTTCAATGAAGCGGTGAAAGATCATACCAACCAACAAGATCAACCATACAACAAAGTTATATTTTTACTGACTGTTGCCCATAATTAAAGTAGAAATGATATGTAGATAATCCTGCATAGTGTCTCATTAGAGTAATTACTCAGATAAATTTCTCATTATCAGAGAAATACAGAATTACCCACAACTATGCAGAATTACCCACATTTTGTTTCTACCTTAATTTTTGGTAACAATCAGTCTTTGTTTATGATCTTTTTTCAGCACTTAACAATATGTCATACTGTTAGATGTTTTGCAACATAAGGATGTATTATACAACGTATTGGGTCATAACTTTTTAAGAAATTAAATATTGAGTTTTTTAAGATTTTTTTGAAGTTCATTTTAAGTCTTAAAATGACTTTTAAGGAATGCAAATAAAAAATGGTATTTGGAAAACAAACTCCAAATTAGGAGACCTTTTGAATGATCGTCGCGACGGCTGGTGTCGTGTGGTTTTCATTCTTTTATACATGCCAGATTCTAATCTCAGATGGTAGATTTTTTATGGTAGATTACAATTCCTTTAGCCGTTTACGAATAAAATGGGGTTGTCAAGATAAAACAGTCAACCTGTACATATATGTATTTTCCTTCCACGTTCATGTAGTGAGTGAATGAGAATGAAAGCGAGAGATAATTTATATATGCATGCCTGCCTATCGATCTGTTTTGTGCACATGTGACATTCAGGTAAGTCTTAAGATATCAACTTCAAATTTGGAATACTAATGTATCTAAAGCTGAGTAGAATTTGAGCTTAATCGGTTACGGGGTTGGAGATAAATGGAGGTAGTAATAGTTTTTCTTTATCTACTGCAGGTAATTCGAAAACGACACTAGTTATGGATTTAAAATTTGATACACGTGTACAACATAAGAGGGGCTGCAAATGAAAAGGTTTATAGTTTAATAGGGTGGGGAGTTGGAGGCGTGGAGGAGGAATAGTATTCAGAATTTTTAACATACTATATATAAATATACTAATATAAATGTATAATAGTTAGCAAGGTCATATAGGTCATAAAAATCAAGCCAAGTATAAAAGTGTAACCTTTATAAGATAGGTTCTCTCTCTCTAAATCTCACACTTTATGTGAAATTTAGATTTCTTATATAATATACTTTAATATTATCTTAGGGACAATATAATTAAATGTGGAAGTAGTAATTCCTTAGGCAGCAATTTTTACTCACTGCAGAGCCAAAGAACCTGCAGATTTTATACGCAGAACCAGAGAATACTTACTTCAATTCCGTCTCAAATAAAGAAAAGCATTTCCTTCTGTATTTAAGTCTTTAACAAAATTTTTATAAGCCATAGTTTTATGCGCAGAAGAGTAAATAATTTTTTTGTTGCTCTACTATGGGTTTATTAAGGACGTTTTTCAGACTGGGCACAATGTTTGAACGTAACGGCCATTCTTTAGTGACAGTGACATAATGTTAATTTCTGACTCTACTATCCCATTCGCATAAAAAACAACAATATTCGGTGTAGCCACTCTGCAGTCCGGTAAGTAGTGCAACAATTTTTAGATCGGCACAGATATTCCAATTATGATCTTCGTATTTTATGCTTTGAAGTAATATCGCATGTTCTCGTATGTTTCTTTCATATGTACAGCATAACTCACGGGAATAGATGGTTGTTCGTTTCCATTAACTAATAAAACTGCCTTCAGACTTGTCTTCGAAGAGTCAATAAACAGGCGCCACTCGGTAGGTTTATAGAAAAGGCCAAAACATGTTGTTGATGTTCTCTATAGATTCTCTCTACCCTTTAACACCGCTTTAACCACCAGAGAAGACTGCATGCGGCGAGTCAGAACAGCCTTCCAAGACCTTGATCCTCAATCAGTAAAAGAGCCACTCATGAAAATTTTCTGCTAAGGTGTGAAAAATGTCTTGAAGTTTGAATTTGAACATCAATTTGAACATTCATTAAAGTAATTTTTTATATCTTTTTTTAAGAATTTTCAACATGACCATTTTTGTCATGGCCAAGCGTAGCTGCACTTAAAATCCGCAGCAAAATCGCCAACTTTTCAACAAGGAATCCGACCCAAATTGAATAATAAAGGCTTTCTTATAGGAAAAATTGGTAATTATCCTGCAGACGTCATTTTTGACATAAAAACTTAAATCTCTCAAAACCGCTTAAACTTAGGTATAGGACATTATACATGAAATATTCTTAGAATTTACCATATAATCTAAAAAGGTATTAATATACAAGGCATTCCATTTAAAATAACAAAGTTGACATCTACTTCCGGTATAACCCGAAGTGCGATTAACGTGAAAATATTTTAGGCGTATGTCCCCCATCGACCTTAGTATGTCAGCAAATTTTCAGATTTTTTGATAATTATAGTTTTCCCATAATCGATCGATGCAGTTCCCGGAGGACCACCCTGTATTATTATGAGTGCAACCACATACTCGCAATCAGTATAATGTACCAAATATATACGAAAAATAATGTTTGCATACTTCTATGCTTCGGCTCTCCACATCGTTTTTACACATGTTCTATTTGTTTTTCTGAAGCCATCTTATTCGGGAAAAAAACAAAAAAATATTTCACGAACTATTTAAAGTTTTCGGGCCCGTCACAAATTATTGTATGACCAAACAAATTCACAATATAACCACATTCGGTAAACTGTAAAACGAATTCTGAGAACTACTATGTATATGTACATATTAGCACCCAAGACTACGCCGCCTACGATTTTCGAGTATGATGATTTATCGAGTTATATAGTATATTTGTTGGCACTTTGCTAACAAACAATTAATCGACATAATTACAAAAATATATACAGATCGCAGTAGGCCAAGCGAAACAACTGCTTATGTGTGACGTAGCCTACGCGATTCAAGTGAGTTTTTACTTGTATGTAGGAAATATTATTCATAGGCAGGGTAAGTGAACTTTTAGGTAGATACCTAGATTTTCATATGTGTGGGTTGTACCGATATGATTTCAAACAAGTTTAGTGACACAGCAGAAAATATTTGAGGCGTGTGATATTTTACTACCGTACTTTACTATAATGTTTATATGTTAGGATTCGCAGAGAATCGAATTGGAAATTTGCTATTATTGAGTCACGTGACCTTTGTCTATTAATACGTGTTTAAAACATTCCTGTTTGTAAACTTACTTTGTAAGTTTAAAACTTGTGAAGAAAGTGACAACTTCCATATCTTAGAAATATGTTGCTTTAACCATGACCAGAGCGAAAACTGAAAGTTAGACATCATGGGCCGAAAAAATACAGGGTGTTTCGAGTTATCTCGGTTTGAAATTATTTTATTTTAATTGTATAGTATGGAGCACCTTATGTTCTTACGCTGTGCCAAAAATGAAACAAGAACCTACTACCCATAAAAAGTTATGACGTTTTTTTCAAACTCTAACATATGTGATTTAAAAAACATCAAATATTTTGTAACAGCTGAGTTTAGGTATAGGTTATGGTAAATGTTCGCTACTCAAAATTGTGCTGTCATACATTCGATTCTATCTTTTATGAAACAACGGTTCTATAGACCGAGTACGCAATAAAAACTTAACCTGTATTTTTATATTTTATCAAATTTTGAAATAATAAAATGAAACACCAACGTTTCGCCAATTTAGTTGGCATATTCAGGAGAAGATTATCTATGCCAGTAGATAGTCCAGTAGTAAGGTTCCAGTACCCACTCCTGGATAATAAAATTACATTATTAACTCCATAACAACAGAAACAAATAATGTTTTATTCACTAGTGATTTTTTTAATTTACTAGTTAGCCTAATTTGTACCTGTCGACAGTTTGATATCTCTTGAGAAATCTGATATAACAATTTTCAACATGTTTAACAATGGGGCCCCATTCCGCGGTAATCGATACCAAGGAGCAAAAAAATAATTTGCGAATAAATGTTAAAATAGAAAATGAACAGGTATTATATTCTCAATTTTCATAATTCAAAAAAATTCAATATTCTCGCCGATATTTTCGCCGATAAACATATGAGAAACCCAAGACATAGAAAAGAACAGAAGAGTCGCTCCCGTTACCAAAGGGAAACCCGAAAAAACAGTAAAAATCATAGAACAGAAAATATCTAAAATCTTATAATACTAGGTTTAATAGTCTATATTAATAAATAAAGCCTCAAAGTGCACATAAGCTTTTGTTTAATTTGCACTCGTAACACCCGTCACAAATCTTGTAACACCCGTCATAAGTTCTGCTTGCAAAAAAAAATAGGTAAAAAACAATATATCCACAAATCTCTTACAATTACCTGAAATGAAGATCATTTATCTCTCTACTTAACTATTCATTTTGTTGCAAAAACTTCTAATTTAGCTGAACTCTGATGTTTAGCCAACAAGGTAGCATATTTTGCAAAAGTACAAGTAACACCCGTCACAGGGCTTAAACCTATTATTGCATCTAAACGCCTGAGTAATTCCTAATACGTTTTTGTTTTAATTAAAATATCATTGAAATGAATTGAATTATACTCAAAATGCAGACAATTTTCTTCTTATTTAGGAATTATAACAGTTAGAATGCGTACAAACCGCGGAATGGCCCAATTGTCAACAGTTGTCAACAATGTCAATAAACAAAGTATCAATATAAATTGTATAAATCTCTTAGTTGATGTTTGTGAAAAGCTTAGTTGAGATTTGTCAAAAATAGTCAATAAATACAAAATTCAATTAAAAAAATACATGTTTTGATGTATAAAAAGTCAGAGTTAAATGAATGTTTATTGACGAGAAGAAAGTTGGTCTAATTTTTTTCGAGTAAATAAATATCATTTAATTCAAGATGCATATACAATAGTTTCTCCAATCTTGACTTTTTGTACACCAAAACGTGTTCAAATATAAATGAGAATAATTCTTTAATTTAATTAGAGAAAAGTTGCATATTTTATGGTTCAGATTTGTAAAATTTTTAGCAGTTTCAAAAAGATCCTGAAAAAAAAATTGAAAACCGCTATTTTAAAAATTTGCATAAAGTATGATAGAAGAAACAGAGAAAATTTGTCGGTACGGAAAACAACGGTAAAGTCGGAATGACATTAAGTTTTGTATTTAAAATTCGCAATTTTATAATTTCAACGCTAGGTATCGTGGCACCCAACTTTTGTTTTTCTTGTGCACATCTATATTTTAAATTTTCTAAAATAAAAAATTTAATAGGTGTCCATACGAAAAACAAAAGTTGGGCGTCGTGTCGCGATGCCTAGTGTCGAAATGTGGTTTATGAATTTACAACATTTAAATAAAAAACCATAAATATATGTCATTCAACGTTCAGCCAAAGATTTTTGCTGTAGATCCTATTGTTTAAGAAATGAAATGAAATTATACCTTCTCTATTTTGTCAGGATTTTTCTTGAAACTGCTGAAAATTTTGGAAATTTAGACAGTCAATTTCATAAGCCATTAAATGTGCAACCTCATATTAACCAGTCTCGTATCTCTTAGGATTTAGAAATTACCAATACAATCCCATCGAAATAGTGAACACTCTATATATGATATTATACTCAGTGATATAATATTTTCCACGATCCGTGGTTCATCTTAAAATAAACCGTATAGTACAAAAATTTTAAGTTTTGACCTCAAAAAAAATCATGTAGTCGTGAAATTTACATTTCCTTCTTTTAAAAAAGGTTCAGGAATGGTGGGGAAATTCTTATCCATCCAGATGGCCCTGAAGACATGGAGTAGTATGAAATTTAGATGTCATTAAATACTTATTTAAAAATATTAAACGAATTAAGGAAAATCTTCTATGGTACTTGTTCCTTTTGACAGCACTATACATTTTTTTAAATTACAAAATACCGAAAGGTTGCAGATGAAACAGTAAAAGTGGTCGTTTGTAATGAAAGAAATACGAAAATCTTTACAGCTCTATGTTCAAGGGATTCGAATTTTCTTTGACAGCACTATATTTACTAGCTTAAAGTCCTCTTTTTCAGCCATAGCGTTCTATTTTTGTGTAACAATGATGCCTAGTAGCTATCAAAGTCAGCGGAAACGCACACGATCAGGCAGCACAAAAAATGGCTGTAAGTATGAAAAATAACTTTGACAGCTCTAGTCGGAACTGCAATTTTTCATCCAAACCTATTTAGTTACTAATTTTAGACTATTCTGTACTCAAACTTATCCAATTTGTTGCATCATACTAGAAAATAGCGCGTAAAGTCATAAAATTTTGAAAATTTCGAAATTTTGAGTTTTGGAACACTATACAAAAAGCCTACCATGGGATTTTTCTGGAACCGACATTTTTGAAAAGAGCACAAAATTCTGAACAAAACCTGTAAATTTCACGACTACACGATTTTTTTTGAGGTTGCAGTGAATTTTTGCTTATTATTCTTGGACTAGTAGCAAAATTTGTACAAAGTTTAATTGTTATTATTTTGACATGGTCACATCACAGTAGCTAGGAAACTAGGCAATAAGTAATCTGAGAACAACATATATTTGACAATCCAGAGTAGTTTTTATCTCCCCATTAATCTCCTCTCAATGAAAAGCAATATTTGAAAATTACTATTAAGAAGGATATATTAGCTACGATTTTATCTAATTAATCTTCTTTTATATTTAATTGATCAGGCTCTTAGAAGCGACAGATCCATTCAATGGGCTATTAGGTTTTTTGGTGTCTAATTTTATATGACAATATTTCAGATAAAGGTAAAACATTGTCCTGATAAATGTTAAGCTTAAGGTACATTAAAAATAATCAACAGTTTTAAGCATTTTGAACTTAAATTGTGCTTACATTATACCATACACACTACTGGTAGTAGTGTGGTCTTAATGATAGGTAAAACAGGCGGATATTATACACCGAATTTAAACTGATGCCGACTCCGCATTCCGCGTCAGTTGCTATGTATAGTATGAGGCCGATAGCCTCCCTCAACGAAGACAATTTTTTTTTGAAATGGCGTTCAACGTACAACGTTTTACAATAATTATTCATTATTTTCGTATCTACTGATTGTGAGAAATTATATAATAAACAATGTATTTCTACATATAAAACTAACAGATTACATCATTATCAAAATATACCTACATTAATTGCATCAATATCAAAATACCTAAATTACAAAGTTTGTACTTATTAGATTAAGAATAATTTTTAAATGGTACAGAACGCCCAGAATAACTTTGCCCGCGAATTGTGTGCACAACGAACGTAGTACAATCTGCCACCATACCTGAGAAATATTACTCAGGTATTACTAGCGATATGTACATTCAGCGACAGAAGTTTACAGATACATTAATTGGTTTCTTTTAAATATTCATTCGCTTAAATGGCCTAATAAATTCGGCGAATCTAACCAATCTGCTAAATTTAATTTGCCTGATCGTATACAAGGTTTTTGCAGAGATTCCCACAAACAAATAATTATTCACCAGACTGTACTTCTCGAAACGTTCACAGTTTCAGCTACAGAAGAAATGAACACGATTTTAGGTTTTGTTTAGTGCGCACCCTACGGCCAGAGGCAAAGCTATTTGGTGCACTGTATAACCAGCTGCAAAGTTTAGGTGAAACGGTGCGCTACTTGCGTCCCCTGACGAGCCGCCACTGACTACTGGGAGACCGATATAGTATACCTACATGTTTCTATTATATTAGTATGTAGATTTAGTAGAATATATATTCAACCTACAAAAAAATTAATAATAAATATAAATACAAATAATTGTAATATACAATGATGCAGCTTAAAATTATGAAAGATTCATTATGAAACAATTTTAGAAAACTTATTATTTTTTTAAATATTTCTTACTGAGGCGTAACTCCTGTGAATGTAATCAAATCAAAATAATACTAGATACTTCCTTATTAAGTACCTCTGTAATAAAAAAAAAGTGAGTGTTTCAATTTAAAAAAAGGATTGCTGTTATTCTCATTCAGAAGTGGCAGGAAAATTAATTTTTCCTAGGAGAAGATACTACCTATTCTATCATTTTATCGAACTGTTTTTATTTCTTTATAGTCCATATCCCGAAGCTCAAAAAAAAATACGATTTGACTGCATGTTTTCTGGTAGAAAAAAATAACTGATTCCTATGCAGAATTTCCCCAGGAATACTGGAAAAAACAGTTTTGATCCGATTAAAAGTCGGGAACAATTTATAAAAAAATAGCAACTTTTTTTGTTTTTTTTGCTTATATATTTGCTCCAGAGCTCGTAGTCAACTTTTACGGCCACCAACGTTTTCGTCATCAAATTTCCTACAAGATAGTCCATTTTGAAAATTCATTTTTTATTGTTTATCGTAAACAAATTGCCAAAAATCGCAAAAAAAAAATTGTTAGATCGAAAATCTTTAGAGTAACGTAAAACAAAATCTGCTCAATGAATTTTGATGTTACATTGAGAATTTATAGCTCTCAACTAACTTGCGGATTTGCAAAATATTGCTTAGTTTTTGTAAATTATTTTTAAAGTGAAACTTTGAGGTCTTATTGCAAAAATACACCATTATCTATCGTAATTTGGCCTCGGTGAACACATTGTAATTAGCATAATGTATAATTTAATACAATTTTTTTTTAATTTTTAACGTTTTGTCAAGAAAAAAAAACAATTTTGCAATTTAAACAATTGCAAATATCTCGGCCATTTTCAATATATTTTTTTCAAACCAGTGGCATTTTAATCATCGTAAAAAAACACACATTTAAAAAAAAATACTCTACCTTTTATCGAAAGCCAAGATAGCATGTTTTGACGTTTTTTTGAAATTACAGCCAAATTTCAAAATATTTCAACTTGAAAAAATGACCATATGTTCTTTAAGTATTATGTTACACAGTGACCGAAACGTTTTTGAGATATCTTGTATAGTTTTGCAAAAACAAAATTCAAGAAACTGCCGGGTTTTGCTTGAAATTGCGAGCAGTTAGCCCATACAGCTGCTCTGCCGTCTAGTGACCAGTGGTGAGGCAGGAGATGAGAGAGCAAAACCAGCGCTAGCGTGGAAAATGGCAGTTTATTGAATTTTTTTTTGCAAAACTATACAAGATATCTCAAAAACGTTTTGGTCACTGTATAACATAATACTTAAAAAACTTATTGTAATTTTTTTCAAGTCGAAATATTTTGAAATTTGGCTGTAATTTCAAACGTCAAAACATGCTATCTTGGCTTCCGAGAAAGATAGAGTTACTTTTTTTAAATGTGTGTTTTTTACGAAGATTAAAAATGCCACTAGTTTGAAAAAAAATATTAAAAAATGGTCGAGATATTTGCAATTGTTTAAATTGCAAAATAGTTTTTTTTCTTGACAAAACGTTAAAAACAAAAAAATTAAAATGTTTTTCGTATTAAATTATACATTATGCTAATTGCAATGTGTTCACCGAGGCCAAATTACGATATATTATGGCGCACTTTTGCAATAAGACCTCAAAGTTTCACAAAAAAACTAAGCAATATTTTGCAAATCCGCAAAGCGTTTTTTGTTAAGTTAGTTGAGAGCTATAAATTCTCAATGTAACATCAAAATTCATTGAGTAGATTTAGTTTTACGTTACTCTAAAGATTTTCGATCTAACAATTTTTTTGCGATTTTTGGCAAATTGTTTATGATAAAAAAATCGATTTGCAAAATGGCCTATCTTGTAGGAAATTTGATGACGCAAACGATGGTGGCCGTAAAAGTTGCCTACGAGCTCTAGAAGCAAAGATATAAGCACAAAACAAAAAAAACTGCTATTTGTTTTTATAAATTGTTAAATAAACAAATGTTCCCGACTTCATAATCGCATCAAAACTATTTTTCCCGCATTCCTAGGGGAATCAGTTTTTTTTCCCGTAGTCCTAATGGAATCATGGAATTCTGCATAGGAATCAGTTTTTTGTTCTACCAGAAAACATGCAGTTGAAAAATTCTTCGGGACATGGACTATTAAATATAAAGCGAATTTCA
This sequence comes from Aromia moschata, assembly GCA_029963805.1. NCBI lineage: Eukaryota > Metazoa > Arthropoda > Insecta > Coleoptera > Cerambycidae > Aromia > Aromia moschata. Next base: position 862,808 of record JAPWTK010000164.1, read on the forward strand.
TACGTATTTCACGCTGTATATAAATTAATTTCATTGCCAGTCGGTCCTTGTTTCCATTTTCATACTCGTTGACGTGTTGGATGTATGTATTTAAATTACAACTGCATGTAGGTATGCGTATTTATAGTCCATGTCTGCGGTCTGTTAATAATTGTTAATATCCTGGCTAACATGTAATAGTAACCAACAATTCAGATTTTTATTGTTAAAGGACATTGCTCGAAACGACCACAACATTGTTTCTAGTTGTGTTAGGAAAACATTCACAATACCTACGGCACTTTATTTGAAGATCCATTTAAGTTTACCTAGAATATACTGTATGCGGTATATTTTCAGAATATACCGTACAAGGTAATTAGGAACATAGGATCAAGCGGGTGATAAGGAGTAATAACTCCTCTTATAGGTATATTCCTTTTATTTTTAATTGAAAATGATAAATACGCCTGGGGAACAAAAAAGCGGTGCAATTTTATGATTCCATGGGCGTGCTTATATCTTTTATAAATTCGTAAATTGTGAAATATTTTTTTTCATTCAAATCAATATAGGAGATTAAAATTAGCCTGCATACAAAACTCTTAATATTTGTAATATAATTTGCTGTAAATAACGCTCATTTAGCCAGACAATCTCAAAACAATTTCTGTTTTAATAAACCTAGCTGAAATAGACGTCACTGGCGTCTTAAACAAGTCGAATTACTAATGTCGTAAATCGAATAAGTATTTAAGCAATGTATTAGATATAAAGTAGTCTAATAGTCTAAAGGATCGTTGACCGGTGTTATCGCCAGTGGTTTACTCTGTGCCGCCAGCAGTTGGCCGGCCAGCAGCGTTGTCGGTTCTTCAAAATTTTCTTAAGTATAGTAATATACATAAAGTTGTTTTAATTTATAATTATTTTTTCCAGCAATTTTAAACGCTTTTATTTTAATGCTAACTAATAAATTTATATCTATGTATTTTTTTAAAATATCTCCAAACTAGCAAACTTCCAAGAACGTCACGAGCTAACAGTTTACTGAAGTATGAAGTAGTATACTTGTATAGTGAGCTTAGCAATTTTAGAAAATATATCTGACAACCTTGCTTTTTTTCTACCTATTTTCAATTTAGAATCGAAATTGTATAAACATGAATCAAATATGAGAATGAACATCTTCGATATACTACACTTTATTTGAAGATCAGTTTGATTTTAGACTAGTAGTTTAGAAAAAGGTATACGCACTTAGTTATCATATTCCTTTTTATGACATTTTTAACCCTTTGCTTACTTTTATTCGCAGAACGATAAAGTTAGTACCAGCACTACCTTGCCACGTCGAACTGCCAGTTATTTCGGTCGTTCCTTTACAGAAGCTGTAATCTACGAGATAAGACCTACACTATCGTAGAACTATCTCTATGTCTAGGAATAAATTCTTCAGAATTTCACGACCTGAAGAGAAAGCAAGACAGGCAGCACTGAAGACAAGGAGCGCCGAAAACATCAGTTTTCCATGCGTCAATCAGTTCCATGCGTCAAAAGCAATATAAGACTGTGTGAAGACAATAAAACAGCTAAAAAGCCCAAACAGAGTGACATAGAGTTGGGTACCAGGACATGAGAATCATAAAAGTAAAGAAAACGTTGACAAATGACCCACAGTTTCGAACACTCTAATATGATCTTTTCCTGCCTGTGTTGTGGCAAAAATAAATGCATAACATAAATTAATAAATCATAAATCTTAGGAATGTGGATAAACTTTCCAGAATAAAGGTAATTAAAACAGTAAAAGAACGATGTCCTTTTACAAAAAACATATTGGAGCGAAAAAGTGATCTCACCTTTCAAAGCAAAACATAAAGGTGAGATCAATAGCTTCAATAGGTTTTTTTGTAAAAGGACATCGTTCTTTACCGTTTTACCTACCTAGAAATGTATAATATTAAATCTACTAAGAGAACATTGCAGGCTAAACATATATATATCTAATCAATTTTGTACGACTAACGCAACATGCAGATTCTACTTTGAGGAAGATGAAAGTCCTGTCATGCTATGTTCGTGTGAAGGTTTACCAAAACTAAAATTTTAAATCCTCGAAAAGAACAAAAAGGGTAACACCATTACAAAAGAACCCCTATCGAGGCTACAACGCGCTATAAAAAATATCAAATTTGATGAGGTGCTCTTAAACAATGGGAGTACAACAAGCCTCTTGCGGTGGTAGGTATTTAGGACAATTTTTTCCATCATCTTTTTCCCATCTGAATGTTTAATCCAATCTAGTCACCATCAATGTTCCAAAAAACAACGAACTTGATCGGGTAAAACCGATTAATTCATTCCGTGAATTAATTGAAAGTGAGGTAAACCTCAGTTTCAATTAATCATAATAATGTCCATTATTTGGAATATTAAGAACCACCCTCTTATTTTGGAATGGGTCAATCGATTTTCATTTTTTTTTTTGAGAATATAATAGGTACTCCAAAATTTATATTGTGAAAATAACGGTAATTTGAATTATTATTTCACCCCAGCATTTTGTTTTTTGAGATCAAGCAAAATAAAAAATTTGAAAAAGCCACAAGAATAAAAAAATATGTTCACTTGGGAATTGTGGAAAAAAATATATTTCGCAAACATCTTGCAAACCGTTTCCAAGATTTTGTAGGGTTATGTATTTTTTTGAGTTTTTTTTTTGCAAATTTCGTTTGATTTTTTTGCCATTATCACTTTCTATTATATTTAGGTCTAGTAATCACCTCCTAAGATATGATGTACGTCCCATGCTTCCTTCTGAAAATGCGAGGAATTTCAAATCCCACCATTTACCACTACGAACAACATAGTTTCGTACACAATTTGCTCCGCGAGTAAAAAGAATTTTTGCGATACCTTTGGTCACATTTTTTCTTCATGATGAAGCAATTTTACCATACCGAAATCGTGTCAATAACGCTAAGTATGAAATGTAGGTACGGAGTCAAACAAAAATGTCATTTTTTGAAAATGTATTAATTTTTGCTAAATATTCTGTATAAGGTATTAAAATAATATTAGAATATATTTGATGGCTTGTAAAATTCTATCAAGCGAAAGGACTAAGTACAACGAGGTACTTACTACTACATCTTTAAGTTCTAAATTAGTAGATATCTACATACATCATATAAAACATAAATAGTAGCACTTACACATAACCATATCTAATCTACATCTAGTCCAGTTAAGGAGTAATTGAAGTTGTTATGTACATCTATCGTCCAGGAATACTGATAAGCCTCACAAAGGTAATTGCCATTTGCATGTTTAATGTCTTCTAACAATCTAGCAAACATAGTACGCGATGCATCATAATTATCTAATACACAACGCTGAACATACATATATATTTTCAGGCAGGTATCTTCCATTTATTTTGTGAATTTAACTTAAGTTTTGTATATTAGAAAATAGTTTTATAATTGTTAAAATGCTTAACGCTATTTATTGACATTTTAACAATGCTTTCACATTTTCCTTCACTAAAGTTTCATACTGTACACTTTGTTTTTATTGTATGTATTTAGCTTTAACAGACACAACTTGGTTATATAATTGATCTTCATATTGAATAGGGATGATTGAGATAATAAGTGATTTCGAAGACTGTTAAAAGTTAACGTAAACATTGGTTTCTAAGAACTGTGTAACTGACATTATTGTGGTTGGAACACTCGACGTGTAAAGTCGGGGTTACACGTCAAATAGACAATGTAAGAGTTCTTTACAATACTTGATACGACGAAGTCAAGGAGATTAGCACCCCACTTACTGTCCGACGATACAGTAAGTGTCTAGACCGTACATCATCTAGAACCTACAGTAACCAGCGAATCGGATACCTGACCTAAACGAAGCAGATATACAGTGCTTTCGAAAAGTAACGAATAAATTCATTATTTCTGAAATTGAGTTTTTCGAAAAAATCCTCTGACACGTCGATTTTGTTTTAAACAAAGACACTTTTTGACATACGACCCATATTTGTGACGTCATCGTTGTTCGAGATATGACGTCATCGACAATTTTTTTTAAATGGCAACCCCCAATTTCGACCACGCCATTTAAAAGAGTGGCGCTACTTACATATCGTCAAAAATTATGGTTGCCTGACAGTAGCCTAAGCGACCGAGAATGTTTTTTTATTGCTGTGAGATAAAAACTTGAAATCGTACTTCGGTAAATAGTTTTTTTGGTTTTTTGAGTTATTTCTTTAGTTCTTATCTTTTGTTTGTCAAAAGCAATGTGTTTGAAGTTTTTACATTTTTTTGTCGAATATTTATGTATAGTGAGAACATTTTTATTCTGTTTGAATTTATTTTTGTTTTTTAATACATAAACACACATTTCAAAAATATATAAAGATGCTAGGGTTAAAATTTTATAATATACAAAAACATCCCGACAAGTTACCGTACTCGCAATTCCGGCCAAGGTGCGTAGGATACGTTTTTGTGAAACAAATACAGCCTGTGAAAAGGTAGAATTCCCCCAAAAACAAATGGCATAACGCAGATGTGTCTCTACTTGTGCATAATACTAATTTATTAATTATTTCTCAGTGAGAACATCTTTTATATTTTTGAATAAAAAATTTGTAGAATTTAATTTGGCCATTACATACTCGCAATGCAGTTTCCAATTTAGGTGTTCATCTAAACGCACACCAAGAAATGCAACTGTAGTTGCATTCGAATCCACTGTGGTGTTATTAATATCTACACTCAGAGGCTTGCATACTTTTTGCCTATTGTGGATCCTTATTATTTTTGTTTTATTTGAATTTAGGAATAAATGATTTTTATTAAGCCAGCTAGTTAGTTTTTGCAAAACTTCATTACATTTATTTGCATACGATCATCAGATTTGTCAGATATAACTAAGGTATGATCATCAGCATATAAAGTGAAACAAGTGTCTTTTAATACATGCTCCAAACTATTAATACCGATACTTGGACAGAATCAGAGTTACTATAACATATATGACCGCGTTTACGAGATCCATGTCAACGGCTGGCCTCTCAAACCATATTCAAAAAGTTTAGAGAGCAGTATACTGTCGTTTACGTAATCAAATGCCCTACTGAGATCACAAAAGAGAATTGTTTGTTTGTTAACACTTTAAATTTATCTAAAAATGTGATAAGACGATCTAGAAATGCATATTCAAAAACTTTCGAGAAAGAAAATGGCACAGTGATTGGTCTATAGTTTTCTAGAAGGTGAGGGTCACCTTTTTTGAACACCGGTATAACTTTACCTACTTTTAAATATGTTGGAAAATGTCCCCTCAAGAACGACAAATTAACAAGAAAGGTGAGGGGTTGTATCAATAAATCAATAAACCGTCTAATTACAAACATGGGCACTTCATCAGGCCCCGATGATCTTTTGTTTTTTAATTCGGATTTTAACAAAGTTAATAATTCACTCTCAATATATGGTTTTAAGAAAAGCGTAGAAGTAAGAATCTTCTTATCAGTAGGGATATTTTCAACGGTGGGATGTATGTTATTTACAATATGTTTTGGGGCATTTATGAAAAAATTATTAAAAGCAGAAGCAACCTGATCTGGTTAATCAGTTTGTACATCACCAATATTTACACTTAAATTATTACCCTTTCTTTGCTTATTAGATATTTCTGACACAATCTTCCATGCAGTGCGAGATGGGTTGTCCGAATTTATAATCCTACCTTGGTAAAACTCTTTCTTTGTTTTACGTAATAGATTTGTATGTTTCTTTTTGGCTTCCTTGTAAGTAGAAGATATTTCTGGATAAATTTGCTTTATATTATATAAATCTTTTAGTTCAGTACTAGATTTTCTTATTTCGCCATTTATCTAAGAAAAAAGAGAAGTAATTGAAGGCTTCATCAAGGTTATTTAACGAATACAGATAATCCCAATATTCATTTGAAAGAGATATCTCAAATTGAGATATATTATTATGAGAGGTACCAGAGGATGCCTTGTCTTGACCATCAAATTCATGGTAAATTGTTCTATGATCCGATATGCTATTATCAAATATACAACATAGGCCATCTTTTTTAAAGTTGGTGAATATATTATCGATCAGAGTACACGTGGTGTTTGAAACCCTTATTGGCCATCCTACCACAAGCTTGAGATTAAAACAAGACAAAACATTACATAAAACATTAATGTCATTATTTTTATAATAATCTAAGTTAAAATCACCACACACTATAAAATTAACATTTGGCTTATACAAAGCGTTTAAGACATCCGTGACTTTATCCAAAAATATTGTTACCTTTCCAGATGGAGAACGGTAGCGGTTTATAATAATAACGTCGTGATTACGTGCACAATATTCAAAGTCTTGATCCACACTGGGAATATTAATATTAATTGCCTTAACTTTAAGTTCGCTTTTTACCCAAATACCCACTCCGCCATTTTTTATGTGGTCTACAATACGAACTAACTAATTTATATCCTCTAATATGTAAGGAGGAGATATCGTCAAGTTTTAAACCATGTTCAACAATACAAAGAATATTTAAATTAGGATATTTACAGAGATCTTCGTATAAAAGATTAACTTTTTTGAGTAAAAGTGTCAACATTAAGCATTAATATGTTTGGATTGAAAATCATTTTGCTAAACTCAGATCTTTGCGCCTGTAAAAAATCGGCTCACACAAGCCCCAAATGGCCATAACTCGGGATTCATTGCAGTATTAAAATGTTCACCTAGAATAGATACTTTTAAAAGAAGCATATAGGTCAGGGTACTTAGGTGTTATAGCTTCGCATTTAACTTCGGGAATATGAGACTGAAGCATGTCGATGATCGAAGCGGCCGTAGTATTTGGGTCCACTCTGTAGACATGAAGATCAATCCATTATGGGACACCTTTTATCGCACCTGCTTCCTTGTTCTTTCCTATCACCATGGAGCGTCTACGTTTTTTGATGACAACTTCTTTCCTCTCCTGTACCACACTAGGTTGATCCTCTAGTTTATCTCTGTCAATATTTATGTACTTATCTGCTTTCAACTGATACTGAGCTTGCATGACAGCTGCAGATACTTTTTTTTGGTTATGTTGTTATGTTTATTATGGTTTTTTTTTGCATAGCAGGCACTTCATTTACTTCTTGTACACTGTCGGTGTTTTTTGTTACTGCTGATAATTTACTATCTTTTTGCTTTTCTTTGTTTCTTGTGAGAAATATAGTTTTTTGTCGTCCATATCAGTCTGACATTTAGTTTGTAATTTGTTTAGCAGCACAATATGATTGTTTAATAGCAATATTTTGTCATTGTTCACGAATTAACATGTCCTTCTGCTTAACCACATATTTAAATATCTGAATGTCTACCTTATTTCCGTTTTGACCAATTTCTGTCAACGCACCAAAGAATGGTTCGTCACTGTCAGAGTTAGGCATATTTTCACAGCAAATTACAGTTTTATCATCGATAAATTTAACACTTAATAGTTTTGCACAGCTGAGATGAAAAGAATGGTCACATTTGATACACTTTAATCCATTAATATGTTTCACTTTACAACGTTTACAAACTAACGCGACAGAAAAAAACAACTGTACTGAAGTCGCCATATTTTCAATCTCCCATTATGCAGCACCTGTCCGTGCTTATTTAGATGAGGTGTTCCCGAATCGTTGGATAGGGAGAAGGGGGGCCGATTGAGTGGCCAGCAGATTACTTCTTGTGGGGATACTTAAAAAGCAAAGTATACGTTACTAGACCGGAGAATTTAGAAGATTTAAAAGTAAGAATTTGTCACGAGATACATCGTATACCTCCTGAAGTTATTGACAATGTTCAAAAAGAATTTATTAATCGTCTTGGCTACTGTCAGGTAGCCAACGGTGTACAATTTGATCATTTGTTTAAGTTGATTTTTACATAATCATTATCATTAAATTTAGTACTTTGAAATTTAAAATCGTTTTTCTTCATTTTTTTAACCTATATACTCACGCTAATGTAATCGTACTATAATTTTTGACGATGTGTAAGTAGAATGGCATGCTCTTTCAAATGGCGTGGTGGAAATTGAGGGTTGCCATTTAAAAAATTGTCGATGACGTCATATCTCGAACAACGATGACGTCACAAATATGGGTCGTATGTCAAAAAGTGTCTTTGTTCAAAACAAAATCGACGTATCAGAGAATTTTTTCGAAAAACTCTCAATTTCAGAGATAATGAATTTATTCGTTACTTTTCGAAAGCAAGAATTTGGGCGATCTCCTCCTATGTGGATTCAAACCTGATTTACATATGACCTATATACATATATCTACACTCCCCACCAGGAAACAGAATTTCCCCCATCCTATGCATCAAATCAAATTATGTTTCCCATCTTATCGAAAAACTCTTAAAACATTCAAAATATTTCCATCAGGAATGTATGCTGCATTGCGTTTTTCCCGAACGTAACATTTGTTATTTTGGTAGATATAGCAAAACCATGTATAAAGTAACTGACTAGTCTTAGAAGTGACGAACACAGTTTCTAGAGGGCGAAGTGAAGTAGTAGTGAAGAACTATTTATAAATAAATTAATAATAAAAAAAATTAAAAACAAGATTTTATTTAAATGCTCTAAAAGAAGAAAATAAACTTGAAATTGAATCAAACCCATCAATTTATTACATTACACAATTTATATGATATAAAAGCTTGTCACGAGATTTACTTGTGTAGATGTATTTACCTAATTTATAATAAAATACATACTTTTTTCTTAGATTTTCTTATGTCAAGATCAAATTACATAATTATTACATTCTTGTTTATCTACACAAGTAAATCTCGTGACAAGCTTTTATATCATATAAATTGTGTAATGTAATAAATTGATGAGTTTGATTCAATTTAAAGTTTATTTTCTTCTTTTTAGAGCATTTAAATAAAAGCATGTTTTTAAAATTTTTTTATTATTCATTTATTTTTTATTTTTTAGTTCTAGTTCGTGTTTTTTGTATCTAAATGTTTCTCAACCTGTTCATACTATCCCTAACCTACACCAAGTTATAACTCTTTAAAATTGGTATGGTGACCATTTTGTTTTTCGCCATTTTGAATTTTTTTCACCGCCGCCAGAATTTGCCTAAGGTATAGGTTGATATTAGTTAAGACACGACCCCGCTAAGTCTTACTGTTTAGCCGGACGATAGTACACCATCTCCTCGAAGGGTTGAACGCAGACGTCAGTTTATTCGTATTCTTCTTAGCAAACCCTTTCATTTGATACCCACATTATAGGAATGCTTAAAAATAACTAGTCCGCCATCTTGGGCGGTCCGTCATATTGGATTTAGAATGGTCATTCTATTTTTCGTATTCTTCTCAGCAAACCCTTTCATTTCATATCTATATCACATCATGGTAGTGCTCAGCAAATCCTTTCATTTGATACCCATATCATGGTAGTGCACAAAAAATAACTAGTCGGCCATATTGGAATTAGAGTGTTCATTTTATTTTTTCGTATTCTTCTCAGCAAACCCTTGCATTTGATACCCATATCATGGGAGTGCGCAAAAAATAACTAGTCCGCCATCTTGGGCGGTCCGCCATATTGGATATAGAGTAAATTCATTTTATTTTCTTATTTCTTCTCAGCAAACATTTTCATTTGATATCCATATCATTGGAGTGCACAAAAAATAACTAGTCCGCCACCTTGGGCGGTCCACCATATTGGATTTAGAGTAAATTCATTTTATTTTCTTATTTCTTCTCAGCAAACCCTTTCATTTGATACTCATATCATGGGAGTGCGCAAAAAATAACTAGTCCGCCATCTTGGGCGGTCCGCCATATTGGATTTAGAGAAAATTCATTTTATTTTCTTGTTTCTTCTCAGCAAACCCTTTCATTTGATACCCATATCATGGGAGTGCGCAAAAAACTAACTATTCCGCCATCTTAGACCGTCCGCCATTTTGAATTTAGAATGACATAACTTAGCTAACCATGCATTGTCATCCAAACTAAACGTGTATGCAAAATTTCATCTCAATCGGTTGAGGATAACTATTTTAAAATTCAGTTGCAAGATTTGACCCGAACATACATACATACAAACAAACAAACATTGCAAGTTAAATAAAAGCTTGTAAAATCGTCCTTAAATATGAACATTAACTGTCAATGCAATTAGTCGTTATAAAGATATATTTGTTCATAATTTGATATCGGAACACCGAAACACTACTTGTATACCGCTTGCGCGGGTTTGACTGGTCATGATCAAAAATCAGGTTTTTCGCATGGACCTCTTACTTCGATGTAGAAAGATCATTATCGATTTATAAGACTGTAATGAGGCCAAATTTATTGAATTAGATTAGTAATATTGTACTACTGCAATTCTTTGACACAACCCTTTAGTGCACCAATAAGGCAATAGTCATTGGGTTTGTTAGGGTAAGATCTTTTTTGAGTTTTATTATTGCTTTTTTTATGCTAACTTCACGGAACCTAAGTGTGGACCTGGCATGTAATAAAATGTTCTGTCCCTAGTTATGTTATTGTTCTGCCCCTACTTACATATATTACATACATAAGTAATGCGTTATTGTATTCCAAGAAACATGTTTATAATGAACATTAATTAATTCAAAACTAAATTGCACCGATTATATCCTGACATAGACGTATGTATACATATTATTCATAAACATAAGGAAGGATTTTTGCAGATTTTTAATAAACAAACTTCAACTAGGTTTTCGCTTTAATTATGTGCTTTAATGATGCGCAAAAAAGCTGCAAAAACTATAAATTACGCCCGGCCGACGTAATTCGACCAGCTTGAATAGATCTTTTTTCTGTCTACGTAACTTAATATATTCAAGACACGTTTCCCTCATAAATTTATTATCTCGTTTATTAATGTAATTGTTAAGGACATGTTTAGTTCAAATGTATCGTGAGAAAACATTAATTGTATAACTTGATTTATCACGCCTTAAATTACACATAACCACGCAGTTGACCGACACATTCACGGGATGTGAGAACTTAGGACAGGAAAACTGATATTTTTTTTTAGCTAGTAAAAAAAAATATTAGCGGGATTTAAATAGAAACATATATATGTAGTTTATTCTTGTCATTAAGTCTAAAAACGCATGTCGACGTGGCTAATATTGCAATGAAAGAGAAAAATCTGTATAATTTAATATATGTAAGTATACATGATATGAAATATTTAATTATAAGCTATTTTTCTTAACAAATCAATAACATAAATTCAATTATGATTATTAGGGCAATTAATTTTATTACATACCAAATCAAACAAGATTAAAAAAGCTAGTATATCAATGTCAAAAAAGGGCCCAAACTGATTTATGTAACGACATCAGTATTATTCCTTTGTTGCAAAAAGCTAGATTTGTTAAAAAAAAACCTGTTTCCAAACGGGTATCGCTTCCCTCTTGCAGTGACATTAGAAACCCATTTACAATTTATTTAGTTCAATATTTCTTGAAACGAACTAAAATATCGCATTAATGAGAGTTGTCATCATTGATGAAAATTTGATTAGATTAAAACAGGTTCTATGGTAGAAACAGGTAGAAACTATGAAGGTAAATTCATGTAGTTTGCGATTTTTTTGTGAGTTAGTCATATACTGTTATACTTTATTTTTTATATTAATGAAAAACATAATGTTTTAAAAACTCATTGCATTTCAACTAACAAGCTCTATAAAGAAGTAAATAATAAATGTTTTAGTGGATGCCAAAAAGGATTTGTGATCTTTAGTTACACAAACCAAACAGAAATTAAATGCACAGACGATTCGTTTCTTAAAAAAATACAATGTGTTTTAGATCCGGAACAATCGTTGACAAAATGTTTGCAATATTTATATTTAGATTATTCTGACGTATATTCCTCAACATAGGAATGAGGAAGTAAAAAAACTATACCTTGAATTAAATTTAATCTATTTCATTAAAGTGTTGATGTTTATAACAGTTCTGCGACAGGCGACAGTGACTACATGTACATATGTAAATAAACTGCTCGTCTAAATTAGCGTAACACTTTTTAGATTAGCGCCATTTGCGTTCTATTCGGGTTAGAGACTTCCGGTTTTTAAATTTAGGTAGCCTATTGTGTTAGTTTTAATGCCCCAAAGTCGCTGCGCTCCGATTTAAACAGTTCGCCGTCCACGCCCAAAAACCAACCCCTTGTCGAGATTTGAAATCGCAAGATTTTGGTGGCAGTTTCAGAGACCTACAGGATGGATTGAGTCGGACGCTGTCGGGTAATAACCCCATCCTGGCACACACTAAGACCTTCTCAACAAGTCACCGTGAGCGTTTGGTCGTTGTCTCATCTCTTTGACTCTTTTTCAGACCTAGTGAGCCACCCCTCTGCGTTTACGCTGGATTTTGCATGGTTTGACTTATGTTGCGTGATTCCATTGATCCTAATGCTGCCTAATAAATTGGTGTGAGATGCCACAACTCGCTTTCACCCTTTGACGATTCAAGCACCCCTTAAGGCCACACCTACACCAATTCCCCTCATACCCCTTCTGGTTCCGCCCCTATTGGAGGCTGCGTGGGATATCGTTTGGTCTCTAATTCATGTCATGGCATTATTTGAAATTTGACGGGACTAATTGCTAAAGGTAGATATAAAGGTAAAGGCGCCACAAGTGAAATTTTGCCTCCAACCAACCCCCTGAAAATTTGCCACGTTGAGGAGTTGTAAGCAGGTTTTAATGCGTGGAGTGACTCAGGAAGTCTTCCTAAGGATGCTCGAACCCTTTTTGGCTCACCCCGAATCGTTTGTCTCCTTCAAATCATCTTTTGCGTCCCATCGCCCTTTTTTCCCTCCAAAACATGTTCGAGTGGGTGAAAATTCCTGAACAATGGCTGGTTGGGTACGCGCTACCTTCCTTTGCACTGTGTGTGGATCGACAATCGTGAAATTCGTGAGAGATGCTTGGTACGCGCGGCTAATGTTCACTGTAACTTGAGCCTTTAAGTAATGCCAAAACACAAATTCAAGACAAAATGACATCTCACGCAGCCTCCAACAGGAGCGGAACCAGAGGTGGATGGGAAGTTGGTGTAGGGGGTGGTCTTGAGGGTTGCTTGAGTTGCCAAAGGGTGAAAGTCAGCAATGGCATCCACTATAAAATGGAATCCGTATTAAGTATTTTCTATATTTGCATTATTCGGTATAAACAACATTTTCAAGATCCCTTAATCACTAAGAGTTAAGAATTAAACTTTAACAATTCAAAAATAAATATTTTAAAATTTGAAGTCTTAAACTTCACAAGATCATAAATAATTTTGAGGCAATTTTACACCTTTAATTTTTTAATAAGATTTTGGATTATATATTTTCATAATATTCTAAAAGTAAGTGACATAATTTACGTCTACTTATGGGTTTTCTTCATCTCCAAGAAAAACCGTATATCCGCATATTCTTACGCATTATTATTTCGAGGGTACTGCATGAAAAAGTTATATATTTAGAAATAATTAATTATTGTATTATTAATTTCACAGAATGTTAATGTCACAGGATTTCACATCATATACATTGGTGAATGTCTTGTGACATCATTTACTTGAATAGACTTTAATGTAATTGGTGCTGGTTTATTATTCAAATATAATTTTCAGTAAATTTAAACTTTAATTTGCGGAGTCAATTCAGTCTGCATAAAAACAAATAAGTAAAAACATATTTAATAAATAACAAAACATTAATTATATTTAAAAATTGTTCTCAACTTGCGTATTACCAATCAAGTTGACTTGGTGAAGTGAAGAATACCAACTTCGTAGGCAATCCGCCCATCGAGAAACATATCTCTACGTATTTGTAAAAACTATTCATGATTTTACTTAATTATAATTTCAAAAAATAAATAAATATATATTTCCAGAAATAATATTCATATAAAGGTCATATTGGTAATAAATGTCTTATTAGTCATAACGGTCGTGTTGGCGATTCAGGTCATATGAGTAAAGGTCGTATTTTATAATGGTCATATCGGTCGCAAAGTTCATATAGGTTATAAAGGTTATATTGGTCATACAGATCATACATATTGGGTACAAGTCATACAGGTCATAAAGGTAATAAATATCATATAGGTCACAAAGGTTATATCCAAAGGTCACACTTTTAAAAGCATAACATATGTATGCGTTTAGCGATTTAGTCTAATTAAATATGGAACAATTGGATGTGGAAGTAGTGATACCTTAGTCAGCGGGTTTTTCAACAACTTGTTTTTCGTACAAAACGTGAAAATTAACCAACTGAATCAACTCAACACTTTTCACCGGACATATCATGATTTGAAATGACATGAAATATTTCTATTGATGTGAAATTTGAGTTTTTTAACTGATCCCATTTTTGTATATCTTGTTTTATTCTACCAACTGGTTATTGGTAAATAATATAATCTAAGGCTAATGCTGCTTTGTTATATTATTTATTAATATATATTATTGTTATGTTAATTATTACTTATAACAATAACATCAAAAAAATACAATTCTTTTCTCTTTGTTGTAAATGCAAAGAGTTAATTGACCGTTCTCCACTGAAATTTAAAAGGCAGAAAAAGGTGTACAGATCAATAACAAAGAAGACGAGTCGATTTCGAGGAATCCGCCGTAGAGGTTTACACAATCAATTTGCATTATTTAACGATGACCATAAGTTTTGCATTTATTTCTAAATATATCAGTGACTATCACCGGCCACATATTCAGAACGTGTATGTATGTACGTAAGCGAATACGATTTCGTTCTTTCGGTTTGCGATTTTGAATAATAGCAAGTAAGTCAAGGCTGGGCATATAGATCGCCGTTTTTTGGCCATTTTTGTATTACACCGCGGCCAAAAAAGGATGCGAGGTGTGAAAATTGAAAGTATACCCACGTAAAGTGTATATATCTACGTCACTCGAAACGATAGTCTAAAGAAAAAAATGGTTTTTCTTATAAATTGTCAGGGCTTCAAAGAAAGTTAGAGTATTACATATTAGAAAAATTACATATTATTTATGAAACTGTTCGTTTGTTTCAAATGTATTTATTCTTTTTGATCAAAATAAAAACATTCAATTCTCGTTAAAAACCGCTACCTAAAGAATCCCACACCTATTTAATTAATCTGAAATTCTAAAAACCTCTTTTATTATTTTGTATCCTCTTAAAAGTGTAATATTTGCATATGATCTTTGTGGCCTATATGAAATTTGTAACCTTTATGACCTTTATCACCTCTAAGACCTTTATGACCTTTATAGAATTGATCATCTTCATAACATTTATGACTTCTATGACATATAGGTTTTATGGCCTTTATGATTATGAGACCTGTATCATCCCAGTGGCATTTATGACCTTTATATCTATATGGGCTGGATGACCGTATGACCTTTATGGTCCATGTTTATAAGGTGATTGATCGAAATCGTTCATGAAAAGTATTAGGGCTTTTAGAAATCACTTATGTTTGAAAATTTGGACTTGAACGTGACTTGAAAATATGTTGAATGTGATCAACATATTTTCAAGATGGCTGCACTTCCCGTTATACCGGAAGTCGTCACCAACTTCCTTATTTTAAATGGAATGGTACTTTTTTATTCCATAGTTCGATTCTACATGTTATTTTAGGTAGATCATCATGACATTTACCTATACCTATCTTTTACCATTTTTGAATTATTTCCAGTTTTTTTTAAATCTTCTTCTTTAGCGCCATAACATTTGAAACTATATGTAACGATCATTTTAGAAAATTAAGTATCGGTAAGCTATGCAACAATGATTTTATTATTTCTCAATTATTTACAGGGTGTTTGCAATAGAATTACCAATTATTTACTATTAATGGAACCCTCGCTAATCGGCCTGAAATTTTGGCTTGTAATTTCCCTTCAAAATATAAAAAAACGTTTTTTTTTTAAGTTTTTACTTAATTTTATGCAGATATTATATTTTACAACCTCCTATCTTAACCACAAGTGTCATTTGACGTCTGCAGAAGACATATTTAGTTTAGTTTAGAAGTCGTCTGGATTTACGGACTTAATTAATTGGATTTACGGATTTAAAATTCGCTGTTTTATGTATAATAAAACTTGTTTCATTAATTCAAATGTAGTCACATTGGACTCTCTGAGCGATCTCTGAGAGACCAATGAACATGACGTTTGTAAACCACAATTATGACTGATCGATAAATAATAATCGATCACTTATCAGTAGACATTTTAAGTAGCAAAGAAAATTTATATGTTGGTAAACGATCAGGGATCGGTAGTTTATGTACTTATTTATGTTTGATAACATTGATAACTGATAGCTCAGTAATCATGATTGTATGATGAACGCCATTAACTCACAAAGGTTTGTAATGCCTAATACATATGTATATGTCCTAGATATGTCCCAGAATAATTTATACAAGCAATAACTCCTATTCTAATAAAAATATCGTAGTGCAACAAAAGCAACATGAATTTGTTGTAAAGAAGTGTAAGTAGAGTGTTATCACACTATTAAGCCTCTACTCTCATTCTACTTCCGCATCCACTTTTTCCACAAAATAAAATTCTGTGTGTTTTTCTGTCGGTCTGTGCATCTTTTTTGTATGCACGATATTTCGAGAACGCTTGAGATATCAATTGAAATTTGAAATATTTATCTATCATGACGAAATCTGGAATTGATTATATTTTGAACTTAATCGGTTAAGGGGTTGAGAATAAATGGGGTTAATAGACATTTTCGTTTTCTATAGATAGATCGCAAAAAATACAAGATATGCACTTCAAATTTGATACACATCTGCAACATAACATAGTCTGCAAATATAATAGTTTTTAATTTAATCGGGTGAGGGTTGGAGGGAGTTAAAGAGGATAACTATTCAAAATAGGTTAAATAAACTTTTTTTAATATTAATTTTAGTAATTTAGCATACAAATAGACTTATGGGTCTATAAGGTCATAAATCATCATTCTAGGTCATAAAGGTCATATATTTCGTAACTACAAAAGTCTTAAATGCAATAAAGGTTATATCCCAATGAAACGCTTTTAAAAATAACCAAAAAAACTTTTGTAGACATAGTCTGTTTTTACTTTTATATTCCATAAAGGTCCTTTAGGTCATTCAAGGTCATTAAGATATCTCATAAGGTCATACTTAATGAACTATTGGGTGAAGGTGAACTTAATGGCCTATTAAGTTCACTTAAGGCATTGATGGGTCCAAAATGTCATTTGGGTCATACAGCTTATATGAGTCTAAAAAATAAAGGTCATATGAGTTATAAATATCATAATAGTCATACATGCTATATCGGTCATAAAAGTCATATGGATTATACAGATCATAAAGGCATAAAAAGTCATAAAAATTATATAGATATCACAAATACCACACATTTAAATACATTATGGTTTTGATGTTTTTAGCACTTATATTAGTCTAATTAAATGTGGAAAAATAGTATGTGGAAGTAGTGATTCCTTTGGCAGCGATTTTTATTTGTATGTAATAGATATTGCTTACTTAAAAAGGTTTAGTAGGCCATAAACAAACGATAAACGTAATGTCAAAATTAAGTTTATAGTTTATGTGTACCAACTTTGTAAACTTACGGCTACAAAAAAAAACGATAATAATTTCGTTTACATACGCCCAAAATGTGACACATGCTACATATTCGTCTGAGGTGAATAAGTTTAATTAACAGGATACACATATAGAGTTAATACACGATAATTCAAAACTGAATTTTGGCTTGACAATTTATGGACCGTTTTTAAATTTTTAAAAAGTATTCAATGGATGATAAATAGAGACCATATACCGGGTGATTCTCAAAAGTGGCTCACCTCCATAACTTTGTTGTTTTCAGAGATATAATAATGAAATTTTATAATTCGATATTAGACATATAGCAGGCCATAAACAAATAAACAAACGATAAACGTAATGTCAAACTTAAGTCTATAGTTTATGGGTACCAACTCTGTAAACTTACGGCTACAAAAAAAACAATAATAATTTCGTTTACATACGCCCAAAATGCGACACATGCTACATATTCGTCTAAGGTGAATAAGTTTAATTAACAGGATACACATATAGAGTTAATACACAATAATTAAAAACTTAATTTTGGCTTGACAATTCATAGACCGTTTTTAAATTTATAAAAAGTGTTCAATGGATGATAAATATAGACCATATACCGGGTGATTCTCAAAGGTGGCTCACCCTCATAACTTTGTTTTTTTTTTCAGAGATATAATAATGAAATTTTATAATTAGATATTAGACACAAATCTGCACATATTTAGATAGTCGGCAATTTTAATTCACATCCGGTTTAACCGGAAATGATCCCAATTTCCGAACCTTATAGTATGGTTCATAAGATTATTCAAATAGTCCTTTTTGTTACCAATATTTTGGCACCACCCACTTAAATATTTACCTCGGAATTATCAAGGAAAAACGGAATTAAATATCAAATGGCTGGAAATACACAAAATAAGACTTGATTTTAATACTCAGATGAGATGGCCTTGAAAAACAATTGAAACACAATTGTCGATGAAAAATGCAGAGATATGCAGAAATTAGCTAATTGTCATGCTCTTATTTTATAAAGAATTAAGTAAAGTATTGTTCTTTCGAGCTCGAGTTTAAGCTGCTCGAGTTTACGCCAAAATATGTCCAGATTGATTGGCTTGGCCAATAATATTTTATCAGACTAAAGTAAATTGAAATAAGGTAATTTTCAATGTTTTTTTCAATATTTCAATATTTTATCCCTGAAAACAAAGTTATGGGGGTGAGCCACTTTCAAGAATCACCCAGTAGAGTAATGTATAAGTTAGGACAACAAAAATCTACAGGCTGTCATTTAAAAAAATGTGTCACTGCGGGTGCGGCTTTACTAGGGGTGGCATTTTAATGCTGGCTAATTCTCCTCCAACAACATATTGACGTCGGTTTTGTTGTGCTACATAGATTATTCATTAGTATAGCAATTACTGCTTGCATAAATCATTCTAGGACTCCCTGTATATCAATAAAATGCTCCACTTCGAAAAATCGTCGTTTGGTAACATCAGAATCTTAAAAATCTTTGGAAATTTACAGAAAGCCTCAAACTCTTTCACGTAGGGTTTTATAGATGCGTTTTTTATGCTAGATGGTGAAATTGGTGGATACAGAGCATATAAGTAAAGCCACTACGATATGCCCACAATAAACGCGTTTTTAGCATTGCTAATTCGCGGACAAGGAACAGGTTTCACTTCTATTATATTGCGGTAAAAGTGACGTATCCCTGACACTGGTGGCCATACAAGGAGCACTCGGTTTGCTGTTAAGGTAGGTGAAAACCCATGAGAGAATTGTTATTAATAAACCCAGGTCAGCCCATGATATTATGATGTTGTTAATTACAATGTGTTAGTTAGTTGTATTCACAGGTCTGGATAATTAATGGGAGTTCAGTTACTTCTGACCACGCAGTGTTGTGGTGAAGAAATTGCGCATTACAAAATAAATTTCTTATGTAGATTATATACATTAGATTATATACAAGGTGAAACTTTACCGAATTAAAGAAGTTACGTATGTACATATTTCAAACGCCATTAGGTACTTATTGAAAACTGTTTTTAAATAAACATTTTCGTTTATTTAAAAAATTAACGAAATTTCGCAATTTCGTAGAATATCAAATGTGTGAAATGCACATTTTCAGTGTGCGAGAATAGTACTTTAAGAGAAGGCACTAGGGGCTTTATGACGAGTCAAAAACAATAAGTGAAGTGACATTTTTGGATTCAGCGAATTTTACTAAACACTGGCCTGGTTGGCTGTCCACTGGTTTTTTGAATTTTTGGGAAGAATTGAGGGTGTATGGGGGGGGGGGGGGGGTGGAATCCATCCATCAGATTTTTTTTCAATTTCGGATTCAGCGGAAAAATTGACTAAAGATAGGTATCACGTCTCTAAAACAAAAACAAAATTTATTTGTCGGCCTGTGTAACCAATCATGCAATCTTAGGTGCTAAATGCATATACAGCATGCCATAATGCTTACCGGACGCACTGAAGGTATACTGTAGCAGCTGATGAAGAAAAAAAACTATTAACACAAGACAATACAGTAGTGCCTACATACAATGTATCTTCTTAGATATTTTTAACTTGTTAAAGATATCATTGTACTCTTAATGAAATCTAAGATGTAGAGCGAGGATTACTTCAAATTTCATACTGTTTATTCTAATTAGGTCAATGTCATGTTCGTATTAGTGTTCGAATGGAGAAAAATTACTCTCGACAATTTTCAAATCTCTCCAGGTAAGAGGTCGACGTACTTCCTCTTCTCCTACGTGGAATTTAAGCGCTATTTTTTTAACGATTATCTCATCGATTGAGGTAATTAGATAAAGAATTCACATTGCGTATCTCCTACTAAAATATGAAGATTATATCTCCTTTACAATTTTCATAACTCTTTGAAAATTAAAAGTGTTTTATGTAAAAAAAAATATCCTACATAATAAAATCTTCGAAATTTGAGTGAAATGATTTTTTGGCTGAATATAATTGATTCTCTTAGTATATCATTTCGTAATAGATGTATCCCTATGAGATTTTATGAAACGTTTAGATGACAGTTAAACAGTAGTAAAATTTAAGCAATTAAGCTGTTACCCCCAGTTGGACACCAAATATAAAGGCGAATTTGACTATTTTTTATGTTTTGTTATAGTAAAGTTATATCAAATGTGTTCCAATCAGCAATATATCATCGTTTAGTACTGATATTCATATACTTAAATCAATTTTTTTATGAAAAATATTGATAAATGTATGTATATACTGTAATTCTAGAACGGTAGGATCTTAACTAAAAAAAAAATTGCAATATTAGTATAACTCAAAATTCAGTCCATGAAAGAAGGGTTTGGCAAAATTTTGATTTGTAAAAAATGGTACCATTTTACTAAAAAGTGCGTTTTTTGCAACTATGTGTGATAAAAAAAGTTCAAAATCAAAAATCAAAATGATAAATCTTTCGTTCAAGGACAGGTTGCTTTAATAACAAAATCTGAACATAATCGCCTCAATAGTTTTTGAGAAATCATGCTAACCGTATCGGTATGTTTTCAAAAATTAGTTTTCGAGAAAAACACGTTTAAGGTTTTGATCAGTATATTAGAGCAGGACAACTGCAGTCATATTTATGGTTACGTTATGATTTTATTAAAGTGACTTTAGAATCATGAGTAACAATACCATAAAATATTCTTTTTTATGGTATTTCTGAGATCAATTTTGCATGTCCGAGTACCTAAAAATGTATTTTGATTCGATATTAGTCACTTGATATAGCGGAAAATAAAAAAAATGTTGAGGTATCATGAAATGCATTTGAAAGAGTGCTTAGAATTTAATTATAGGCGCTTATGCCTAATTTAAAAACATCAACAAATAGGAAATTATGTACTATATTTTAGTTCATAGCACGCATATGAAATATTAATTATTATGCAACCATTCCCTTATATACGAGTATAGCTTCAATTAAAGAATAATAATAGCTCAACAGTAGACACAGTAAATTTTAGACTAGTAAATAATAAAACCCATTTTGCGCTAGGTTTCGGCAGATAGTTTTCGATGAATTTATTCGACAATACGCCTATTATAAAGAAACATCTGATTATCTATGTTTTTGGGCAATAAAGTTGAAAACAAAATAGACATAGCACACTTCCACTCCACTACGTGGCTGTGGACATAATACTATATGATGCCGACTTCTCGTTCCAAGAAAACTCCAACAAACGTCCCTCTCGAAATCGCTTAATTAGTATTTTCCAGCGATGACGAAAAACATCCCACGCTTCCAAAGAAAGAGTCGTGTCATTTCTATTTTAAATTGTTATTATCGTTCCCAACGATCACCATCTCTCGACAATATTTTACGCTGTCAGATCATGATGTGTAGAGTGTACTGGGCATACTAATTACTCAATTGTTGATATTGATATTACCTGTAAGGATTCTATATTGCCATCGGCCGATTTGGAGGCAGGTGAGAGAACGGCAGAGAAAATTACCTGGCGATATCTTAATGGACGGTTGCCGTAATAATAGTATTCGATAACGAATTTGGCGGTTACGTAGAGTAGGGGATGACTTTTTGCAATTTATGGTACACGAACAGCGAAGACGGACATGAGTTTTAAATGTCGATGACTTCATTTATGCAATGGATGCGTGAGAACGTGGAATACTGCAGAAAGTTCACATGGCAATATACCTATATCTACGGTTTATGTAAATTTAAATTGTTTTTGAGGTCTCACCAAAAACAAACCGTTATTTTATTGGCTGTTATAATCAAATCACTATTAATTTTGTTTTGTTCTTGACTCGTACTGTATAACTTGTAATGTATACAAAATTATGTATCACAAAAATACTTTTGAAAATCGTAATAGAAAAACATGCAGTCACCAAAATTTTCTCTTCACTGGAAAAATGTCGCCGTTGTATGTGGGTCAAATATTTTGCTGATAAAGTGGTTGGTAGAGAGTAAGTCATATTCGTAGCATGTGTCTTAATCCATCAGACGGATCACTAGAAAATTTATATTTTAAAAATTCGATGTTTTGTGAATACATCAGGCGTGTCATAATACATTTACCATTTATATATCTTCTGCGTTTATAGAGACATTCTTGTCGAACAAAAACTATCACTTTTGTTCTTTATTATGACGATAAAAAAATCACCCGCATCCTTGAGTTAAGTAAATCATCCTTGAGTAAGCACCCCACTCACAGAAACTTTTTAAATAGCACCGTGTATATGTTTTCATATACAGTGTGGAAATAAAGTATGGAACCTGTGAATTATTTCAAAAACTGATAATTTTTGGAAAAAACGCTCGAACATGTCCATTGAGGTTTTTTCCAAGGAACATTTTGGTGGACTTAGTTATGCCGGAAAGTGCCGCATGGCGGCGCCACAGGTCACGACTCTATTTTTTAAATTACAAGGGGTATTTTTTTTAACTTTTTTACAAAGCTGACTACATTCTGAGTAATTTCATGTGCAACTTGTATGGGATTACTCGGGAAAGTTTTTGAGAAGAAAGAAAACCGATCCCGGTCAGACATTGAAAGATTCAAGAGTATGACTACCCGTAACTCGTTGAAGTGGGAATAATTCAGAGTAAAAGTGGTTAGTGCATGCACACTGACACTCTTTTTTATTAATTTCGATCATTTCTGGTCCGATTTACCCAAGTAGGTGCTCAAAATGTCCCCCCGTTTACCGTTTGGCAATGTGCCAGGCAAAGGGCCAACAAACGCCCTTTGCACGTTGCCTATCGTTTCCGGTGAGATCAGCCTCATCTCGGTACGAATGCGTGCCCTCAGGTCTTCGATATTACCTGGTCTCTCCACACAAACCCGGCTTTTGAGGTGTCCCCATAGGAAGTAGTCCAGCGGGTTCAAATCAGGAGATCATGCTGGCCACTCTTCGTGACCGTCGACCAACCCATCGATTTGGGGAGAAAATACCATTTAGGTATTGTCTGACCCCCTAATGCATAATGTGGCGGTGCACCATCCTGTCGGAACCAGATGTCTGGTACAAATTCACCATGTTCTACTCCTGGAAAAAGTTCGATAAGAGTAGGTACCACTTGCGTTTGCAAGATCGCTAGATATTGTTGCCCATTTAAATTCCCGTCAATGAAAATCGGTCCAATAAGTCTATTTTTTATCATTCCCGCCCAAACGTTAACTTTTTGAGGATGCTGAGTGTGGGCGTCCTGCATCCAGTGAGGATTTTCTGCTGCCCAATATCGACAATTATGTCGATTAACCGTGCCATTCAAGAAGAAGGAGGCCTCGTCGGAGAACAGAATATTGCCAGCAAAATTCGCATCCTCGTTACATCGGATTTGCATTATTTCGCAAAATTCATTGCGACGATCAAAATCATCCTCTGAGAGCTCCTGCATTAAAGTGATTTTGTAAGGGTGGAATTTCTGCTTATGAAGGATGTTTCGTACCGATGTGTGGCTAAGATTAAAATCGATGCCCATTTGGCGAGTTGTTGAATGGGGATTATCTTGAACCTGGAGCATGACATCTAATTGAGTGTTTTCAGGAACAGGTGGTCTGCCTGATTTAGGCAAATCCCTTACATGCCCCGCAGCTTGAAATTTGGCCACAATTTTAGTTAATGTTGAGCGTACATTCAGATTATTCAGCACAGGTGCGTGCGCAAACCATTTGTACTCTTTCCCGAGTAACCCCGTACAAGTTGCACATGAAATTACTCAGAATGAGGTCAGCTTTATAAAAAAGTTACAAAAAATGCCCCTTGTAATTTAAAAAAATTGAGTCGTGACCTGTGGCGCTGCCATGCGGCACTTTCCGGCATTACTAAGTCCACCAAAATGTTCCTTGGAAAAAAACTCAATGGACATGTCAGTTTCATCCCAGCACGTCTGGGTTCGGCCATAACCTCAAAAAACCCTCAAATTTGCTATATCCATTAAAACCACGAACCCTATGGCTCCGAAACATCATAATCCTATAACATAATACAATAACAATTACTAACTGACCCCACAACCTAATAACTCCATAACCCCATATTCACATAACCACATAACCCCAAAAGCCTAAAACCCAGTAAAAAAAGTTTCTGGCCTGGAGATCTCTCTATGTGTACTGTATGTTTTTGGGGTCGTTGAATCGGAATCCGGGCTCAGTTTCATCCCAGCACGTCTAGGTTCGGCCATAACCTCAAAAAACCCTCAAATTTGCTATATCCGTTAAAACCACGAACCCTGTGGCTCCGAAACCTCATAATCCTGTAATACAATAATCAAATGACCCCACAACCTACTAACTCTATAACCTCATAACCCCATAACCACATAACCCCATAACTCTAAAACCCGATAAAAAAGTTTCTGACGTGGAGGTCTGACTATGTGTGCAATATGTTTTTGGGGTCGCTGAATCCGAATCCTGGGTCAGTTTCATCCAAGCACGTCTGGGTTCGGCCATAACCTCAAAAGCAACCCTCAAATTTGTTATATCCGTTAAAACCACAAACACTATGGCTCCGAAATCTCATAATCCTATAATAAATAACCCCATGGTTATACATTACGTTGGATTACGGCATGTACATGTACATTATACAGTCGGGGTTCTGGCATTCCCAGATTCATTAATTTATTTACAGATTTATTTATTTATATATTTTTCTATAGTGTATATTTGCTTGAGAACTGTAAAATCAGTTTCATTGTGAGATTGCGTTACATGATTACAGACAGCATCGAGTTATAGGGTTATGTAGTTATGTGGCTGTGCGGTTATGTGGTTGTGGGGTTATTGGGTTATTGTATTATCGTATCATGAAGATTAAAGGTGGGTTCATGCAGAAATTTTTAGTAATAAGAATAAGAATAGTAATAAGCATAAAAGTTAAACCTTCGTTTTATAATGACCCAGTTCATGCAGCAAATCCTTATTTTTAAAATTATTACTAAAAATTATGTTTACTGCATGAACTGGGTCATTATAAAACGAAGGTTTAACTTTTATGCTTATTACTATTCTTATTCTTATTACTAAACATTTCTGCATGAACCCACCATAAGAGCCATAGGGTTTGTGGTTTTACGAATATGGTGAATTTCAGAGTGTTTTTTTGAGGTTATGGCCGAACTCTAACGTGCTGGGATAAAACTGACCCCGGATGCAGATTCAGCGACCCCAAAAACATACAGTCCACATAGTGAGACCCCCCACGTCAGAAACTTTTTTTTACCGGGTTTTAGGGTTATGGGTTTACGTGATTATGGGGTTATGTGGATATGTGGCTATGGGGTTAAGGAGTTATTAGGTTGTGGGGTCAGTTGGTTATTGTATTATAGGGTTTGTGGTTTTAACGGATATAGCAAATATGAGGGTGTTTTTTGAGGTTATGGCCAAACCCAGATGTGCTGGGATGAAACTGATTCGGATTCGATGACCCCGGATTCGGATTCACCGACCCCAAAAACATATAGTACACATAGTGAGACCTCCAGGTCAGAAACTTTTTTTGTGGCTGTGTAATTTGAATGTTTATGGAACTACTGATTAAATACGTAAAATACAGTTTTTGTAACTTAATTGTTAAGTATTGGTTTTCTACATGACTATAGCCGCAAATTATAGTATCTTGATTGAATGTTAAAAAAATTATATAAAAATATAAAAAATGTATGAGTATTATTTTCACATTCACATAGTGGCGTGAAAGTGTAGTATTTATAAAAGATTTTCTAAAAATTAATTCACATTGACTCAATGGGTCTAAAATGTTCTGAAATGTCGATATTTTAAGTTGAAGCGAAATAACTTATCTATTTGTCTGTGGTCTGTCTGTCTCTTTTGTAGGTATACACTAGAGAACAAGTTAATATATCAATTTGAAATTTGGATTACGTATGTACCATGATAGAGTTTGGAGCTGATTAAAGCTTTTGGGCTTACTCGGTTAAGGTGTTGTTGGAAAGAGTGCGATTGTTTTGTTACATTTTAATGCGAATTGAACGAGATATTCATGTGACGGGTCTTTTTATAGGTTTTTGGGGTTCAGGAGAATTCAAATATCACATTATTCAGTCTCTACTATCATTTTCACTTCAATATCCGTATACAAAATAGATCATGCGGGTCATAAAGTTTATTCAGCGCATAAAGGTCGTAATGGTCATACCTGTCATTATTGACCATTCATATAGATCATATGGAACATACATGTCACAAAAGCCATAAATGTCATATAGATCATAAAGGTCACATCCAAATATCTCCCTTTTAAGAACATAACCTGATGTTTTAACGATTTAGATCTAGGTTCTAATTAAATTCTGGATTATAATCAGGGTTTACGATTAAATCCTGAGCGAGTTGCTCTTAAGTTTAACTGCTTGAGCGAGCACGATATTTCCGAGTAGCGAGGCAAATGCTCCTCAACGATTAAATCCTCTAACGATTGAATCCATCTACCGAGTCGAAACCTTTAAATCTTATATAGTTTAACTCCTTTGAGCGAGCGACTACATGAGGATCTAAACCTCACGCAGCTCTTGTTGTTTCACTCGATAAATGAGTAAAACCCGAAGAGCAGCAAGAGCGATGAGGTTTAACTCCTTGCTCGAGTTTAACTCTCTTATCGGCACCGAACATAAACTAGTTTATATTCGGTGTTATCGGAATATCGGAAAGGATTGACTAATCACAAAAAAATTCAAGAAAAAATTGGAAATTAAATAAAGTGTAAAGAACGAAGTTGTAAAAAACTACGAATTGAAAATACGGAAAAACTATAAAAAAACAAAATAGTTTATTTTGAACTTAAAAATTAAAATATTAGTATTAAAAAATTAGAGTTAACTAAAACATATTGATAAGTAATGCCAGCATTACAGGGACGTCCCATTAGGTGGTGTACAGATCAATACCGTAAAGTGGGGTGAAATTGATTTTAAGGGGTGACTGATATTTCGCATAAGCTAGATATTTAATTCAAATTACGCGCTTTAACTTTATCCAAGTAAATCACATCCATCCCAAAACCTCCTGTGGTATTTCTGGCGTAGTATGCTTGTTAAGAGAACAAGGTAAGATTTTCTTATATTTTTTAATCACGTTGAATATTAACACCAAAATTGTTGTTATTTTTACCCCGTTAAATTTGCTTTTTTATTAAGTTAATTTATAAACCATATTTTGTTGATATTTGATATAAATGTTCTGTATAGTGTAGACATAATCTCAAATGATGAAAAATTGTTTGGCAATAGCGAATGGCAATTAGTTGGCAATAGCGAAAATATATTTATTCGTTATTCACCCCCCCCCCCCTCTAGGATTTAATCTCAAAAGGAGCTAAACCTTTTACTCGTCAGCCCTGAATTTATAATTAAATGTAAAAAATTTTGAGGTGGAAGTAGTGATTCCATTACAGTGTTTTTTTTTACGGGAAAGAGGAGAAACTTTTATTTATCTGCCAAAGTGGCACAGTTGGTCCGCAAACGGGACAACACGAAAGTAATAAAAGTCAGTATGTGATGTGGCGATATCGACAACAGGCGATATCGGTGATCTGAGCAAAGTATCCGCATATGCAGCAATACCGTGAGAATAAAATCATACGAAACACGATATTTTTTCACACCACCTACGAATTTTAGTACGAAGTTTAAACGCCTCTGTAATCAACGACGTGCTAGCGACTTCACTGCAGATTGCTCGGGTTGCTCAGATTGTGCATATTGAATGGTTCGTCGATATATTGCTTTCAGATTGCCTCATTAGTGAGTTCCTTCCTACTACTTGACCTGGGAAGTGACAGGGAGACGAGATACGATATCATCATACATCGCTCGTAAACGATAGCTCAGATTTCTTTACTCTGCTACCCCTCGCTAAATGTTATTGTACACTGCAGACGTACCTCGACAGAGCGAATCCTGGGAAACGATCTGAGTTAACACATAATCTAATTCTAATTACATCATATCTCTAATTTAATTTTCTAATTATTCAAATCGGAAATTTTAAATTATTTTGAGTTTGTGTACTTACGTGTGTACTCGGACTGGTGAACAGATATAATAATCACCAGTAATGATCATGATTGTTATCAAAACTTTGCTAGACTGTATTACACTACGATAAAATATGTGACAATTTACTTAGAATACAATACAATAAGTATAACACAATAGCATAAGTACAGCACTCGATGTTCACGATTCGCCAACCTGAGTATAAAAAAAATCTGTAATACACTTCCATGTGATATTGACATATTTCTGACTGTTAGCAAAGGATGTACACTTTTATTCTGATTTAATGTAATTTAAAGGATACACGAACACTTGTCACTTTGTGTGCTTTAAAACTGACACTTTCAACAATACCATAAACATGTTTTTTTTTTAATAACTAGTATAATATTGATCATAACAGATGCGTAAATATACATATGTAGGTAAGATATTTATTGTGCAAACAAACACTACTTGGCAAAGAAAAATATTTTCCTAAAAATGAAATTTCTAAATGAAAAGCAATGAAAACGAAGCAAAATGTAAGCCACATTTTGATCGATGATTTTGTAATTTATTAGTCAAATACTAAGTTTCTTTTGGATAGGATTCACTGTATTAAATAAAGAGGTGATCTATTTCAACCTGATGTGATAAATAGAGTAACAAATATCTATATAAGAAAAAAAATATAATAATAATATATATAATATAAGAAAAATACAAGATAAGGAAAAACAAATTTTCTTATGATTATTTATTAATATAAGAAAAATACAAGATAAGGAAAAACAAATTTTCTTATGATTACTCTAATTTAATTTTTAATTAAAGTAATTCTAACTGATTTCTTTCTTGTTTTTCAAAAGGCCCACCGAATTTTCTGCAGAAAAAAAATTTTCTTTGAATTATCGTTGAGCTAATGAGCGTTTATGAAAATGATCATACAGAAAATTTTTGCAGGGTTTAGGAAACTGCACATTATTGTCTACAAGACGTACTTAATGTTCATAAGTCATTCTTCAAAAGAGTTTTGCTTGTCTTGAAATGTCCAGAAAGTTTGTTGTTTGTTGAATTTAATATACAGGGTGTTCAAAAATAGCGAAAATTAAAAAAGAATGAAGAGTAAAGTACCTTAAATATTAACGCTATGTAAAAAATGTTATTAAGAAAAATTGTTTGCAATTAAATTTAATACTCAAATATGAAAGGATGCCCTACTAGTCAATATTAAGTATTTTGAAGAGATTCCGCAATTTTTATCATTGTTATACGTTTGAAGTATAGCTATTTTCCTTTAAATAATTATGTTTACTAAACACGCAGACATAATAAGAAATCATTAACCCCAAAAATATTATTTAAACATTTATTTTAAACTCCGATTTTTAATCAACATTTTAATTTGTTTACATATCTATTGGGTTAAGCCTGATCTGTCAGCTTAACGGACAACAAATTTGGATTCAGCAACACAGCAAAATAGAAACCACTAATGCAAATCAATAATGTTATCAACATTATTGATTTGCTAAGCTTAATTTCTTAACTTTGTCGTGGTTTCTATTTTTGAGATTAGGAATGACCTGTGATGTGATGCTGTTATTCAAACAGGGGACTCGTCAACCTCGAAAATCGAAAACAGATTCATGTATATGCTATTCAGATTTCATTTCTCAAAATGAAAAAAGGGTTTTTGCGATTATTAACCATTTTTTGAGGTTAGGGAAGAAATGTGCCGTAATGATGTTAAACCTACATCGGATTCGGGTTCTACGATGCCAAATACATGCAGATATGGTGATGTAATGTAGCCTACCGATCAGCAATTTACTTTCACATCCACGTAGTGGAGTGGAAATATATGATTATTTTTATTCTTATTGGCTACATAGACAGAAATGTTCTGAACATTCCAGATTTTAGGTAATGATAAAGTCTGGAGCTGACTAGATTTTGATCAGTTAGGGGGTTAGGGAATAAATGGTGGTAATACACTTCTTTCTTGTTTATGGGTAATTCGGAAACGATTCGAGATATGCAATTCAAATTTGAAACACGATATACAACATAACAGAATCTGCAAATATATGTAGGTTTTCAGCTTACTAGGTTGGGAGGTTGAGGGGGTTGAAAGGAGATACAATTTAAATAGGTGAAATAAATTTATGGTATGTGTGGCACAGGTACATGGGTGTCTGTTGAATTAGTAATTAAAATACACCATACAAAGTATAATTATGTATATCACCTTATAATTGTTATTCCACGCTGTATACGTTTTTGGTCAATTTGTATATAATGAACCAAATACGAGTACCTATCTATGTTTTTATTTCTTTTTTCTCAGAAGTAAGCTTTTTCGAAAACTGAAAATAAAATATCTTATTTTCTGTTCACTCTAACAATATTGCGATTTTTTTTTTTTAATAATTATGAATTTTAATTCAAACTGCAATTTCAAGTTTTGAAAACATTTTACATTTACAAATACAAATAAAAAAAATCATTCTAGATATCACAGAAAACGTAGACAGGAAATTTGGACATTTCCTTGGCCTTTTACCGCTTACACGAATTCTTACAGCACAGTAATTAATGTTTCTAGAAGTTTTACACAAACAATGAATAATTGCGTCAGGTTATTGCACCAAATTAAACAATATCCTGTATACTGTGATCATTTTTTATTAAAATGATTGTCCTAGTGCTAATGTTACTAAGCATGAATAATTACCGCCTAGTTTCATCACATCTGAATAATTATGTTAATTCTGTGTTAATTATGGATATAACGTTACAGAACACGTTTTGCTTGTAGGAATTTCAAGCGTGAAAAAATATGACAAATTACAAATTTTTATATTCAGGTAATTTTCGTAGTTTAACGAGTGAGTCAAACATTCTTGAATTCTATGGTTTAATTCCAATAATCTGTGACCCATAACAAATACCTACTAGGAATTATGAGAAAACTTCATTGAACCATGCTTTTACCTATTTTGTGTAGTATACTTACATTTTTAGTATCGTCAGTGCATTTTTTTATTTTTTGGGATCAAAATAATGGACAAACTGTAAATGTATGTAACTAAGAGAAAAAAATGTATGGCTTGAGATCTAGAAAAGAAAACAACGAAGTAGACTGCAGACAGCGTTGTTTCGAGACAATGTCCTTCATCAGTGTATTACAGCTTAAATAAGATGTAAAAAAGAGGGAAATAAAAGTTATAACTCGAACCACAAGGTTAGAGAGCAGAGCCTAGGCCCACTTGCAGCTTCGTGTCCGTCGCTTCAATTTTGAAGTTTCAGGCTAGTCGCTGCAATTGAACATTCCGCAGCTCTTGTCTACTCCTTAGCCAAGAAAACTAATATAATAGGTACACCCCGAAACAAGATTGTCTGTATTTGCTTTGTAGTTCCCTTTACTGTAGCAAACCACCAATTGTTTCCCTTAGATTCACTATTTAAATTGTAGACATGTACTGAATATAATGATGATGCTAGCAGTGATGCTAATTTTTTGGACTCTAGAACTTTAGTTCCAATTATACATATATCGCATAATACTACATGATGAGACATTGATCTTTAAAATACTCCCATAGACTTCTATTGTAAACAAATACAGTCTGCGTCCTTTGATGTTAATGATGATCAACGGACGCAGTCTGTATATACATACGAAATTTCTTTACTGTAATGAAATCATGGACATTCTATCGGATGCACATATTTAAATCATCTATAACTACTAAATGTGACAGTTTCATAACATGGTTTACCCATTATCTAAATTTAAATAAATAATCAGCACAGAAGAATGGATAACACTTCTTGTGTAAATATAATTACTGTCAAAATTGTTAATAATTGTCTTAACTAACGCACTCATTATTCATATCCACTCCTGTTGCATTGTGTTTAAGAGGGATGAAACTATTCCTAAGAATATTTAACAAACACTCCGTTATAAACACTAACCTTTCTCGTACCCAATAGACGCATTAATTTAATATTCCCATCAGCTAAATGAATGGCAGCTCAAAGAGAAAATTATACTTTAGATTTTATAAGCGATTAGGATAATTACAGTGTTCAATAACAAAAGTTAACAATTACCATTAGAGTCGTTTTGCGAAATCATAATACATGACTGAAGAAGGAAATGGGATTTAAATGTCGATGACTTCATGTATATTATACATTCGGTTCTTTCTTTCAATAAAAAACCAACAGACAAGTTGAAGTGCTCAAGCTACAAAGTTTATTTAATCGCTGTTATATGTCATCACAATTAAATAATCACATAACGTTGTGTTAATTGTGAATATATGTAATATGTAAACACATCTGACAAAAAAGTAAGATTGATTAATTAAGAATAATTCTACTGTGTTTTTAAATTGTAATGAATTGTTCATAAATGGATATCAAAAAAAGACGATAAAACAAAACATAACACGTCTCATTTATATTGATATTAAAATTTAAACTCAGTAAAGACTAGGATTCGGAATGTTTGTCTGCCCGTGCGTTAGACCTCCCGCACCGAGATGGCGTACTACTGCGCACATGCGAGTCCCGGCGCGTTATCGGGAAGGGTCGTACGTAGCACGGGCAAGAAATACACTGTTAAAAAAATACTGTTTATACTTCCATTATCGTAGAGTTTTATATGCAGACCAGGCGTTACTGCACACATTTCCGGACCCTAGTAATGACCGAGGCGATTGCTCAGTGGGTAAAGGTAAGAAGATGGCGACTACTTCGAGGGCTATTATCCGCGCGGGTTCGAATTCTGCCTGTGCAAATGGCATCTGTCAGTCATAGGGTTTGATTGTGTGTCCTACATCTTTTCCCTGTGTACTCTCCCTCTGCACAATCGTAATAATGATTCTTAGAGGGAGAATGTCAATTTCTGCGGTGTGATTTATTATTTATTATAATTAAAACAATAAAAAAAATGTTTTTACCCTGACGGTATACTCTATCCTACTCCACGATCTGTAATTTTAATTTTATATCTACTGAATAAAAGTTTTATGTATATGCATATATGCATAATACCTTGAAGTAATTATGTATTGTTGTATTTTATCCTACGAGTAGGTACAAATAAAATCCAAAATATTGAATAAATTACATGAACAGTTACATGAAAAGTAATAACATATGTGAAAATGAAACAAAAATGAATCGAATTTTATTTTAATTGTTGATACTTACAAGATAAGGGTTCTTAAGGTCGTCATCAACCATGTACAGGGTTTTTCATTATATTTTGACTGGAGCACTATCTCTTTTAATATGACAAACATGAAAATAGATTTCAAATAAAAAATGTAGGGTTGCGCCTGAATTTTTTAAAACGCTGTGTATACAATCGGAATGTATACAGGGCGCGTTCAAAAAAAATACAATATATATTTTTTAATTAATCAAATATCTTATTTTAATAAAATGAATCAACATTTGCACAGTATACTTGATATAATGACAAGGTATGAGGATGATTCGACCTAAAATGAGACACACTGTATTTATGTTTAGATAACGATGTTATCTTTTCCGCGATGTTCTAGAAAATGGTATACTTTACACTTCCTCATTACTTTTTCGGGCATATCTCTTTGACTGATTCATTTCTGGTATTGACTTCATGTAAATATTTACCTGCCCACTCTTTCAAAAGATTATGCCTGTTAAATATCATTAACTCCTACGTTAAACTTCAGTTTACTGCACTCTGGTACAACAGTCGATATCTGTTGCAACGAAGCACGTATAATCGTAGACTTGAATTATGTTCGTTCTAGTATTATTTCAAAAAAGGAATATACTATTGTCATCCAGAAAGTACAAGTAGCATGTGTCATGTTTTACTTTACCTAAATGTAGGTACCCAAACCAATGTAAAGACACTAATTCTCAATTAACTAGGCCAACTAGGTGATACAGCATTATTTTCAAGAGAAAATGGCATTTTAAGAACAACCATACACTTTCAGACACTCTTTAATCTTTATTTTAGACAATAACCAAATATTTATATTATCTAAAAATGAAAGTTTTAAGTTTATTAATTGCACCAAACGTTTCCTTCCTTAGAACGACTACTGCATTTTTCCGTAATTTTTTTTTAATTCAAATTAGTCTTGTTTAATTGCAATATTACATGTACCATATATTCGACTGTTTTTACCACAAATAACACTTGTTGTCAAGACTGTACGTTTTGTCGGGTGTTTCATGTGGTTTTGTTGTTGCAGATAACATTTAAGAAACCATAAATAATACACTGTAGAGCGTAACTATTTAAAAATAGTGACCACGTAACTTCTGTCTGCATTCTACCTTCTCATTAATGCAGTAAAGTCGTTCGAACGGATTATTTATTTAACTTAATTATTTACTGAATCAGATTAAACTAATTTACCTTATCTAATTATAATTAATGAAAACTATTAGACTTTATGGAAGCGAGTAAGGTAAAAGTGTCGAGGACACGGTATTAATACAAATAATGAACTAATTTGGACTAACAGATCACTAGCAGATTTTATTTAACGCCCAAATAAATATTTTGAAGTTGAAACGGTACACCTATACAGGGTGATTTTAAAATAATGAGTCCAACATTTGATTACCCCTTAGAGGGCATTAAATGGAAATGTGATACGTAATTTAATTTTCTACAGAAAAGATATATGTATTTCATCGAAACGTAAAAATACATCGTTTTCGATAAAAACGCGAAGAACTGATTGAACGATTTTCGTATATTCACACTAGATTAAACCAAAAAACAAGGTGGCAAACAGAACAATACAAAGATGACATTACCATTACGTATTTTTTTAGGAGAATATGTGAATTATATAGAAAGAAGTTATGAGTGTATGTCAAGGGCTTTAGTACTATTAAGAATGGTCATAGAGCCAAATAAAAAAATACTAATCTGTCGGTCTTATGAACATTTTCTTGTAATAACATAACATTCACTAGAATGTATATACCTACATTACGTATTACATTGCATCTTGCATTGGTATTCACTAGAATGTACAGAATAAACAATTGTTCAAGTAGTTAGTTATCTACTTGTCTATATTATGTTGCAAACCTGAGGGAACAACTAAAACAACATCATGTTCGACAAATCGGAGGCTTTTGCTACATATGTGTATGAATACATATATATATTTTTGACTTGAAGATAGAGCCTGACTTGACTTATATTTATTATATATATATATTAAATATATTTTTTTGTCGAGATGCTATTAGTTAAAAATGTCACGCATTTCATATGTGTAACGTAAGGAGTCTAAGTTTAATACCATACAAAATTATGTCAATTGTCGCGTGCTCTTAGGAAATATCTGATTGCGCGCTAGTCCAACTAAACTTCGAGAGTGCAGAGTTACCAGATATTAGAGTATATTAAAAACTAACACTGATGTCTTTGTGGAACTCATTGAACAAACGACTGATCGGTTCCAAGTGAAGGTCTAACGAGGAGGTCTAAGGAGGAGGTCAATTTCGTCTTCTT
The DNA here is from genome assembly GCA_029963805.1 of Aromia moschata. Lineage (NCBI taxonomy): Eukaryota > Metazoa > Arthropoda > Insecta > Coleoptera > Cerambycidae > Aromia > Aromia moschata. Next base: position 899,131 of record JAPWTK010000164.1, read on the forward strand.
GTTCGTAGCCAATTACATTGCATTACATTATATTCGATAGCGGGTGTGTTAGATTAGAATCAACATGAATATACATATTATTTGTAAGACTCACTGAACAAACGCTTGAACCGTTTCAACCTTTCAGGTTCAACAACGAATGTATGCTATAGTTTTGTTATCACATTGCTTGAAATATCACATATTATTTTGTAAATAGATTTTCCCTACTAATTTTTAGAGCATTTTTAGCTCCTTCAAGACCACTTCTGTTTAGATTATTCCCAGTTTGCTAAAAATTGACTAGAACTTATACTATATATGTTTGGTTTAATAATGGTTTTATTTTTTCTAAAGTACTGAATTGACATTTAAAACGTAACAAAGCAAATATGTCTAAAGATTCTATAAAAATATTGAAATTATGAAAACATTGATAAAACCCTGCCGAAAACGCTTTATTGGTGGGGATACCTGCCTTAATAACCCTCACATCGAACAAAGTCTAAATTTGTTTTTAGCAAAACGTTGAGTATTAGAGTACTATTTTATTAGTACTATAGAATAATTTTTATACTATAGAATAACTACTTTATTAGTATTATAGGATAATACTCGTTAACAACTGACGACGTGCTAATTTCCTCTGTATATGTAGATACGTATACGCGATGTATCCTAAATTATGTGTGATACATAAGTAAATTTAAATCAAATATCTATTCGTTATCTACGATATTATTGATAACTAAAGTTGGCCGAAATGTGTTGGACATAGGCGTACGCATCATAATATAATACATGTAATACAAGAAACTAATACTAAATATAGTACCAAGAGCAATAAATTTCACTTTATAACCATATATGTGGAAACTTACCCTCTTAATTAACTTACCCTTTTAAGTAGCTTGGTTAACAGTACCATCACAAACTGGTGAAGATTTGTTAAAACTTTGTAGCGTCAGATAAGTTTCTATACTTGTCTCTAAAAGTTTTGTTCGCTGTGGTGAAAATATATGCTTATATTTTGAGAACGACCATTCAGTATCTACTGATGTAATCAAAAGCATAATTATAATACTCTTTACACTCACTTAACGGATCTGTAGATCACAAATTTGCACCATCACAAATTTGTCTTAATTTGGTCAAACCGGTGTATTTCTTTAACACACTTTCGAACTTTTATTTAACTGGCTTATTTATTTCGTCACCTATAGCTTGTGGCAGCGAATTCACTTCGTCCATTATTTGTAGTGACTCCGCTAACCACAACGCACTGTTCTATAATTTTTGTAAGGCAGCATACAAATCTTTATAGTTACTATGAATCTTGGAAATTTGGTCTGGCTCTCCTTGATAGCAGCTTCTGCAGGATTGAATTGTAAAATAACAGTTTTTATTTGCTGGAAATGTTCGTCATAATAAAAATCAGCTTTCTACCATGCTTTACAACGAGTAAGAATAGCCTATCGTGATTCGGAAATATCAGGACATTTGCTGTGAAACTCGCGAAGGCCTTTAGGAAATGTTAAATACACTTTTTTGTACCCGCTATTAATGCGTCGACGTTGGGAAAACATTGTCTAATAGTTTCTGCTACAAGATGTAAAGCATACACTTTACACGTAACATGCAAAAACCTGCAACCGCGTTCTGAAAGCAGCCTATTAGCAGCATCATGGGGGCACCATCGGTCATAAACATCACCTGACTTGTTGACAGTTCAAATTCGAGGGTCTCCAACACCACCCTCGTAATTGTGTTGCCATTATACTCTGCTAGTCTTTTACTAGCTAGTCTGGTAACATATTTTCGAGTGTCCAGTACACGTACTATAACATTTAGAATATACCTAATGTTTTTTACAGTCTGTTGTTTTGTCAATACATAACCACCGCCATGTATTTTTTAATGGACTTGTTATTCAGTTTACTAAGTCACTGTGTACAGTTAGTAGATACGTACTATATACGTAACGTTATGCGACCTAATAACGGCATCTCTGGAACGCATTTGTTTCAGAACTCACGAAATGGTTGTTTATCGTGTACATTCAGGGTTACATCACAGGCACATAGCATTAAGAGTAAGTCGAACATAAACTGTTCTCAAGGGCATACCCTCTTCTTTATTTTTATGTTTCACAATATTTATGTGAAGGCTACAATGGTGTTTGTCCTTATACAGCAGTTTTTCCTTACAGAATCTACATATTACGGTCGCACCATCATAAAATAAATCTTCTAAATCACCGATGAATTTATTCACTTTGTCAGCAATTGGTCGTTTTTTAGATGGCAGATATTTTATTATATCTGCCTTACCTTATATATTATAAGGTAATACTGACGCCGACGACTTAAACACCTCGAACACATTAATTAATAACAATGCTAGAATCTGCCAGATGGTCGGGTGAAACAACTGAACTCAACGGTCCACTGCCCCATGCCGCTAAATTGCGGCACGATCGGCCAACCCTACTGATAACGGTTCAGCAGTGTTTAATATAAACATATATTAATATATGCTTGATACTTGCAAACAGTTATGATATGACGTACAATAATGATTAGAAAGGTTTCTTAAAAAAGCGGGACGAAGTGATGTACGACTCTAAAATGCGATATGTAATAAGTCCATAAGAATTCACTTTTGAGACGACTTCAAAAAAATGGATTGATGGGAAGTTTAAATTATCCTGAATAACCTGACTGCATACATTGAGAGGTTGAAATAGACTGGAAACCACATACTTGATTATAATTTCAATTAATCACTTGTTAACTCATAAGTTTAATTTTCTCTGTGCAATTTAATTTAAATTTTACGGAATTAAATAAAAAAAATGAAAACTAAGCTTGGAAGATAAAAAATGGATTAGGATCAACTGACTAAAATGGTTGTACAATTTCACAATAAACAAAAGCGGCTGAAGACAAAAGAGTCGTAGTCATGTCGTATTTTCAGAAACGTTTAACAATCCTTGCGAACAGTGACTTGCAAATGTATAGTACGCATACATAAACAAGTTCTATTCACATTCACCCAAGGAAAGTAGAATCAGGAACAATAATTCAATTTAAACGAGTCTAATATGGTGTCTTTATTATTAAGGTCCCGATTAGTAAGATAGTAAGGTGAATAATAGGTAGGTACTTTGTGTGTTTTATGACATTTATACGAGATACGTTCACTTTTACATTTTCACGCCACAGGGAAGGGTCGAGGGTAAAAACGTTGACTCATTGTCGAGGACCCGTCATTTTTTCCATGAAATGCGGGGTCAATAAAAAGTGATATTGATAAAAACACGTATTTATGTGGAAGAGCGTGGGGTTCCTGTCGCTCTCATATTTTCTGACTCATTTAAGAAAATCCGAGTCAGTAAATTAAATACTTCTTCGATAACTCTAGTTTACTTTAGATGTGTTTAGATTTAAGACTTAATTTATTCATGATTTATATGTCTCTAGATATCCATCAGAGTAAGTTGTACATATCTAGGGAAGTTTATTGATTATTAAATATATGTAGGTACCTAGCATATTAAAATTGTTGCAACAAACAAGCACAACTAATGAACTACCTACATTTTACAGACATATACAAAAAAGTAAAAACAAACGTTTTTACATACATATATACATATTTACATGTACCGTACGTGTACATGAGATATCGGCCGATGCATATGCGGTTGCTTATTTATCATTTCACTTCTACATATTTGTCCTTTTTCATAACTGGACAATGTTTGGTATACACACAGTGTATAAATAAAAAGACTATAAAAATTATAAAGTATACAATTTTTAAATAATAGTTGCTTATCACAATCGCTAATATTCAAAACCGCAGATAAAGAGCGATTACTGTATTCTATTTGACCATTTCGCGAAGAAAGTATATACAAACATCATGCACTTTTTGCAATATCAATTGAGTGCACTGATTTATGGAATTATTTTTGACTTGCTTAAGTAATATTTATTTATGAACTAATTTTCATCCTCTTTTATTTTTTAAACTACCTTTTATATGCATCCCTTTTTGCAAAAAGATTTCTCTATTATATAATTCATCATATACATTTTGATATAATTAATTAATTCCTAATTAATGACCTATTTCTTCACATAATAATAATTATTGCATATTAATATATTCGACAACATTACAATATGAAAACGGTATACTGAATAGTAAGAGATGAAAGTGCATTACTGTCGCTTACACGTGATTTCTTGTTTGCTTCAAATTCCTCTAAAACCGTGAAAATTATCGACTTCGCCTAAGATCGCCTTTTTTGTAGGGAAAAATTCAAATTGTCATTTTTTGATCAGAAAATACCAAATTGGCGTCGAAGTTAGGGGTTAAGTGTCGAACTACTCCCTTCCTCTACGTCACTGTGCACAATACAAACACCACGTTGATTTGTAAATAGTCTATTACGGACACCACATAAACACCGCATAAAAAATTCTTGCAAACATTTTTTTTTCGGTTTCAAAATATTAAAAATAATGACTTTTTACAAAACTTCAATACCTTGTATCTCTGTAACAATGCACATTTAGGTGCATGTTGTCATCAAATGATTCATATAATGTGTTCTGGAAGTTATGGACATCATTCCCGAAAGAGCCGGTGTAAGAAAATAGCTATTGTTATCTTTTCTTACACGTACACAACTATACAGGGTGTTCCTAAAAGGTATGTCATAAATTTAACAGCGTGTTCCTGGATCAAAATCATGTCGATTTAACACAATATACCTATATACGATTAAGCATCCCTGCGGAGCTATAGCCCTTAAAATTTCCCATTTTTAATTTTTTTCATGTGTAGAAATAAACGTTTCAAATTGCCATGAACGCTCATTCTTAGGATTCAAATAATAACCTAGATTCTTATCTATCTCACTTAAAACTGAAGTGTAGTTAACCAGAAAACAGATTCGTTTTTGAGCCATAATTCTTAGACCAGACAAGATATCTTAAATCTAGTTACACCATATTGAAAATAATTACAACATAAAAAAGAATCTTATTCGCGTTCAAAGTTCGAAAAGTTAACCGTTTTTGTGAAAATTGCAATTAAATATATTGGCTTTATTATTTCATGGTCATTTAGTTTTTCGACAAAAGGTGGTTACGGAAAACAAAAGATTATCTCTGTATTAAGTCAATTGAAAACTTCCATCTGGCAACTTTCCTGTCAAAAAAGGTTTTCCACTTTTATTTTTTTATGATGTTATTAAAAACCATATATCAGGAGACTTTACCGTATTACCTAACATCATTTATATCTTATACATTTATAACATCCTCATCAACTAATAAAAGCCTAATAACACCTTATTGATGACTTAGAAGGAATAAAGGTAGAAAGGTCATAACAGCTTTGGTTGTTGTTTGAAGGAGGTATGTATATACGGAAAAATATTAGAAACCGATCTATTAGTAATGTTAATGTTTTTGTTTTATGTCTTGGTAGATAAATACTTAATTATTGGGGTGGAGAACAGCACAAAGTAGACAAGTTTATATTTTTTTAAATGCCGACGTTTCGACGTTTTATTGACGTCTTTTTCAAGGCTAAAAATTAAAGTACAAAAACACGTGAGCTATTAAAGTACAAACAGATGAGTTTTTGAGATAGAGGAAGTAAAATATATTTTTTAAGCTCGTATATACATTAATTGTTATTTGAAATTCTCGGAAGTGGGACAATGATTCCTTAGGTAGCGATTTTTAATATATGATTATTATATGTTATATATGCATATTATATATTATATATTATATATTATATATTATATATTATATATTATATATTATATATTATATATTATATATTATATATTATATATTATATATTATATATTATATATTATATATTATATATTATATATTATATATTATATATTATATATTATATATTATATATTATATATTATATATTATATATTATATATTATAATATCTAAAACCGTAGCCAGCCCTGAATTTAAGGGGGGGGGCTGAAAAAACTATTTATGTATTTATACCATAGTGTAGAAATTAGAACAGGAACTTTCATTTCCTATTTCGAGTAAGTATAATTTTTCTAATAAAAAAAAAAACAGTTTATACAAAAGAGAATATTTAAGAAACTTTAAAATAAATAAAAAATGTACACTAACAAAAAATACAAAATCTGTATTCGGGAACTTGATGAGATTTTGGTTAAATGTGATGCGATGAAATAAATTATTTTTATTTAAAAATTTCAAATAATTAATGGCTCATCATGTAATCGAAGAACGTCACGGGATATGCACGTTTCAACGTTGATATAAACATTATTGTTTAGAAATAGAAGTGTATTTGCTAGTGGGGCTTACGCCCCGTGATGTCCCCCTGGCTACGGGTCTGTCGATTTCAATACATATTTGAATCGAATAATAAATTACAATGATATGAAGCACAGTGTAAAAAAATCATCGACACAAAAAATTCTTGGTTGGTTTATAGATTACATAAAATGTAAATGTATGCTATGACGGTAATTCGTATATTTAGCCATAAGGACAATATTTCCATAATGTATGCCAAAATATTTCAATGTCATTGAATACAAAAAGAGGGTCGTTGTCCTAATAATATTTTGTGCATTATTGTAGTAACAGTTGTTTTATACATTGGAATAAAAATAAATTGTTTGTAAAAAATAAATTTATGTTTCATTTTTTACATAAGACATCTTAAAATATGATTTGGGTACCAAGTTCCGTTTCGTAGGTACATCTTAAAGTTTGGTGGTACTGTCATCTAAGGGCTTTTGATGAAATACGATATGTAAATATGATATGTGCAAATTGAAAATATTTAGGTATTTAAGTTTCAAAATGTTAGAACCATCTAACACAATTTATATGTTCCAAATGCGCTTGTGCTCATTTTGAGCATAGATTTGGTAGGGAATATAATGTAGGTGTCATGAATTATTCATGGTAATTATTCATGGTGATTGTTTTATCTTGACCACCCCATTTTATTCGTAAACGACTAAAGGAAATTATAATCTGCAAAAAGTATCATGTACCTACCAACTGAGACTAGAATTTAGCGTATATTAAAGAAAGAAAACTGCACGACGCCAGGAGTCGCGACGCTTCGAACAATTTATTTTCAATAAATATAACAGATTTATTGAAAATCTGTTATAAATCAATAAAACCTACCACTTTTATGGCATCGTTGGAAGGCTTTTTTTGTAATTTGGATATTATTTTCTAAATACCATTTTTTAATATTGAATTTCCTAAAAAGTTATGATCCAATACGTATGATTTATACATCCTTGTAAAATATTTAACAATGCAGAACGGTAATTCTGCACAATATATTATTTTTTATGGTTTACGATCTTTCTTCACCACTGTTCCTGGAGTTGGTACTGGAACCCTCGGCGTAAAAAACAAAAAACTAGACGTTTTCCACGAAACACCGAACTACTATACTTTTCTCCACACGCGTTTCGCCAACCAAGTTGGTATTTTCAGGAGAAGATTAAAACTGAGAAATTAAAACATTTTTAATCTTCTCCTGAAGATGCCAACTTGGTTGGCGAAACCGCGTCGAGAAAAGTATAGTAGTTCAGTGTTTCGTGGAAAACGTCCAGTTTTTTTTTCATTACTGTATTGAAAAATATGGCTACCGTTAAATATTTTGCAACATAAGAATATAGTATCAACGACACAGATTTGGTCTTTTTAAGAAATGCAAATACTAAAAAAAAAATGGTATTTGGAAAACAATCTTCAAATTGAAGGAGCTTTTCAATAATGCTATAAAACTGGAATGTTTCTGGAAATAAATTGTTCGCAGCGTCCTCGTGTCGTGCAGCTTTCTTTCATGTCCTATGCCAAATTCTAGTCCGAGATTATACTTTTATGTATATACTAGCGACCCGCCCCGGCTTCGCCCGGTTTACGACATCACATTAGAAACCTCTAAAATGATCAGTGTTTCTCTACTATATTATGCATGTATTATATATATAAACCTTCCTCTTGAATCACTCTATCTATTAAAAAAAAAAACACATCAAAATCCGTTGCGTAGTTTTAAAGATCTAAGCATACATAGGTAGTAGATAGATAGATAGGGACAGACAGCGGGAAGCGACTTTGTTTTATACTATGTTATGATGCCAAATTTTAGTCCAACATGATATTTGCCGATTTTTTTGCTTTATCCGGTTACGAATAACATGGGGTGGTTAGATAAAACACCACCGTTTTTGAACTTATATCTATTTCAGACATAAGTTTATATACTGATCGCTTTTCCATTGAACTTTTGTAATACAAACAGGTAAACTAACGGCTACGTCTAAAATTTTTATAATCAACAAATTCAGCCCTGATGCAATGTTATTGTAATTTTGCACTATTTGCTTCTTTTAATATTGCAGTATTTTGATTCAAAATACATCCAAGACTTAAAAATCCAATCATGCGACATAGTGCCGATGCCGCTAAGATTTTATACCATCTTTCTTTGTTTTTATTTATTAGTTTTTTTAATTAGTAGGGAAAATTTGAAAAAAATACAATTTGGAATGTTTGGAAGACAAACTTTTCTCATAATACCCTTTTCCGATATTTTTATCATAAACTTTTATTTTAAATGTTAAACTTGACAGACAAGATATATGGTATACTCCGTAAATTCATTGTGCGAAATATTGTACTTAAAAACAAATCTACACTAAAACATCCCAAACTTGGTTTATCAAAACATCTAACAAATAACCATTTTTCCCATATTATGCAATATTTTGCGGCTACATTGTATGTTGTATTGCAATTATGTATTATGTGTCATGATTTATGTTTCATTCTTTGAACAAACTTAAAACTAACAATTAAAAGAAAACAAAACAAACCTTTTGTTCGTGTCCTCCATCGTCAAGAGCAGCAAAGGATCCGTCAAAGCCGGCACAAAACAAAAAAAAAAAAGAGACAGAGCTACAAAGCAGCCGTCACGGAGATCAAGAACAACACCGCAAGCCCATGTAAATAGTGGTAATTCCTATTATTACCGGCTCTAATACGAACTATTGCTAATAAAACAAACAAAACAGAACTTCGACACGCACTCAAACAACGTATTGAGCTTTGTTTACAAATCGTGGTCCTTTTAATCCGCCCACGCTAAATCGTAAAGTCGCGCTGGTTCGCGTATGGAGAGTCGCGAGGACGAAGCCGTCTGGCGATCTGGTGAAAGACGACAGGTACCCAGATTAGTCGGCGAGTAGCACGATAATCAAGACACCGGAGCCGAGCGTGACAAATGAATAAGCCAAGATTACTTTGGTACTCACATTAGTCTATTGACAAGCAATACAACGACGAGATTTGAATAATATAATAACCTACTCGGTGGCTTAAAAAATGGTACCGTCGACGTGACACGGCCCAACATACGATCACGTCAAAACTCACCAGTCATGTCGGTAGATTAAAGCTTTTTCTCATATAATATTTAATCGAGCTCGAATGGTTACCGACAGCGTGGTGCGCCAAAAACTGCGCACACATGTAGTAATGAGAAATGAAACAGTTCCAATAATATGTTTGACATATTATTGAACCTTGAAAGTCAAGTAACGCTGCGAACCAAAATCCTTTTGAAAGCTTTTATTCCAGAAGAATTTATGATATGCATATTGCTTCAAATGGTATCTATGTTTTATACCCAAAAATAGAATGTATAATTTAATATCACTGTTTGTATTCTAATTAATGTTAGAAACATGACACTTAATATTATGGAATGGAGGTAGTAAGTATTTTGTTTCAATTCATTCCACATCACATTTTAATATCACATTCATGTAGTGGAGTGTACACGATATCTGTATGTATGTACAGGATGTCCAATTTTCAGCACTACATGTACAAGGTGAGTTCGTGAGAATTCTCACCCCTCTCTTTAGAGCTACGAAAAAAAAATGTTTCCAGGGATGACTTATTTTTTTCTGAAATTTCAGAAGATGCTACCAAAAAAAACAGTTGAAACAAACATGTAGCAGCTACAAATTAACATTATCTATTTTTTTTTGAAGATTATATATTTTTTATTTTTTATTTATTTGTTATTTATTTGTTGAATTCCGCCTGCTCCTCTGATTACAGTGATATATCATCATCATAACATCATAATCATAATCATAACATAGTATAAAACAAAGTCGGTTCCCGCTGTCTGTCCCTACCTATGTATGCTTAGATCTTTAAAACTACGCAACGGATTTTGATGCGGTTTTTTTTTAATATATAGAGTGATTCAAGAGGAAGGTTTGTATGTATAATACATGCATAATATCGTAGAGAAACACTGATAATTTTAGAGGTTTCTAATGTGATGTCGTAAATAAACACATTTTTTTCCGCTTACATTGCAAACGCTGGCTGAACCCTACGAGATAGATCAAAATAATGGACTACAGTATTGTACACCTTAAAAAGGTCTACAAAAAAGTCCGCGGTGGTATATGTCTATCTCTTAGGGATAACCCACAATAACCATTTTTTATATTTAGTATCAGCATTGCACCCGTGCGAAGCCGGGGCGGGTCGCTAGTATGTAATAATTTCTTCCACAGGTTTTTGAAATAAACTGCTCGTCAAAATTAGCGTAACACTTTTTAGATAAGCGCCATTTGAATTCTATTCGAATTAGAGACTTGCGATTTTTAAATTTCGGTAGTCTATAGGGTTGGTTTTAATGCCCTTAAGTAGCTACGCTGTGACTTAAACGGTTCGCCGTCCACACCCCAGAAAATCAACCCCATGTTGAAATTTGAATTCGCAAGATTTTGACGGCAATTTCAGAGACCTACAGGGTGTACTAAGAAGTAGCTTTGGGAATAATTGAATTATTTTCACAATCGAATAATTAGTGATAATTCATATTTCAAAATCGAATTAATAATTCGAATTATTTAGTAGAATTATAAATTTAAATTATACCTATAAATAAATTCGTCCCAGTTAGGGGCTATTAAACAATTCGCAGAAATCTGAACCATAACCATATATTCTTTTAACTGTGCCGAAGTCGTCTAATAAATTAAACCATAATTTATACCATATTTCCTGCTCAAGTAAATAAATATCTCGTATTTCATCTCCCTTTGATACTAGTAACTGCCATATTACTATTACTATCTCTTCTCTCTTCCAGTCAGTCTTGCAGTTCAGCAGTTCCCTCTACGAATGCTTCACTCGACACTCGACACTCGACCTCCATCGTAGATATTCGATATGTATAGGCGTATACCAGTTGAATAATTCGTAATTCCGTTTCCCGTCGGAGTACAAATACTAAATAATAAATAATACTACTATTTTTTATTTCGATATATCGAAAACATTAGTTACTTTCTTACTTTTAATTAGTTGCTTTCAATTTACTATCGAATTATTCGAATTATTTAATTCGAATTTTTGCAACACTACTAAGAAAGACGATGCCGGATACACCTCCATCCCGGCGCATATTAAGACCTCCTCAATAAGTTCTGTGTATTTGGTCGCTGGGCAAATAAATTGGTGTGGGGTGTCACTTCCACCTTTTGCAACTCCAACACCCCTCGGGTCGCGCTCTCCCCCGACCCCCACCCCCCCCTTCTTTTTCCGCCCCCCCCGGGAGAGGCGGGGGGGGGGGGGTGTTCCCGGACCCCCCCAAAGGCCATAACTTAAGGCCCCTTAAAGTGTCGGGAACAAACGCGCCCCCCCCCCAGGGCCCCCCAAAGGGTATCCCCAACCCCACCCCCCCCCCCCCAAATTTTCCCCCCAAAGGGTTTTTAAGAGGGGTTTTTTGGGGGGTGGCCTCACAGAAATCTTTCCTGAGGATGCATGAACTTTTTTGGCACAGCCCAAGTCGTCTGTCTTCTTTAAATTCTCTTCTTAAAGTCCCATCACCCTCTTTTTTTGACCACCTCCAAAAAGTTTTTGAGTGGATGAACATTCCTGAAAGAGGACTCGTTGGGTAGGCGGAACCTTCCTTTGTACTTGTGTAAATCGACAATCGCGAAATTCGCCCTTGGTACGCGCGGCAAGTGTTCATTGTGACTAGTGGTCATGAACTCTCGACTGGGCTGGCACCTGCGATGCAGACCACCCAAAGAGCACCTTTTTCCACTAAATTTACGAGTGAAAGCATGTTTGGGTGGCCTACTTCGAAGGCGCTAACCTATTCATGAGCCCAAGTAACAGTGAACACTTCCGCGCTACCAACATCGGTCTTCGAATGTCATCACACAAGTACAAAGGAAGGTTTAGCCTACCCAACGAGCCTTCTTGCAGGAATTTTCACCCATTCAAAAACTTCATCCACAAATTCATCCACATTTAAATTTTCATCCACTCAAAAAATTGATTGATTGTTGAAGGATTTTCTGAATTATACCCAACTGCAATATCAGAATTGTGCAAAACCTATGTCCTTTAGTAAACCCAGTGCAATATACAGAAATCCAGTCATAACCACACATGTCCAACGGCAGCAATTGAGTAAGCATTTCGATCATAATTACACATGTCCATGGGGAAATATATAGGTTTCTGCATGGGTTTGGCTCAAAACTGCACATATTCCAATTATTTCTTTATTGCTATGTTGGTGCTTGGTTTGTGCGCAGAATTTCATTAATGGGTGGAAATACTGTTCTAATATGATGATAGGAAACCATATTCTTAAACCGTGTGATTTCCCCAAGTCATTATAGACCGAGAGCTGGCACCCAAAACCTAACATTTTTGGAGGGATGGAATTTCTTACCTGGAAAAGGTTCGACCCTTCGCGACGAAACAAATAGGCTTCTGCCACGGGGCGCGCTGGGGGCTATTAGCGGGGGTGGGCGCTTGAACATGTAAATTTCCCGGTGAAGAAACAAAAGGACCGGTAAGGCTGATTCTTGTTTTTAATGCATCGGGGAATATGAAAGAAAGCCGAGAAAAATTTGGCAGAAGCGTAAGTGGGGGCGAAAGGGCAGGCAAAAGCTGACAAACTGGTGGAAAAATTTTGGAAAAATAACATTTTGAGAGGGACTTCTGCCAACTTGCTATTTTATTATATACATCAAGAATAAACGAAATGTGAAATGCCAGAAGTTAAAGTGGAGGCAATAATGAATTATCAGTGATCAAAGTCCGCCAGCCCATTTCGGGCGCGCGACGCCGACCCCTTACACTCCAGAAAATATAGGTACATAATGAGAGGTACTTCTGTTGCATATCTGTTATTTATACTCGTATAAAGAATAAACAACGTGTAAAATGCCGGAATTCAAAGTGGGGGCAATCATTTTTTTATCAGAGCACAAAGTTCGACAGCGTCCTTTGTGCACTCGGCTCGCGCGCCGCGCCGGGCGCACTGACCGCGTTTCTCTTCATTTTCTCACGTTACATGTTCAATCAACGATACTTCTGAAAATTCATTCGAAAATTCATGTAAAATATCTTTTATTATCCCAAATATCTCGTAAAGAAACGATCATAGGCTCATTTTATTCGCGAAGACTTGTACTTTCATGCTTTTAAAAAACCAAATCGCTTTTATTTAATTTTTGCATAAAAAAATGCGTTGTAAAATTTCGAAATCATTTATTCGAACCGGTTTTGTCGAATAACTTGTTTAATTTTGGTTTTACATTTTTGGCCGTTGCATATTTGAAAACTGGCATTTAAAACATGCATTTAAAAAAAATGAAGGTCCTACGACCTCAGGGAGTCGCATTTTACAACGCATTTTTTATGCAAAAATTAAATAAAAGCGATTTGGTTTTTTAATAGCATGAAAGTACAAGTCTTCGCGAATAAAATGAGCCCACGATCGTTTCTGTACGATCATTTTTGCCTCTGTAAAAGCTGATTTTTGAAAACGTCTTTTTTTTTCTGTAAATCGTTATAACTCGAAAAATTTTTTTTAATTTCTGAAAAAAGGATAATTTTCCGCTTGTCTTGGGCTATACTTGTAGTTAACAAGAAGTCTGTTCAAACAAAATTGGAATTTATACAGCAAAAATACGAAACCGCGATTTTTGACGTTTTTTTAAATCTTTCTCAAATGTTTATGAACCGATTTTTTTCGTTCAAATTGCATTCGACGCGCATTTTTAAGACCTACAACTTTCTAATTTAACTTTCTTGTGTAGAACTTGAAGCTTTTTTTTTTGCAAAAAAACCGTTTTTTTGACATTTGCGAATTTTTTTTGGTTATGTTTGCCATTAAAACTCGAGTAGCAAAAAATGCTATCTTTCTTAGAATTTTTTTCTCTATACGACCATATTTTTTGTTTGCTGATAACAATTAGTGGCCAATTAACATGGGGGCTTTCGCTCGTTGATTGGACTACTATGCGATATATAAGACTGAAGACAGTTTTATTGTTTAATGGAAACGAAAAACCATCTGTTCCCGTGGATTATGCTGTCAATATGAAAGAAACGTACGAGAACGTGCGTATATCACTTCAAAACATAAAATACGAAGATCATAAATTGAATATTTGTGCCGATCTAAAAGTTGTTGCATTACTTACAGGACTGCAGAGTGGCTACTCCAAATACTGTTATTTTTTATGCGAATGAGCTAGAAAATGGGATAGCAGGCCGTTACGTGGAAACATTGTACCCGGTCTGAAAAACGTCTTTAATGAACTTTACCTAATCTGAGTATAATAGCGACGAAGACCCTGATTTTGAGGAGGAACTGCAACATCATAATGATGAAGCTGAATGATTTATAATAAAATACCTTACCTATGTAGAATTGTTTCTTAAGATTGTCATTATAAAGCTAAATTATTTATGATATGTGCATAATACTTACCGATTAGTGAAATTTTACCTTTACATTGTCTAATAAATAGATTCAATTTTTTTACATAACCACCTGAACGATAGTTCTCTCAATAATTAATGAACATTCTAAAGAATTTTCAGAAGTATCATTGATTGAACATGTAACGTGAGAAAATGAAGAGAAACGCGGTCAGTGCGCCCGGCGCGGGTTACGCCGAGTGCACAAAGGACGCTGTCGAACTTTGTACTTTGATAAAAAATGATTGCCCCCACTTTGAGTTCCGGCATTTTACACGTTGTTTATTCTTTATACGAGTATAAATAACAGATTAACAGGTCGCCAGAAGTACCTCTCATTATGTACCTATATTTTTCTGGAGTGTAAGGGTCCGGCGCCGCGCCGCGCGCACGAAATGGGCTGGCGGACTTTGATCACTGATAATTCATTATTGCCTCCACTTTTAACTTCTGGCATTTCACATTTCGTTTATTCTTGATGTATATAATAAAAATAGCAAGTTGGCAGAAGTCCCTCTCAAAAATGTTATTTTTCCAACATTTTTCCACCAGTTTGTCAGCTTCTGCCAGCCCTTTCGCCCCCACTTACGCTTCTGCCAAATTTTTCTCGGCTTTCTTTCATTCCCGATGCATTAAAATAAAAACCAGCCTTACCGGTCCTTTTGTTTCTTCACCGGGAAATTTTCCATGTTCAAGCGCCCACCCCCGCCAATAGCCCCCAGCGCGCCCCGTGGCAGAAGCCTATTTGTTTCGTCGCGAAGGGTCGAACCTTTTTCCAGGTAAGAAATTCCATCCCTCCAAAATTTATTACTCTCGGTCTATTAGTGTGTAGTTAACCTATAAAGTACAAACAACAAGGAAAAACAGTAGTGCTAATAAAATATTATTTTGTGCCGTACGTGCGCGATAATATTATTACGTTAATTCTACTTTATTATTGAAATATGGACGTCTCCGTGGTATTAACGTTGGTTCTAGGAAGCAACAGAGGCGTAATATATCCAAACGCGACGAAGACAAGTTTGCACTTATAAATAATTATTTTTATTTTTGTTTAATAGAGAACAATGTTTATGTTTGTCATTCAGTATATTTTCTTTTTCTGTTACTGTATCAATAAATAATCGTTCAAAATAACACATGTCCATTAGCTATTTCAATCAAAATTAAACATGTCCACTTAGTCCGAGCAAAATTGAACATGTCCAAATTAAAAGTGATACTTTTGTAGTTGTTTTTTAGAATTTTTTTCTCTCAAAATGTTTTATAAATTAGTATATTCCAGTATATATGTATATATATAGTATATTCAGTGATATTTTCGTTAACTACAAGTCAATAGCCATTTTATAAACAGTTTTTGGAAGATGGAACTCAAAACTACTTTTAACGGACATGTGTAGTTTTGCATGGACGCTCCTCAACTGCATTTACCTATCCAGCGTTCCCGCATGAGATCGGCGTCCTACCGAGCAGACGTGAATCTGCGAGTATATGATTTACAAGGCGTTTAAAAATACGGTTTATAGTACTTTCATTATCATAGAGTTTTATAGTGTCGTATTGTAGCACACATTTCCGAACTTGGTTCCTTTGCTAATTACGTCAGGAAAATATAAGTTTTAAGGTGGTCTTAAAAGATTCTGAAATTTTTTTTGATGGGGATTTTCAAGATGGGAATTTTTTTCTTTCAAAAGATAAAAATTTTTGAGTTTTAAAAAAAAAATTCTTTGGCGCTCACTGAATAAAACAACGATAAATTTACTTCTAATATTGAATTTTAAGGCACAAAAATTAAATTAAAGACGTAAAAAAGTAAAAATAAAAACAATTTTTTGCTTCCCCACGCCAAGAGATACAGGACGTGTGATTTATAGATTTTTGAAGTACAACAAATCAAATATCACATTATTGGGTCACTGCGGTCAATGGGGTTAATGTAATCGTTTTTGCTTCCTTGCTCAACTTGTAAAAAAAATGCCAATCAAATAAAAATTCAAAGACCAAACAGTCTAAAGTGGTTGAAAAGACTAAAAAGGCCAAAGGTTAAAACATTGAAAAGTTAACGATTACAAAAAAAAAAAATGTCAAAAAGACCAAAAAATGTAGTCAGAAAGTCAAAAAAAGGAAAAAAACGGTTTGTCTGTCTGATAAATAATCTTTCAAAACACTTTTCACTTAACACCAAAAAACTTTTTTCTAGTGAACGCGAACGTTTCGCTAACGACGTTGGCATCATCAGGAAATTATTAAACCTCATCTTATATAACCTTTATTTAATGTATGTATGTAAAGAACAAACCAAATAAAATATCTAACATAAATTTTAGCATATATAGGCTGATTGATAGAAACCATAATTAAAAGTATTAGGGCTTGTAGAAATGACTGATTTTTTTAAATTTGGACTAGCTAATATGGCTAACTTGACGAAAATATTTTCAAAATGGTTGCATTTCGAGTTGTACTGGAAGTCGGCAACAACTTCCTTATTTTAAATAGTAAATGGTACCTTTTGATAACATGCTATTGAAAAATCCAACTATTTATAAGAAGTTATAAGCAAATTTTTAAAAAATGACAAATAACTGAAAAACTATTAAATAGGGAATGCTAATATAGATCGATGCAAAATGTAATTCTAAATCAAAATGTAGTAAAACATGGGACGTTGTATTTAAAAAATGAGTTTGGATGACGTGAAGTTGCATTAAATGGTAATTATGTTTTAAGCACCATGAGTACAATAATTGAGAAGTACCTAATAAAACAGTGTTGCAAAGCTTTAGAGTTCTACTAACCACAATACTAATACCGATACCTTATTTTCTAAAATGATCGTTACAGATAGTTTCAAATGTTATGGTGCTAATGAACAAAATTTTTAATAACTCGACATACGATAAGAGATAGGTATAAGGATATTTGATGAAAATTTAACTAAAAAAAGTGTAGAATCGAAATATGCAATAAAAAGGTACTAAGTATTCCATTTAAAATAAGGAAGTTGGAGGCTGACTTCCGGTATAGCCGGAAGTGCAGCCATCTTGAAAATATTTTCATCAAGTTCGCCATTGATCTATTACCAAGATCCAAATTTTCAAAAATAAAATCTAAAAAATTAATAATCATAAATTAAAAATATAATAGATAATTTATTAAAATACAAAAAATTATTTATGTTTGAGTTTTGATAATATTCTACACTACTATTTTTAATTTCTATAATACAAATATTAAAACCCATAAATAACTAAACTAAAAAAAAAAATATAAAATTAGATATTGATTTATTAAAAACTTGTAATAAATTTATAAAATTTTAAAAATAAAAGTACAAATTAAGTACTAGTATACGGAATTTTAAAATAAATTCTATAATAGAGTAGGTATGAACTTCAGAACGGAGTTCAAAACCAAATATACTTTCTCGACCGTTTCGCCACTAAGTTGGCATCTTCATTTTAATCTCCTCCTGAAGATGCCAACTTAGTTGGCGAAACGCGCGTCGATAAAAATACAGCAAGTCGGTGTTTCGTGGAAAAGTCCAGTTTTTTGTTTCTACAGATGTGTCTGACCTTCCAGCAAACTAAAAACCGTCACGCTGGTATAGCAGCTATACCCTCATTTTTATAGAAAACTTGTGTCTCCTAAGTAGGTAGTATACTTCAGACAGTAATATGTATCTAATAAGTAAATGTATAATAAGCATAATAAATAAAAATGTAGTCCAAATTTGAATCGAATATTTAATTATTTAAAGATTTTATGAGTAGTTAAACTTTAAACGGCCTGATAAGGGAAAAAATTGTATGTTTACATTTTTGAACTTAATAAATAATGCATAACTTGACAAAGAGATAAAATAAAGCTGAAATGTGTACATTAAGTACAAAGTTAGTAATAAGTAATAAGTGCCTCTCTAAAAGCCTCTATTATATTTAAGTTTTCATTTTTCATTTCATGTCAAATTTCAATTTTTCACAAATTTCAATTTCTTATTCAGATCTATTTAGTATGCAGGCTGCAGGCTAATTTTTTTTGGAAAATAAAAAAACAGCCTTGCTACTACCCAGTAAACACACGTACGTTATAGAAACGTAACTTTAACGTGTCATTGGTTAAAGAAACGTGATACGTTTCGATACGATAGAATAACAACCGTTTATATATCGTTGAGAAAATAACGGTTAATTCAAACGTTAAAAACATATGATTTTTAAACGAAAAATCTAAACTGTCTCTTTGAAAACAATAAAATAACGTTGTTCAAAGTAAATTATACAAATGTTCTGTCAAACGTTAATACAATGTTTACTTTGACTTAATACTCTATTTGGCTGTAAAAGAAACTTCTTTGTAAAATATAAGAAGTACGTGAACTATTGGTATATAAAACGTGTTTTAAACGAACATTAATCCTACTTTTGTTATAGGAATATACTTTGCCTATAAGTAAATAAAGAATGAAGTTATTAATGGTAAACAATGTTATTAAATCATATAAAATACCCAGTTAATGTTAAATTGGTATATTATAAACTCCATACACACGTATTTTAAAACACCTATACGTGATTGAAACGTATCCTTCATTCGTTTAAGACACGAAAAAAAAAACGTTTTTAAAACATATCAATGATGACGTAACTAGAACGCTCTGTGTGGGGAAAATAACTGTATTGGCTTATGCGAATCACATGACACGTGCTATTTCCTGTTATTTCTTATGTATTACATTGTTGCATTTACGGGAAACCCTGCCAAGGAGAAGTGTTTTTATATTCATCTGCATTTGTGTAAGTACTTAAGTAGACCTGTATTTCTTTTTTTTTTTGTCGTGTGATTCGTAATGAATGCCAGACATTTTCCACATTGTAATCAGCAAGTATTTATTTTACCTATTGCTAATTTGTACGTTATTCAATTTCATTTTCATTACTATATTTTTTGTAGGTACAGCAAAAGTAACTATGATACACTTAAAAATTTTATTCAATCGCCAACTGAAAAAAATAATGAACAATTTTTTTATGCAACTGTTTTTCAAATAGTGAGAATTTTTCAAAGAATGAGCCCCACACCAAATTGAACTCCCCTTGCATGTTTTATCATGTAACCTTCTTGTTCAAATACCAACAAAACTATCAACTTCCACATATACATAATTATTCTGGCCTTAATTTAGAATACGAGAATAAAACTGTAGATATTGATACTGGTGTAGAATTGACCAGTGTTCACCTAGTGATAGTATAGAATAAGTCGTATTTTTCATCTAACTAATGACGAAATGTTTTATTTAGGTATTCCTGATCAGTTATTAGTCCGAACGGCTGGTAGTTTAAACAATTATGTTACAATGGCAACCAGTGGCGGTGCGTGATATTTCAGTTAGCCATATCTTGAAAACGACGCATGGGACCCACTCCACTTTTTTAGGTGATGACTATACACCGCTTACAGAAAGGATTTATAGTGAAAAAACCGTCAGCAAAGTTTGCGAAAAAAATTTTCAAAAACACTGGAGCACTCCTGGGTTCTCAGTAACGCTCTGTGGAATATTTGCAGTATATTTTTTTTTCATAATCTAGAAACAAATATAAGGAGACGTTTTTCGATTTGTTACAAAATATTTTTGTTTCAAAAAGTTATGGCCATTTTAATTTTGGGAAACAAAATGTTCCTATAAAATCCCACAGAGCGTTACTGAGAACCCAGGGAGTGCTCCAGTGTTTTTTGAAATTTTTTCGCAAACTTTGCTGACGATTTTTTCACTATAAATCCTTTCTGTAAGAGGTGTATAGTCATCACCTAAAGAGTGAAGTGGGTCCCATGCGTCGTTTTCAAGATATGGCTAACTGAAATATCACGCACCGCCACTGATGGCAACACTTCTACAATATCTATTGTGGTAATAAGATACATATTAGGTAAAGAGTCGTATCAATGTCTTATATAAAACTTTTTTCAGAGGACGTTAATCTTAATTTCCCGACAAACAAAAATAACGACCTGCAAATACTTGGAGTGTAAAAGAACGGCTGAAACATTCGGCCACTAGAATACTTAAACCAAATGAAGTCAAGAAACACCATAACATAGCAACAATAGAATTTAAGTTTCTTAAGTTTTTGATTTGAAGATGTTTGGGTTCTGTTCACTGACATATATATGTATAGATTTTATTACTAATTATATTATGTTTATATTCTTGAATATATTTTTTGTGCTTAATTCTCTACTGTTTACTTTACGTGCGTCTGCAACAGTTTGCAGCATAAATTGGTAGGTTAAAATTTTAACGGTTGTGGATAACCCCTTAAAACAACGTTGAAAAAACACATTTCTTAAACGTTTACAAATACGTTTAATTTTCCTTAATATTTAACGTTATTAAAAGATTATTTAGAAACGTATATATTTAAGATTATTAAGATGTAAAATAAAGGTTGTGAGTTCACTTACTTTAAACGTTTTTATTTTCGTTACGTTAAACGTTTAAAACCGCGACATTTTTAAGTTGAATGTACGTAGTAACGACACGCATTTTTCAAATGGTGTTTGGACATTAAAAACGTTTTTTTAACGTATGTGTGTTTATTGGGTAGTATCTCATATACTTGCATTCCACTACGTGAATGTGGAACTAAAAATATGGAAAAATTGTATGGCGAAGTATTGATCCTTAGTAGCAAGCGGCGCGGCGCTGACTTTAGTTGGTACCTGGGTAAAATGCTTTATTTATATTAATCTTTAAGAAATACAATAAGTAAATAGAGTCATAAATAGTTTGCACATTGAAAACTGCGCGTTTGAATTACAGTTATTATAAAATGTTGAATTTTTCTTGCATTGATTAATACACTATGTACATATGTATTACGTATACATAATTGTTATTAATCAATTATCATTATCCCCAACTGTTTTGTTTAAAACTGTTTCATTATTTATGTTATTAATTGTTTTTGTTACATTTGTTTATATACAAAGTATTTTCGTCTTCAATCATGACCACAAAAATACACAATAATATTTTTCAAGTAAATAGTTTTGTGGGAAGCTTGTGAATTATTATTTATCACATATACAGTGTGGGCCCTTTGAAATGAAACCGCCCTTTTGTTTTGGAAGGGTTTTTTTTTTTAGCTGGATGCGGAAAATTGGACTTGATCTTTTATTTTTCTATTTTTTTTTAAATGAATAGCGATTTCGATTAAGCCATGTCTCAAATATTTTGTACATAATTATATTTTAAGGTATTTAGCACATATAAACAAATGTTTAAAAATTGTATTTTTGTTTATCTTAATACATTTAATACTTAGCTTTATTGACATTACCAAAAATGTGGCAAAATTGTTTTATACTCACGGAGCAAATTGTGTACGGAATTATGTTCTTTGCAATGGCGGCTGGTGGAATTTGAAATTCTCGCATTTTTGTAAGGAAGCCCCACCATATCTTAGGGGGTAATTACGAGGCCTAAGTAGAAGGCAATGGAATTTGTGAAAATAAATAAATAAATAAATAAATAAATATGTATGTGTCCCACCAAATCCTGGAAACAGTTTGCAAGATGTTTACTTTAATAGCTTTGTTTAATATTTTTTTCACAATTACCAACAATATATTTTTTTTGAATATAGTATTTTGACACTTGTATTTTTTCGAAATTTCGAGATCTGTAAAAGTTATGGTAATTTGAATTATTACTATTATTTCACCCCAGCACTTCGTTTTTGAGATTTTACTATAGCCTGTATCTTTAAGCAAAATGAAAATTTTACAAAAAGTACAAGGATAAAAATATATTAACTTAGTAATTGTGAAAAAAAAATATATTTCGCAAACATTTTGCAAGCCGTTTCCAAGGCTTGGCAGCGCGTATATTGTTTGTTCTTTTGTTTTTTTGCGTAAATTTCAAATGAAGTTTTTTGACTATTATAGCCTTCTTCTTAGGTCTCGTAATCATCTCCGAAAATACGATGTGGGTCCATGCTTCCTTAGGAAAAGGAAAAAAAATTCTGATCCCACCATTCCCCACTGCAAACAACGTAATTTCGTACACAATTTTATCAGTAAGTATACAAGAATTTTAACATATTTTTGACATATGAGTCTTTCTACATAATGAAGTAATTTTACTGTACCAATATCGTGTCAATTAAGCTAAGTATGAAATGTACAGAGCCAAACAAAAATACAATTTTTTTAAAATTTGTTTATTTGTGCTATAAACCCTGTATACAGTACTGAAATAAATTTATGTACATAAGTATTTTGGGACATGGCTGAATCGAAATCGCTATTTTCTTTATTGCCTAATAGTCAAATCCAGTTTTCCACACCCAACAGCCAATCAGAAAAAGGCACCAAACTCACCAAATTTTAAAATTACTTATACACCTAGTTAAGTTAAGAGAACTTTTGGAGTACTATATTATCAAAAAAAGATTTTGTAAATCGGTCAACCCTCTCTAAAATAAGAGGGTAGTTCCATTTTAAAGGATTACATACGGGTGTCCCACCGCGGTGGGGTTTTATCTCAAAACTATATTCATCTAAAATATTTTGAAAGATCTGGAACTTTAGCTTACAGGATATGTAATCTGTATATAAACCTGTATATCGGAAGTAGATATCAACTCAACTTGCTTATTTTAAATAGAACATTCTGTATATTATTGCATTTTTTATATCCTACAGGAAATTCTGAAAACATTTCGTGTTTAATATCCTATACCTACAATCAAATACTTTTCGAAATATTTACAATTTTCGACCACAAATGACAGTTTAGGTCTTAAGATAAATGCGGATATTTCGTGTTTCTGTAAATTTGTAAAATATACTTTATTTTAGTAATAGTCGCACGCCTGTAACAGATTTTATTACGCTAGGTAATCGCAAATTAAATTAAATTGCTAATTATGTAAGTTAAATTAGCAATTATAAAATTAGCAAGCGCAATATAAGCGGAAGCTCCGGATCTATTAAAATATTTTAGTTAAACAGATCCTGTCGACATATACATATTTTTTGAAATATCTATAAGTATATCAAATATTATACAACTTGTATATAATATACCTATATGTATATAAACAAAATGTGTTAGTCAGTGTGTGCTAGTTTCCAACAATAATTGTTCATCTGAGTTTTGAAGTAAATGATACGAGTTAAGAACTTAAACGCAACTGCTGCTGAATTGACGGGAATTGCAAAATTTATTTATTTTTTGAGATTAATAATATAACATTTTTTTATGAAATTGAGTTATAAGCACCAATATTTTTTTTTATTATCTTCCAGTACAATACCTTCATTACTAGGGTTCCGAACGTGTGCTGTAACGCAGGGCCGGACTCGTAATCCGACGAAAGACAACTTGCGAGAGATCAAAAAGACAGGAGTAAAATAGTATACGGAATTTCTGAACTTCTGAATTTTTACATATTTTTTTATTTATTTGTATAATAATTGCTACCTCTCGTGTATCTGCGACAATTATATATTAAATTTACTTGCAACATTATATGAGTACTTTTTTCGCGGAGACGATTCTGAACGCTAAAGATCTGTCTTCACAAAATAAACAATAGAATAAGTCATATTCTGAAGTTACTAAGTTCTGAAGTTACTGGTACTAATGTTACCAGTAAATTGGAACTTATAATGTTAATTATTTTCTTACTGTTTATATAATTGAATATTTTGTTGATATTATTTACTTTTTTACTTTTTTTTTGTTCTTCATATCATTACTTAGGTAGTCCAGCTAGCAGCATTTTTCATATTATGTATATGTAGATTACAGCAATTTTTCTTTCTATTATGTATATGTAGATTACAGCAATTTTTCCTTCTGAATAGCAATAATAACCTAATATCGGAGATTTTTATAGTTATAGAGAAGATTTGTTAATTTATATTTAACATTTTTTATAAAAAAAGCATGTCGTAAAAATATTTTCTCTGTAGTACATCCGTAAATTACATCCCAAAAAAAGCGCTGTGCTTTTTTTCGTATCTCTGCTAACAAAGGCGATATTGACTTCTTCGCACTAATGGGTCATCCTATATAGCGGTAAGCCAGTTTAAATTTTGTGTTGGTAAAATAGTTCCCTAATTTTTTATGCGGGTTGCAATTGTCCCCAACCGCACTAGATGGCGCTGACCATTGCAATACTATATGAGTGGCCATTCTATTCCCACTATATATTTTTCTATAAACGCAACTGCTGCTGGTAAAATATTTCTGACAGTTGGAAACTAGGTGTATCAAAAACGTTTCTGTGAAGAGATCTATTATTTTCCCTGCTTTTATTTTTCAAGGGACATGTTGAAATAATGTTTCTCACAACCCCCTAAGAAAGTACACATACCAATTATTCAAAAGAGTAGATTTCCTAACTATGCGTTTGGATTTCCTAATGCACAGCATAACAGAATGGCAAAGGACTCCGCACAAACCTTATGGGATTTGGTTCTCGGTTAAATTGGTCGAAAATGGTTTTATTTTATAGTTTAAATTGCAGATATATATAATTTATATATAGTTTAAATCTGCAGATATTTAAAAAATATCTGCAGATTTTTATCTGCAGATATTTTTAGTTCGATGATCGAGAAGAAAAATAAAGAAACAATTCAATAGTTTTCAAGTTGCTAACATTTGTACTACTATTGATGCATCTGAAATTTATCAGTTGAGAAGTGAAAAAAATAATGATATATTTTTAAAAAAATAATAATAATAAGTGAATCATTTGAGGAATGTTCAAATCGAACAAATTTATGCAGCATTGTTGATAAATGCAGATTCAATTTTATATAGAATGTTTAGATAATATTTATTATATTTTAGTCTATTATAAAAAATAATGAACAATATATGTAAATAAAAAACTAATGTACAAATGATTGTGGAAAATAATAAAATATACATAAAAAGATATATGTACATACATATATGTTGTTAAACGTATCTTGAAAACTCTACAATAATTTTAATTTCAATACGAATTTTATATTTATAGGCATGTTACAACAGCATATACATACATGTTACCAATAAATAATTATTTTAGTATGCAAATTATGTTTTGTTCCTGGAAATACTTTAATCAATTACTTATAATATTATAAAATTGTTATAATAATAATAAATTGTGAAAATATTTTATATATTACAAATATATAAATTATAAATATTCTAAAATCTCTCATAATACAAACAGCAAAACCTCCTGATAGTTATATAAATGGCTAATCATAAAAAAAAATCGTGTATCGTTACTAAAATGAGTAATAGGAAACCAATTATGTGATCACAGTGGGTGTAACATCCCGTTTGAGACACTCTGTACATTATAGCGGTATTCTATGAATAAGCACCCAAAATAAAAAATACAGTAATACGATACGATGTAACGTGTATGTATGTAATTATTGCTCTATTACAATGCCGTTACAAAAGAAGAGATAAAAAAAACTTAATGTTTATAGATTTAGATGAGGCAGAAGTATGTACAGGGTATCCCAATTTAACGTCTCACGGCCTAAATTTCGGGTTATTTTTGAACAAGAAAACAAATTTAAACGCTAATGCTATGCAAAATTTTCCCAAACTTAAAAAAACCACAGAAACGATTCTTCAAGTCTTCAACTAGTAATGGACCATGACTAGTAGGTATATATATACACGGTGTCAATTTGAAAACGAACAGCATTTAATATTGCCTAAACTAATGACAGTATCAAAATTTGGTGAAACACGTCAATTTACATATCAAGGGGGACAACTTTTTGAGGCATTTGTTGTCGTATTACTTTCAACCCCCTAACCCCCAGGGCACCTACCCCTAAAATTTTTAAATGGCAACCCCTATTTCTTTTGCCATTTTTGAGTTTCTTGTACAATTGTAGATAAGTCCCATATTTCTTTTTTTGTCAAATTTTTTGTCAAAAATTGGTAGTTAACCTCGTGAATGTGTGGAATGTATTTAATTTCTGAATTTTTTTATTTAAAAATGCACTTTTTACAAAAAAATTGTCAAGAATAAAGTTTTTAAAATTACTCAAAGAATGCACTGGAATGTTTCTAAATTTTTGAGCAACTTTTTGGATTTTGCAAATTGTCAATTTTTGCAAAATTTAAAAAAATTGCTTAAAAAATTTTGAAAAACCCAGTGCATTCTTTGAATGATTTTAAGAACGTTTTATTCTTGACAATTTTTTGTAAAAGTGCATCATTTTCAAATAAAACATTCAGAAATTAAATACATTCCATATATTCATGAGGTTAACTACCAATTTTTGACAAAAATTGTGACAAAAAAGAAATATGGGACTTATCTAGAATTGTACAAGAAACTCAAAAATGGCAAAAGAAATAAGGGTTGCCATTTAAGATTTTAGGGGTAGATGCCCTGGGGGTTAGGGGTTGAACGTAATACGACAACAAATGTCTCAAAAGTTGTCCCCCTGATATGTAAATTGACGTGTTTCGCCAAATTTTTGCTGTTCGTTTTCAAATTGACACCGTGTACTTATATAGCGTCCGCCATAAAGTTGGAACCATAAAGTTGGAACCATAAGTGTTTTTACTTTTTGACATATTAGGCGGGAAACCGCAAAACGCCAAAAGTAGCGGGAATGAAAATCGCTTTTCTGTCTGATGACATACTGCACAATCTCTCGGCGGCGCGGCAGGGGGATGGAACCTGGAGGGTCATATTCTCCTTTTGTCATCAGTTGTGGTTTAACTTTGTAGCACGGAGGTCGCACATTTTGATTATATAGTAAC
The DNA here is from genome assembly GCA_029963805.1 of Aromia moschata. Taxonomy (NCBI): domain Eukaryota; kingdom Metazoa; phylum Arthropoda; class Insecta; order Coleoptera; family Cerambycidae; genus Aromia; species Aromia moschata. Next base: position 926,811 of record JAPWTK010000164.1, read on the forward strand.
TGCTTGTGCTGCTGAAGCTGGCCTGTTGAAAGTACCACGAATTCGCAGATATGCAGTACACCCGTATAACAATGTACGTTCGAGGAAGTGCCCCAAATTTTTAGAAGAAAGACGTTAGAAAAGCACCCCGATAAATTGTACCCTAAATAAATTGTATGGGTCCTTGTCAAAATCACGAAACACTGAACTGCAAGTCGCAAACCGCAGCGGTTCAGTAGAAAATTTGTCATCAGCCGTTAGTTTGTGTATGTTTCCCCCGCCCAAACCGCAAAACGCAAACCGCTTTCCCGCCGACAAGGCGCGGGCTAAATTTTGCCGCCGATCGCGCGAGGCGGGAAAGCAATATGTCTTTGGTCATTGAGATTACACTGCTGGCGGTTTTCAAGCGCCCTGCTAGTTTTTTTTTTTTTTTTTTCCCCCCCCCTTAATATGTCATTACACTAAGGGATTTTTTTTTTAATATTAGAGATTGATAAAAAGTTTTGGTGACAATCACTTCCGCTTCCAATATGACTTAACATGCACCAATTCAAAGTTGACAGCTAACATCTGGCAACTGTCAAATTTGTGATTTTTCAAAAAAATCTTTTTCTAGAAAATGGTATAAATTGTTAATATTTCGAAAAATGTCACTAAGAAAATATGTTCCTAATGACAATTTACGCCTATATGCCGTATTTTGAGTGAAACATTTTGAAATCTAAGGAAATTTATATTTTCGAAGTTTTTGATTCACTCCCGTAACTAACTGATCTGAAAACGTTTAATACTCTTCAAAGCAGTATAAAGTCTGCCACTGCAATGCATACTGTGCTAATAATATACGCAGGTATCGTTGGTTTTGAAGATTATTGATATTGTTAATCGAAAAAAGGTACTGTCTGGATTATTTTCCAATTTCCAAAAAAATCACCCATTGTTTTTCAACCGTTTTTTATTAAACTTTATTTATTAGTACAAAAAGGTTTTAATTACAATCTTAACACGAAACTACTACTTAAAATTAACAAACAATAAATAAATCGCTTTAAAAAAGAACTTAATACGCAAAAAAATCAATAATAGACATGAAATGCCGTTGTAAGCTGCATAAACCTTATATATATGTGTGACTTCCTTCATTTTCCATGCATTTTTCAGTTTGGCGGTTAAATTCACCGAGAACTTAGTAAGAATTGCCTAGGAATATTTGTACATATTTCTCTTATACCATTTTCTAAATGATCCGCATTTTGAAAAGGCCTCCTTTTGTACACCTTTTGTATCCCCAAAGAAAAAATCCATTATGTTCAAATCTGGGGAACGCAGTGGCCAAGAAAATTCTGAAAACCTCCAGATCCATTTTCCTCTGAATAGGATATTTAGAAATTCTGTGATTTCAGCAGTGGTGAATTGCAGCTTCGTCTTGTTGAAAAACCAAATGGGATCTTTCACTGAAGGGCATTTCATCCACAATTGCTGCAATTTCGTGTTATAAAAAGTTCAAATATCCTCTACCATTTAAATTTTGTCGAAAAAAATAAGGTCCAATCAGTCTTCTATTAAAAAGACCGCACCACACATTGGTTTTAAAAGAGAAAGAGTACTGGTCTCTACCTCTATTATAAAATTGGGATTTTCATCAGCCCACCATCGGCATTTCTGAGAGGATACCTTTCCATTGGAGGTAAAAGTGGCAAAAAAATAGCACAGTATGCATTGCAATGGCAGACTTTATACTGCTTTGAGCGTTTTAAATGTTTTCAAATCAATTTTTCCCGGGGTTGAATAAAATTTTTTTTTTTTTTTTTTAAATGTTTTCAAATCAAATCGGCATATAGGCATAAAATGTCATTAGGAGCATACTTTCTTAGTGACATTTTTTTTAACAATTTAGGCCAAAGATTTTTTTGGAAAATCACAAATTTGACAGTTGCCAGACGTTAGCTGTCATCTTTGACTTGGTGCATTTTAAGTTATTTTGGAAGCAGAAGTGATTATTACCAAAATTAACAAACACTAACATTAAAAAAAATCCCATATGGTTCCAACTTTATGGCGGACACTGTATATATGTATGGTGTACATATGGTATGGTGCAGCAAATATATAAAAACTGCATCCTTTGATCTTAACCGACAGGTTACAGACTACATACGAGGTGTGGCAATTAAATGATGAAGTATTTTCTTTTTCGTCCAAAGTGATAACATTGACGCTTCGCGTCGGTTGTAGTACTAGTCCAGTCAAAATAGACAAAAAAGTGGTAACTTAAATGTCTATTTTGACTGGATTACACCGCATTCTGTAGACATAACGCATCTGTGGTGTAAGTGTGACATACATTATATTATTGTGTTCGCAGTTTTCGAGATTACATTGTGAAAGTCATAAACCGTCAACTTTTTCATGAACTTATAAAACCGTGAAAAACCAAAAAAAAAAATGTTTGTTTAACCCTCAAAGAACACGACCCTTCAGTACCTACCCTTAAATTCCATGTGGTTGCAAATTTGCACACGGTGATTTAATTGTTGTTAAATAGAAGAAAAATACTAATGCAGAATTAATAAAATGTGATGTCAAATTTTACCAAGAATTTGGGAAGTGGTGATGTTGTGAATTGGAATGTGATGGTGATGTTTTTTAAGAAAGAATACTCCTTATTTTTGAAAATTAACCTTAAATAAAATTAATTTTTCAAAAAGTAAGCTACTTTTCCAAAGTGCTGTCGTATATTAAATTATTCGTGCATATCTTGATTTTGTTAACGATGTATTTAAAGGGATGCATATAACCGTTTTGATATATTATTATTAAATATTTTTAGGTGAGTGTGAAAGTGAGGAATTGTACAGGTAGTGAAAAAAACAATTAAGTATAAAAGGAATTCATTTATTTCTTAAAAAAATGTTGCATGTATGCAATCGCGGCCAACTTGATACTGAAAACATAACCCTGACCGATGGTTATCGCAAATTCTCTGTAAGCAGTTCGGACATCACATTGTTGTGTGAAAACCTCTGTTTTCTTCTTGAAATACAGATTTTTAGTACACAATAGGTGAAAATGTAGCAAAAATGTCGACTTGACAGTTTTTATTTGGCACCCACTTGGCACCTATATATTCCACCTGGTTGCAAATCTGCACACGGACGAATTTTAAGTGCGCGTTTTTCTGCGCCTTAAAAGCAACTGCGCCATCTAGACTCGCTCCTGGAAACTAGACGTCCTAAACAAGTTTGCCGTGGTGAGAATAATCTGTTCTGACATGTTCTGAGTTTGAAACTTTAGCATGGTGCAAATTTGCAACCACGTGGCGTTTGAAGGTTAAATTAAAAAGTCAAAAAAACACATATCAGTTAGTGGGTGGGGGAGAGAGAATAGTGACCAACGAAGACCAGCATGTCAAAATTACAAATCAAGCCAATGCTCATCTCTTTTTTCAAAATCAGTGGTATGATCTATCAGAAATTTGTGCAGGGCGGTAGTCAATAATGTATCATATGACACGTATGTCAAGTAATGAACATTTAAAAATAAAAATTGAGATGTTTTAGGATTTTTCTCGAGTTATTCTCGTAAGATTGAAAACATTTGCTTCATGCTATATGTTTTCGAGGTCGCTGAATCTGAATGAATGAATTATATACAATTAGAAAAACTCGAGTTTTGAAATAACCACATAATTGCGGTATATTTGGAATTAGAAAAAAATTGTTATTTGGAATTAGAAAAACTTATTAAGGTTGAACAACAACAAAACCTTTTTATAGAAACCAGAGTTGTGCCAGGGGTTTAGACCCTTAAAGGGTTTTAATCCATTCGAGGTTTAAACTGAGTCCGGTTTTTTCATTTAGACCCATTTGTTTCCGAATTTAAATTTAATGTCGTTGTACAAAACGTCAAATGTCAAATATAAAAATTGAAAATTTCACATCTATATCTTCAAACCAATCGAATGTTCTTATTTTTAGCAGTTACTATGGCAACAAAACAATTTTGGAAAATTTCATCCTGCTGGATACTCTAGCCGAAATTACATTGGACATTTTTCTGTCAGATGTTGACGCGACATTAAACTAACATTTAATTATTATTGACGTCCTATTTTATCGACTATTTCTACACGAGCATAAATTATAAACAAATATTATATCTATTACTTACGAAAATAACCAAATTTTAAAAAGAAAACGAATATAGTTCCATGTTTTATATCGAACAGTAATAAGGTCATAATTAAAATATTCAATAAACGTCACATTTTGCTTACAAAACTTTCCTGTCAGAATGCTTAACCTACTTTCACCGATATTTAGAATAGACTAGAGGGAATGCATCCCATTAGCCCTATGCGTGAAAAATGGTATAAACAAAGTGATACTAATATGACGGCTTCGCCAGAAACATACAGAATTATACAGACCATAGACTCAAAAGTGCTTCTGTGTTAAATCATCATATAATACCTAATAATAAACAATGATTTTATAATAATTATAAAATATTTTATATTATTTCATTTTATAATATATAAAACAAAAGTCTAAAATTGTCAAATGTCAAATTACCTGTGAAATGTCACTCCCGAGGTATTTTCCTTGTTTGCTCGGCTGTTGCGCCACGATACATTTAATATTATTATATAATAGTGTTTAGCCTTTAAAGATATAGATGACAATTACAATCAAGCGCTAATTTAAATATACGAAACCAAATAAAACCAAAAAAAAACTTATAGACAGTCCCTCTAGTCTATTCTAAATCTTGGTGCCTACCTCTAAAATTTCTCACGTGCTCGAATGTTCTAGGAAAATTCATTCAAATCAAAAAACATTCGAGACCTCGAAAATATAGAGACATCCATAAAAAACCGTCATCAACTCTGGCCATGAACGAGAGAGATGGAAATAGCGGTCATGTCTAAGCTTTTCGGTTATGTCAAACTTTTGACAAGTGACTGTCACAATTTGTAAAATAAACAATGCCTGGTATATGATGTGACAGTCTTGACAAGTAAATAAGGTTATAAATTCGATTAAGAATAGAAATACGTCTTTTTTTCTCGGCCAAATTTGATAACGTTTTTTTTTGGATGTCTATATTTTCGATAATAATTCAAGCACTAGAGATATTACTAGTGGAAATTGCAAAATTGATATATATTTAAACTTAAATTACTTAATGTGTGTTTAATAATCTTCAAAATTTCATGTCACAGAATTCAAAAATTTCATGAATAAAAAAAGAACTAAGTAGTTCGTTTTTCATTTTCTAATTTTTTGTGCATATTTTAACTTAAAGTAATATGCTTCTTCTGCTTGTGGGGTAAGTTTTGAAGTATAATTGTAAGTATTTGGTATCAAAAATGTCGTATCATAACTAAATAATTTTTGTTTATTGAAACTCAAAATCGTGTGTGGTTTTAAACACGGTCTTTGGAAAAGAGTTTAAAACCTCAAAGTCAAAAAAGACCCCATCTTTTTCCAACTCTGATTTAAACCAACATTTATTCAATGTTGTCAATAATATATATACCGTTAGCTTCCTTTGATCTCAAGAATCTTCCTTGATCCTTCAATAAGATTATCGCTAATCATAGTCACTACTACTCACTGCTTTACAACCTGCTAAAATCAAGTGACGCAATTTGTATATGTGCTTAGTTAGCATATTGGCTATAAATGCATGTATACATATTATATAAGTATTTAGTTTTTATTTTAATTTTGAAAATAGCTGTTTTGGTTATTTTGAGATATTTGTAGAAGCTAGAGACCTAAAGGGGCTCATCGGACATCTAATTCTTCAAGATAATATATTCATTTTTATTCAAGAAATCTTTAACAAAATGGGAATTACAATCATTTCTATATTTATCGAATGATTCCCGTGTAACCTCTTTTTATCCTAGCCGCTATCATTCGTCAACGTCGGATCCTAATTGTTGACTTTATCAAACCACGTGAGTGTTTTTCGTAATTAGTAGATTAGTAACAGATAAGTATGTCATATTTATAAGAAACACAACTCCCGAATTTCCTTGGCCTTACAATTAAATCAATTCAATAACAATCAAATTCGGGCATTCAATATTATTCGATCGATAACAATCCGTGACTCATTTACTATTACAATTTACAATAGATAACTACAGTATTAAGGGGGGCAATACAATTAAGAACGACCAAAAAATCGATTTTTTTTGCCTAAAAAAAATCACAAATTTCTCAAGGAATCCAACGGTGTATCCGCCGAATGGAAATTCGAATTCCTTATATATTTTTTTTTTTTTCGTTTTACCGAAACGCCGTTTTCGTGCGTAGCAGGTATAAAAAGACGCTTGACCGATTGGACCTTTTTTCCATTGTGTCTTATTTTGAAAAGTCCTCAGGGACGAATTTATATACCTGAGTATATAAATTATTCCTGAACTTTATATACCTGAATATACCTGAATTTTATATTTTATGAAGGTATATTGAAGGTATATTTTTTTATATACCTGAACTTTAAATGCGTTTTTCTCGAAACAGCACTTTCTGAATTGGCGGGCGTGATTACTCGAAAACTAATCATCTGATTGAGCTGAAATTTATTGGGTATCTTCATTATAATATTATCTATGAACTGAATTAAAAGTTTTTGCAATTTTTTTATATTAAATATTAAATTTTGCAACAAAATGGCGGAAAAAACCGGATTTTTCGGAAAAAAATGACGCTAAAATTGCAAAAAAAATTTTTTTTTTTACCTTTAATTCAGTTCATAATTGAAGGTATAATTGATACAAATTTTTTTGATTTGCTTGTTTTAGATAAAAATTGCGACCTAGAGAACGCCCGCAAAAAAAAAACAGGGTCTGCGTGGACGACGTCTCACAGCCGCCATTTTGTTTAAAAAAAAAATTTTTTTTTCGTGTACTTCAAGGACCCATCTATAATCCTACAAAGTTTCAATTAATTTGAATAAAAACTTCTACTTGAAAAAAAATTTTTAAAAATGCATTTTTTTTTCCGTTCTAATTGTATTGCCCCCCTTAAATAAAGCTACAACGCATAGTGACTTATGAAAAAATAATTATCAGAATATGTCAGTTAAATGAATTTTGCAGTTCCCGTAATAGTTCCAGTTGCAATTAATTTTAAATTAATTTATGTTCTTAAAATTAAGATATTTGGTTATGACCTTAGTTATGACTCGGTATGACCTTTATGATTCATAAGGCCTTTATGGCCAAAATTACCTTTATGACACATATGAGTGTTACCTATAATATTTTATGACTTCTATGAACTTCTATGGCTAATAAGATTTTATGACCAAGATACGACCCATATGAACTTTATATAGTTTATATAACCTATATGACCTTTTGAAAATGGATATACCGTAAGCGGCAGCCTAATGCGTACATAGGTGGATATTAAACACATATTAAATGATACATTTTTATGTCATATTTAGGCGAATTTACTTGGGCCGGGAAGGCTTGGTTGTACATAAAGCTAAGAGGGGGGTCAACGGAAATCTAACTCAAACAGCCCTACCGACAAACCGGATGCCTTTCATACGCCTGCGCTAGCGATTGGATCGCGATTGGTTCTCACCTCATGTTTACATCTACTTAACAAAGAAGTTAAATTATCAATTGCCCTTCATTCGGCTATGTACGCATTAGGGTGCCGCTTACTGTATAAGTAAAAATGAGAGTAGAGATTTACTCGTAATAATATGATATTTGAATTCTTCTTCTTCAAAAACCTGTAAAACGGGACGTCTTTATTAATTCATATTAAGAGATAACAAAACAACCCCTCCCCCTCCTTGTGTACAGCAAATAACACCATCACGCAAATGAACACAAATTCGAGATTCAGTTTGACCACAAATATGTATAACTGTACATACGTTTTCACAATGTCAAGAAAATATCATATTTTGATTACTTTACCCTCTTCAACCCTTCACCTTATTAAGCTATGACCTTTATGACCTATGTATATGGCCTATATTCAAAATGGATAATATGGATATAAAAATGAGAGAAGAGACTTAATTACACTTAATAATATGACATTTGATTTCGTCTATAAAAACCTAAAATTATTATTATTATTATTATTTTCAACAGAAGGGCGCCGCCGCCCCGTTAAAATGGCAGGTCACATGATCTATCTTTATTATTTCACATTAACCCATTAACGCCCAAACGGAGACAATTTTTCATCCTTTTTGGAGCGTCAATCTCGAAGGGAAATTAATGAATTCACTCAATAAAAACCACTTATCCTAATGTTTTCGGATGTGATCTTTCGATTTCCGGGGGAGATTTCGATTTCAGAATTGTGATTAAATGCTCTAGAAAAAAATATGGCTGACTTTATGGAGAAAAGTACTGAAAATTTGGGGATTATTTTTTTATATATTTTTTTTTAAGTCCAAAAAGTACTCTAACCTACTCCGGATTGTGGAGGGAGGTGGAGGCAATAGTTGGAGTTGATGATAGGATTTTTTTTGCCGACCTCAACTGACTCTAATCTTTTCAAAATGGCGGACATTGCAATTGCAAGAGTTTTTCTTGATCCACAGTCATTTTCCTCAATCAAAACAATACTACAGAATATATTTGACTAAATTTTTAATTTTCAATGATGGCGGATTTCTCAAGAAATGGCGCGTTTTTAATTATAAAAAAGTAAATAGGAGTTTGTAATTATACTTTTACTATGTCATTGCATGTTTTAGTAACATTTTGAGTGAAATGGTGAAAAAAGTCTGAAATCCAAGATGGCGTATTCAATATGGCGGACATCATTCTTGAAAATTCAAAATTTGAAAACGGAAAAATTACAGTCATATTTTACGTAGAATTCTGATGGAAAATGTCCTCTCAATATTTTTCATAAAAATGCGTTCTATCTGAGTAAAAAATTATTTGTCATTCTAACCTCAAAACGAGGTGTTTTTTCCGGTGTTGAGGTTCTCATGATGAAATCATGAGAATTATATATTATGCACTTAGGGATATAGGCGCATTGAAGATTTTCTTTTTCAGAACTTTTCCGCATATAAATAGAAAACAAATATTTTGAATTCGGGCGCATTGACGAATTTTTTTCCGGAATTTCCTCGCATTATTTATTCAAAGTTACTACGTAGAACGTTCTTTCTGGTGGGTGTGAGAAAAAGTCATATATGCACCACGAGAAGCAAGTAGGCTGTGTACTTCCGGCGAGTAGTTTGCGCCCGAGCATCCCTAAGTGCTTAATATATAATTCTCATGATTTCATCATGAGAACCTAGGAAAAAAACCTCGTTGAGGTTAGAATGACAAATATTTTCTTACTCAGATAGAACGCATTTTTATGAAAAAGATTGAGAGGACATTTTCCATCAGAATTCTACGTAAAATATGACTGTAATTTTTCCGTTTTCAAATTTTGAATTTTCAAGAATTATGTCCGCCATATTGAATCCGCCATCTTGGATTTCAGACTTTTTTTCAGGAATAACTCAGGAATAACTCAAAATGTAACTAAAACATGAAATGGCATAGGAAAAGTATAATTACAAACTCCTATTTACTTTTTATAATGAAAAATGCGCCATTTCTTGAGAAATCCGACCACCATTTTGAGTCCGCCATCATTGAAAATTGAAAATTTGGTCAAATATATTCTGTAGTATTGTTTTGATTGAGGAAAATGACTGTGGATCAAGAAAAACTCACAATAACATTATTTTCTCGTTAACACTAGAGAAAAATTCATATATCATGAGATTTTATGCAATGTTCGCCATTTTGAAAAGATTAGAAGTCAGTTGAGGTCGGCAAAAAAAATCCTATCATCAACTCCAACTATTGCCTCCACCTCCCTCCACAATCCGGAGTAGGTTAGAATACTTTTTGGACAAAAAAAAAAACAGAATATAAAAAAATCCCCAAATTTTCAGTACTTTTCTCCATAAAGTCAGCTATATTTTTTTTCTAGAGCATTTAATCACAATTCTTATGGGAAATGCTCCACGGTGAAAGTGGCTAAATTTTTTATATTTTGCTCTCCATAATCAACCGATCCAAAGTATTTATAGGCTCAAAGTGCTAAAATGAATAGTTTTTCTGATACAGCCTTAAAATATACATCCTCTGTTATTTCACCAAATAAACATTTCAGTTCACAGTTTTATGAAACACCCTGTTAATAATATTACATCAGTAAATGTTAAAAATAACAATAATTATTATACAGTGATGAGCAAAAATGTGGAACCACGTGTATCTGAAGTTAATAGGTAGAGATATTGATACGAAATTTTTAATGTGAAAATTAGCATTAAAAATTCATAACTTGAACTCTTTCTAAATTGCAACAGTTTATTGTTTTCATGAATTTTGTTTTTGCACATACAAGTAGTAAGTAGTATGACGCGTACGATTATGGCCCGCCGCCCGGATCTGCCGGCTTTAGAAATGGTGGCAACGCATTTTTATCTTGAACACAGTGCATATATTAAAAGTTTGATGGATATGTTATTGAAATTTAAAAACCCGGTGTGACCTGGTATGTTTTTAGATTTTTTTTTGTAATGGAAATGTGCGTTAATGTAGCAAGCCTAGATTGTTCGATTAAAACGTTAGAAACTTAAGTAGATAAGTTTAAACTTAAAACATAAAATCAATTTAATTATTTTCATGAATAATGGTATAAACGAATGCCTTTAGATATTGTTCAACTAGTTTTTTTTAGTTATACATCCAGATTTATCTACTTGAACTAGTTTGAAATTTTGCACACGATTTCGCAAACCGCTTTCCGTTTATACTGAAAATTGAATCTATAACACCTAAATTAAAGTAAAATATCATAACCAATTATAAAAATAAATTAAGTATTTTATAAAGGTATTATTGTGATAAAATAAAGAGATGATTGACTTAAACTTAATGTATTTATAGTACAACTCACATTTTTCACATTATTTTAACTGTAAAAACTAAATTCACGAAGAAAAAACATCTCCGTTACAAGTCTAACAATAAGCTAACAAAGGTAATACTCAACTGCTACTTATAAAATATTGATATTTAAAGAATGTACAATACTTACAATTACTTACAATTAGAGACAGCGAAATCTTGTGTGAAAATGTTTACTATCTACTGTTCGGCATAATCTTTAGTATTAAACTGTATGATATTTAGGATTAGGTACAATTTATACCTGAATAAATTAATAACCTCAACGGGAACTATATTCTTGCTAAATTTACCCACCGGTTGAGGGCAGTAACAGGGGAATTTCGTAAGTCTTATTAAAATTAAAAACTAAGTTGACATCCTTGACTCTATCCTCACATATAATAGAGGGATACATGACCTCGACACCATTTTTGTCAACGAACTCCTTAACTTTCCTTAGGCAAGTGCAATTGAAATGTGGATTTTCCAAGAACTGCAGGCTTGCCACATGACTATTGTAGATTGCATCCGGAAAACACAATAATCTATTAGTGTTAACCTCCAGAACTTTTATCGTTCTGTTGAGAAACATTTCTTCAGGGAGAGCTACTAACTTGTTGCCATTTAATCGTAAAATATCTATGTTACCAGAAAATTTAAAGCTATCTAGAGATATTTCGCTTATTCTGTTAGCAGATAGCCTCAGTTTTAGAGGTCTATGTTTTGCTAGATTCTTAAAAGCTTCTGGCGGTAGCTGCGTTAATTCATTGTAGATTATGCTGAGCTTGTAAACGTTGGGACTGTTCTGAAACCAGTCGGGACTGATTGCCTTTATGGCATTATAATTAAGCTTCAAAACCTCTAGGTAAGTGTTGTTGTCAAAAGCCTCGTCTTCTATTGTAGATAACAAGTTTTTAGATAAGTCTATTTCCTTCACTCTTACGTTGTTAAATACGCCTTTCTTCACGGACGTTAGCAAATTTGAACTTATTTTTAACAAGGTTAAGGTCGGGTCGATAAGGAAAGCTCCAGGCTCGATATTCGTAACACTGCAATTGATAATTTGCAACACCGACAATTCATTGGTGATCCGAACGAAGTTTTCGCAAAATTCAGGGATACTTTCGTTGGCCAACAATAAATGAAAAGCGTCTTCCTTCAGTTCAATAGTACCACTAACAGATACATTTTCTATTACACTATCTATTGTTCTGTACACAGTTAGGTTGATCGTAGATATAGGATTGCAACTCTCACAAACAATCTTGGTGACTACTGCGAAGAATACTATTCGTTCGAACATGGTATGAACTATCACAAAAACCGAACGACTAATTTTTAGTATTTGTTTCTTATGAATGGGCTTTCTCTTAATACGAAACGAAATCGCCGGAGGTCATGGGTTAACCGCTGCGATAGCCCCTTCCCGATATAACGGCTATGTTTTAAGATATTTTTATACGTCTTGAAAGTTATCGAAATGTTATTTATATATAGAATAACATTTCTCTTTATCTATTTTCTATTAGTATTTTTTTTTACGAAAAACTGTATGTTCTTGTTTATTGATACTGTTTGCAGGTGGCGTTTACTTTACTCACGTTGATTTTGGGGGCGGATGATAACTTATTTGAAAGACGTAGAATGACACCTTTGTGAAATTATTATTAGATTTTATGATAATTTAATTTTGGTATGTGTTAGTACATGTTTTAAATGCATTATTAATGATGGCGCTTATGAGAACACGTATATCTTGCGATTTTTCATATGTGTATTGTCCTGCAATTTTTTTAATTAAAAAAAAATATTTGAAATAAATCTTGAAAATATGCAACAATTTTTTGGCGAAAGCATATCATGCCATTGGATTTCTAAATTTGGATGTAATTTGTATCAAAATACTGCAATACTTTGTAAATGAGCTCAAAATTACAAACATTTTGCATCAAGATTATATTCTTAGATTATGCAGATATTTAATATTCCACATTTCTGCCAAAATATTAGATATTAATTTACTTTTAACACAAGAGTTTAACGGACTAGCAATTATTAAATATTTTGAATTACTAAACATTACAAAAAAAATATATACATCGAGTACAGGGTGAGTGTCTCGAAAATCGAATATCGAAACAGTCGAATATCTTTTTGTAAATTGACAATGTGCAACATCGCGGGACAAATATTTTTATTTTATCTAAAACTACATTTTTCGCATTTTTTTTGTTTCAAACGTCAAATCTGACATAAAGTCAATACGACGTCATAACCTTAATTTTTATGTTAAACCCTATGCAGGAATTTATGAATATTGCAATCTTATCAAGCATCAGTAACCAAATTAGTTCTAACTTAACCTAAATACTACTTAATACATAACTTAAAGTAATCCTACCTATAATCCTTAAGGTCCAATATTAATTACCCTCAGCAGTTTTGTATACAATTTAACCGCACAATGCTCTGCTCTTACACTCGTCAGTTCATTAACGTATAGGGCTTTGTTCTCTCGAATGTTCTCAATGTATAGGTGTTGTCAAGAATCTGGATGGCCTCGACGTTCATATAACCTTATTTGGGTAAAATAACGTACCTACTTAAAACATATTAACACATCCCAAAATTAGATTGTCAAAAAATGTTTTTCCCAGTATACAATATTGAGTTGTATACAGGATTGAAATTTCTACATCTTAAAACAACAAAACGTGTCTGCGCATATACTCCTCATCTAAATGATTTTGTTTAACTGTTCGTATTGTATCGTTGGTCAGTTCCATTTTTGTTCCATTACAAACACCTCCAATTTCAAAATTTTGAGCAAATTTGTCGATTGTTAAAGAAGCAATTTAAGAAAATCGAAAATAAAATTATAATTTTGACACCCTGTATCTTGGTTACTATTAACTTTTGGACTAATTACCTTAGTCCAAAATTTTATAGTTTGGTTAAATCGCAATATTTCAGCCCATAAAATCTGCAGTTTTGTTGTGTCCTTTATTAATGGGACACCCTGTATTGATCACCCCCAAAATCGATGGTGCGTAAAGTAAATGTTAACCGTTTGCAGAACACAGAAACTGTGAATGGTTCAAGCGTTCGCTGAAGTCTGTTGATTCAGAAGAGATACTACACTAATATCATCTTACCTTGTGTAGGGGCCAACGATAAGTCCTGAGGGAGGTACAGACATTTGAATGGTGTAGGTGCGCCCCAAGCGGTCCCCATCAAGATATTTTTATCATAAACGTAGAAACGGCTCTATGATGGAAGGGCATGGTCTACAACAACAATTAAATTGTATGCTTTTAATAATGAGTAACGACCTAATGAATCATCTTTTTTTATTACATTTTACTCATCAAATTCGTGTATTAAAACTCATTTTGATGCAAAAATATCCAGTGAACATTAAATATAGTCTCTAGTACGGGTCTATAATCCACTCTGGATATTAAGATAATAATTATGTACATACATATATAGAAATACAATGACAAATAATCATTGTGTATAAATAAAAATAATATATCATTTTAAGAATGCAAGATGTCTTACATTTATACTTAAGAGGAAAGTAAAACAGAGAAATTGTTATCTATAGGTGAGTATCTGTTAAAACGAGTTGATACTCTGTTGATCGTAGCACTTATGTATAGGGTGAATTCGTGAAAATTGATTCATCGTGATTGATTTTTACATCTTTAAACGATAAAGCATTTCTGCGCATATGCTCCTCCTCTAAATGCTTTTGTTCCTAAATACCCCGTGTTATTTCCAGTTCCAACTGTGCAACATTACCTCCACCAATCACAGGCACCTGAAGGCGCGATCTATTCCTTTCCACATCGAATCTTTCAGCTATTAATCTACTAGCCCAAAGTCAACGTGTACCATAGCCGTATATGATTATACAGTGCTATCCAAAAGTATCCCCCTCCCTCGTATCTTGTGAACGGTTAATCTTAAACTAAAGAAGGGAGAACGAAATGAATGGATTAAGCTTCTCTACTAATGGTAACAGGTGACGTAATTGTGACTAAATGTGACAATTGGTCACAATGTCTATTGTGGCCAATAACTTTTTTAAATGAGACTCTATGACAAGTGACACCTTGTTATTTAATGACATGATAGGTTATTAAATGATCTATTCAGTCATATTCATTTTGTTTGGGTTTAGGGTAGTTTTGATGGATTAAATAAATAAACAATAAATTTTACTTTTGCATTTAATTAATAAAGATTCAAGAACCAGCTCTTATGCTAAGCGTTCAAAATATCGTCGCCAAGTTGAGAATATCTCCAATGTGACAAAATGTAAATTTTAGAGGAGACAAATAAAACTGCTTAAAAGCAGTTGTAAAGAAAGTGATATATTTCGTAAATATATTTTTACGTCTAGTATAACTTATGCTTTTTCACCGTTTAAGACTTGTTTAATTTTTCTTTTTCCTTTTTCATTACTGCTTTTAAGAGATTTTATTTGTCTCTAAAATTTACATTTTGTCACATTGGAGATAATCTCAGCTCGGCGACGATATGCTCCATCTACTTCCTGACAGCAAAACATCCTATTGCTAAACTCTTGTACCCGTTCAAATGTGTCATTTGAAGGTTTCATTAAGACGGACGTGCAGTAACAGAAGGATCGAAGGAGTGAAGAAAGTTTTATGTTTATTCTTGGTTTGACTTGTTTTAAGGTTATTCTTTATTAAATTTAGTCTTGGTCAGGGAAAAATCTAAATATGCATGTACTTTCTAGTTGTCTATAAAAATGACTTTGGGCTGGAGGGAAGGATGAAGGGGAGAAGTGGCATAGAAGAGGGGTGGATATGACTATGGCAGTCCAAGGAGGCGAGTGTGAGTGGAAGATATGCTATATGCTCATTTTTGTTGCCGGCTCATTAGAAACACCAGGCTACCCGCCTATTCAAATTTTCCACGAAAAATGGAACCTCCCCTCTCCCCATTCCAAGAGCAGTCGAACTGGGTACATACATTGGACCTAGAAATCGGCAACAAACCCCTCAAAACCTCAGGATATCCATCATGTCTAATTTCCCATAAATATGCCATTAAAACCACTTTGATAGCAGGTACCAGAGAGTGAAAGCGCAAATGTGCGTGGTTAAAAAAATGTTTTTTAAGGTCGTATTCAATTATAGTGACCGGGAAAATGTAGGAATACTCACCCCACTCGACTTTGTATGAGAATTGACATTTCAACTCCCAGAAGGGTGATAAAGTGGGAGTGATAAAGTGACACTAGGGGGTAACGAAGGAGGTCTAATTTATTTTTGGTAGTCTTCTTCGTTCTTAGTGGCCCGGAAAACATGAGAATGCACACCCTACTCGACTTTGTATGAAGAAGGGGGTGTATGGGGGTGGTAACGGGGAAATGGCTAGTTAAAATTTTTTATGGTCATATTCGGTTTCAGCAACCCCAAAAACGGCGGGGTAGGAGGGTCTACCCTCTGGGTCTTGACATTTTTTTTGTGGGGCTGTTTAATATATCAGAAACCAATTACCACTAAACCAGTTTGGTAACCGTCGATGGCCTACTAGGCTTTTTTTGGGTAAATTTTAATTTACAAGTATTTTCTTATTTTAATAAGTATTTATGACAGTTTAATTTAAATATCTCCACTATTTATGGAAATATGCATTAGTTATGGCAAAAAAATATACGCGGTGACATTTGAAAAAAAAAAGTTGGGGGTGGCTTTATCAGGGACGGCATTTTCCTCCTCCAAAAAATTCTCGTCGCTGTGATTGCACTCCAATATCTTTATTAGTATATGAGTTATGGCTTGTATAAATAATTCCCGGACACCCTTTATGCAATTAATTACAAAATTATTAGAAAAAAGTATAGAAAAATGAGGATGGGAATTCTCACGAATTCACCTCGAGGTAGGTACACATGACAGCGAGTTAATATTATTGTTGGCACTGTTCAGCGTCATAATTACAGCAACATAATTATCAGTATCTTTTTTAGAGTCCTCGCGCAATTGGATATATTGCGCCCCAATGTTATAATGCTGTATGTGTGGACATAGGTGGAATAGGCAAGAATTGGCATTACCTACTTTAGAAAAATAGAAAATATTAATAAATCGCAGAAAATTCATATATCGAGTAAAAAAATTAATTTCTAAAAATAGAAATATTAATAAACACATGTCAAAGGAGTTCCTCCACGATTATTTGCAACACATTAGCCCTCATAAGCGACCTAGCGCCTGGTCTATCGCCGTGGTGGCAAGCCTC
Source organism: Aromia moschata (assembly GCA_029963805.1). Classification (NCBI taxonomy): domain Eukaryota; kingdom Metazoa; phylum Arthropoda; class Insecta; order Coleoptera; family Cerambycidae; genus Aromia; species Aromia moschata. Next base: position 944,038 of record JAPWTK010000164.1, read on the forward strand.
CGATGCCAATGTTTTCACATATCTATTTATAAGGAATAGGGAAGCGCGAACCTTCGCAACTACCTGAGTTGCTAACTTTAACCCCTTAACTCCAGTGGCATTAAAGGTCATTTCAAAAAACTGCATAGCGGAGGCAAACACGCCCACCTCTCACACGTGACAGCGCAGAAAGCTAGTCATTTGATTTCATGAACCTAACGACCTAACCTACAAAAACTATGTTTTATTGTTCTGTGTTTTGGAAATTTTTGTTGGAAAGTGCCGTTATTCTTGCCGGGTTTTTTTTGAGTGTTTTGAGTGGAGTTTTTGCTTCGCGCTTCGCAACAACCTCTGTTGCTAACAAATTTAACCCTTAACTTCAATGGCATTAAAAATCATTAAAAAAACTGCATAGCGGAGGCAAACTCGAGTTATTTGCTTTCATGAACCTAACAACCTAACCTACAAAATTTAATATTTTTTATTGTTCTGTGTTTTGGAAATTTTCGTTGGAAAGTGCCGTTATTCTTACCGGGTTATTTTGTGTATTTTGAGTGGTATAGGAGGGTAATACTTATTGAAAGTGTACCATATTACTTACGTAAGCCATTATTTGAACGTTTTATTTAATTAACTATACAAAATGATAATGGAGGTAACTGGCGAATGTAGCAGTTTGTTTCATAAAAATAAGAATACGAGTTGTCATGATACTCAAATAAATATTTGAATCTGCAGTGGTACTGTTGAGTATCATATAAAGTACAAATTTAGTCGTCTGTCCTATGAGGATAAATTATTTGTTATATATTTAAGAGTACCATTGCCAGATCTAAGTAAAAATGTAATTAATCAGGGTAAACCAGCTCGTAGTTTTGTTAATACATGCTATGATAAATGCAAATGGCTAAGTGGTTCTTTAACTTTAAATAAATTGTTGTGTTGACCGTATGTATTATTTTCAAATTGTGGAGATGCTTGCACAAAGTCTGGATTTTTTGATAAAATCTTAAAACTTTATTTCGTTCAGTTGACACAATCAAAAAGTCAGGAACATATTAGTTGTGTTTGTAAACTACATCTTTTAGGTAAACAAAATATTATGAATGTGATCAATTCAGCCCGTCAAATCTAAATTGACGCAGTCCTGGCAAAAATCCGTATTTTATTTCACTGCATCTATTAATTGTAAAATAATTTGACAGAAACACCTTCCCCATGGTTTCTGAACTAATAAAATATATTAGGTATAATTATGTTAGACAAATGTACTTAATATATTTTATTGACCAAGTAGAGGTCCTTCTCCTAACTATGCGGCATATTACTAATAATGTTTACCATCACAAAAATTTAGGAAACAAAAATTTTTACAAAATGTGTTTGCCTCCCAAAAAAAAAAAAAGTCATGAGCCGCCACTGAAACACATACAGAAATAATCTGGAAAATGGCATTTTATTATAAAAGAAGGGTACAACAGTAATTTGTTTAACAAATGTTCAAAATGATGGTGAACTTTTAACAAGAAGAAACTTTAATAATCTTGAAACAAAATAAAAATTATTCTTACGAGCAATAATGTATTTTAAAGAGCAAAAAACATTGTGGACAAACACAATTAATTCAAAACTCGTTACATTGAGAACTGATGCTCGACATTTCGACCATTGTCTGCTATATACAGTGTGGAACAGCCATGGAATAAATTCAGTACAGTACAGTAGCTCCATTATTATGTATTTTTTTAGAAAATTTTGAGACACGTCAATTTCCAATTCTAAAATGACATCTTGCGACGTAAAAATGACATCCCTAATCCATCTCCTTCAGGTAACATCTACAACCCCTAAATTTTCAAATTGGAAGTAGGGGCTTGTGATACATCATTTAAAAGGTCTTTTCAGTCTCTATTCAAAACTGCTATGGTTTTAAATTTTATTGCAGAAATTAACAAGAAAAAAAAGATAAATTTCTCAGGCGTAGGAAATTCGTTACATTAAAAATCAAACTTTTATAAGTAACACTATTTGTCAATTTTAGGTCCTGAAATGTTAATAATAACAAAAAATAAATGTCTGTAATTGCCGGCATTCCCCACTATAAGATAAAAACTTACTAATAAATACGTACAATTTTGTACTTGACAATCGGACGACAAAAACGAGCAAGCAGCAAAAAACAACATGTTTAAGAAGTTGGTCATTATCAGTTTTAGTGAAATTACCTAGAAACGTGCTTGTCATTGTAACAGTAGTTAACAGTTAGCAGTGTTAAACTGTTTGCTTTAGTTTTCGTGTTGCAATTCAGAAATATAGTTTACCTAACAGAAATGCATAAGATAACGATTCTGCAGATGATTGGTTACGGAGACAGAACACGAACGCAGGCCGAATTTGTTCGCCTATTCACAATCGTTCCAAATCGCTGGATAGGGAGACGTGGTTCTGTAGAATGGCCTGCATGATCACCTGATCTCACGCCGTTAGACTTCTTCCTATGGGGATATGTAAAAAGTATTGTCTACAAAACCAAACCCGACGATTTAGCTGACTTAAGAAGAATAGCACTTGCAATTAGGTCGATTACCCCGCAGATGTTAACCAACGTTAGAAGACATTTCTGTTTACGTCTAGGATGCTGCCAAGATGCTGGAGGCATGCATTTTGAACATCTGCTACATTAATAATGATTTGTTTTTTGTTTTAATGTAACGAATCTCTGTAATAATGTTTTAATGCACTCTGGAGAAACTTTTAAAACCATAGCAGTTTTGAGAGAGAATGAAAAGACAAGCCCCTACTTCCAATTTGAAAATTTAGGGGTTGTAGCTGTCACCTGAAGAGGGTTGGAGTTAGAGATGACATTTTTACGTAGCAAGATGTCATTTTAGAATTAGAAATTGACGTGTCACAGAATTTTCTAAAGAAATGCATAATAATGGAGCTACTGAATTTATTCCATTTGGCTGCTCCACACTGTATACCTGTATGTACAAGACAAGTAAGTTATCTTTGCAGCACCACACGTACGGGTACATATTTAAAGAATTCTTATATATACTAGCAAAGTTTTCTATGGCTACTTTGGTAACATTTAATAAAAATCAATAAAGATCAAATGGCAAAAGGCATACGGTTATAAATATCATAAAGGTTACATCCAAATTCACAGTTTTAAAAAATAACTTCGTTCGTTTTAGAGATCAAGCTAATTCAATGTAAAAAAAATTAGATGTAGAAGTAGTGATTTCTTGGGTATCGTTTTTTACCTCAAGAACTGTTTTAAATGCTTAACTCTGAAATACTTGATAGGCATCACTCTGAAATAATATTTTAAGTATCAAATCGGTCTTATCTATACTATTGCTTCATAACTGAAAGTGGTCTAGAATTTTTTCGACCATGTAAATGCAAATAACAAAACTGCGAATGGCCTTTTTATAATGAAAATTGCGTACATGTGGGTAGATTATTAAAATTCGCAGGCGCCTTATAAAGATTATGTGGCAGGCACACTTTCTAGTGTTGATGACAAAATCCTGTGGGCGATTTACTGATTGGGATATCGCAATTTAACGCTAGTGGGCGCATTATTTTTCCAATTTGCGTTTCAATATATAGATAAAAAATGTACACTGTTCCTGACCTAAGATTTATATGACAGTATTTCAGTTTTGATTAACAAATTATTATGTAATTATAAAATTTCAATATTTTTTTTATAGTGATGGGATAGGTAACTATAAAATTACCTATAGTTCGTGATTTTTAAATGTTTTTACTTTCGCCGTTTGCAATTTTCTTTTGCTTGCAATACTCCAACACTATTGCAAAAAGTAAACAAATCATTCTTTGTCACCCATTATT